>CM026171.1:7633552-7948106 GCA_014825975.1 Bombus haemorrhoidalis
ACAGATGAATTTGCTATTTTCGAAATTGGGAAGGTTTTACCTATCTCGAATTTGGCAAACTTTTAAGCCTTTTTATCAATCGTGCGATTTCCCTTTTTTATTTTTGCAGAATATGGAATAAAGAAACGATCGGTCAGCTACCTCGGGAACGCGCATGCGCAATCGATCCGCCGGGAATTCCGAACCTCTCGGGCAAGAAATCGCAGACTACAGCTTCGAAAAGAGGTCGGATTCTTGGTATATACGCAGCTCGGATATATCTACTAAGAATTAACTGATCGCGGACTGCTCGTATAAACATTGAGAACGTTCACTGCGTGGATCATGCATAAGACCGATTAGGATTTTATTAAAATGTCACGTGTTATGCAGGCATGGAAAAAGAAGACAAACGCTCGATTCGGTACGTTTCAAGATAGTACGTGCTTTGGTTCGGTTTACTTTCGAAGTAATGAATGAAACGGTGAACCTTGCGGGATCATCAATCACCGAACTTTCCATCTCTTCTTATTTTATATATTTCAATTCAGACTTGAATATTAAATTCCAAGGCTTTTTGTTTTCAAAATGTGGTGTAATCAACACCACAATTTTCGCAACTCCTGCGAAATTCAACCTGGCGTCGAGTTTTTTAATCGACGCGATCTTATCGGTTCTGAAGAGAAAAAAAAAAAAAAAGAAAAAGAAAAAGAGAAAGAAAGAATGAGTATTTCTCGTTACGAGCGATAAGATCGAAATGTTCGTTATCGTTCTAGAAATGTAACGTTTTATCTTTCCCTACGATTCTCTAAAGCGTTTTTATATTAAAACAGTAAATAAAGGTACGAGATATTATTAGAATCTCGTCGAGTAACGCTGTCCAATGAAAAAAAATATATCGTTTGTCCGTTTAGACCGCTGGACGATCGAGAAAACAGCATTTTTTTACGGATCTTTTAAAAGAACGATTTCCAAAAATTTGACGGGCATCGGCATCGAGAAATTCTGTAATGGAATCGTTGAATGTGATTCGGAAGTGGTGCGTGCCATTTTTGAGCATACTGAGATTGTTAGGAGCCATATGACTCCAGAGATCCAACTATTTCTTTTAACTCCCAACTGTAATTTATACCACACGCAATACGAAAGAATTTCGGAGTCGAAAGGGATAAAGAGAAGCGTTTTCTTGGAACCTTTTTGGTCGATTTATTGGCCAGGTGGACAGGCTCTCGCTAGATTTGTACTGGACGAAGGAAGAACACTTTTTGAATCCTCGAAGGAAATTTTGGATCTTGGGGCTGGATGTGGTGCCACCGCTATTGCCGCGAAGCTCGTTGGCGCTGACAGGGTTGTTGCCAACGATATCGATAAAGGTTCGTATAATTTCACGTACGATATACGTCGCGCATACGATTCGATGCATATGAAGAATGTATATCATTAATATTCTGTATTTTCCATCAAACGTCAAATGAATTCGCTAAAGAGGAAGTCGCGAATTGGAAAATAACGATTAAGAAGCGATAATGTAAATTTCTTAGTCGCTTGGAAGTCCATCGTTATTTAAAACGGGAGGAGCAGATAAAATCGCGTTGTTACATATGGGTGTCTCGTGAGAAGGAATGCGCGGCACGTTTCACGTTTCACGCATTTCCTCGTTCGCGATCAGCAGCATTAAAATACAATCGTCGTTGGACGGTACTGTTCACAGACATTCCGCTTACCGGGGAATTATTATCATTATCATTGGGAAACGTTGAAGCAGTTTGAAATATTTACACGAGCAAAGGAAATCTACTATCTACATGGGGAAGAACCGAGTGCATTGCGCTCGGCAGAACGAGTCGAGCGAGTCGATGGAAATACCCTGTAGAAATAGAAAAAACGGAAAGACGCTGGTGGAATTAACGTCACTTGCGCACCTGCTCAGGTAGCCAGAAAGCGACGCAGCAACGTCTGGATTCGGATGCCAGATTTCTAAACGGTTGATGCAAAGTTGTACGCACTCGTGTTACTAATATAGCCGCTATATAAATAATTTGTAACAGGAATAGAGAGGAGCCTTTCTCACTGGGGAATAAATTGAAGAAGGAAACGTTTGAATGCCGCGGTGGATGCAAACGCGTAATAAGCAAAAGTACAAGTTGTAGAACAACGTATAAAAGATATGCGAAGTATCGATAGGAGCGATATTAAAAGGGTGTAGAACTCCTTCGATAAATGTAAATGTCAAGGTCAGCGCAAGGCCACGCACATGTAGAATTTTAATTTTTATATGGGAAATATTTCAGTTTAAAATAGGGTCAACGATTTTTTTTATCTCCAAGAAAGAACTAGGCAACCTTAACGGTATATCGAATAAATTAAAGAAACTTCGAAGAATCGATGTCACGATAATATTCCCACCTTTGATCACGTTTTCCCTTAATTGCATCAGCGTGTTTCTCACGTGTCGTACTCGGAGAACACGAATCGATAATAAAGTAACTACCGGTATTTACGTTACATTAGGCGATACAGGGAATTCAGCTTATCTCGTATGAATGAAATTCCCATCGGTAATTTTAGTATTCAATCGTTCAAAGTATTCGAACTTGAACAAGGTTTTATTGAATATTAAATGATTTTATTTCTCTTTTCGTAGCGGTATCAGAAATCGGGGACCGTGTTTTGAATGGTTACGAGGAAAATCAAACATGTGGGTCACGCCACACGGTATTCCCCATATCACGGAGGTACGAGCGCGAAGGGTCTGGTTCTGCTCGTACGTCAGTGAAAGGTCTTCCATTTCTGGGTTCTACGTCCGTTGCATTTTAATAGCCCCCTCGTGCGCCAATCCAATGTTGCTGACTCACCAATATCGCATTCTAATACGTACCTATTAACGCGACATTTCCATTAGCATCTCGTGCACCTGGAAAATTATGCTAACAAGCTGCGTGATATCGTACTTGTACAGACAGAAGGAGAAAAATTGTGCAATCAGAGCGGATCAATTTTTAACAAGAGAACGAAATCGCCTATAGAACATTCGAAACTTTCGACGTACTTGCATCGAGTCGTGAACTTGTAATCCAATTGTTTAGGCGAATCTATAGTCGCGATATCCTCGGCTTCGCTCGACCTTAGAGGTCGCACTTGACAACGGTAGATTAATGTTGCATTAACCGATCAATCTTCTTTAAGTACTCTACACACTTGCTACGTATTGATATCGGCTCGGCAATTTCTTTTATCTTATCCAAGATTTACAGACACGTAATGCTTTCGCATCTATTAGCGTACTTGTAATAATCGTTTGATCGACATGTTTCATTCGAGTGATTTCATCGAAATGGATTATCGTTGCTAAATTGGTGACCGCTCCGTTTAAAAGCACCGATGGAACAGTCGTTGATGGAAATTAAAGCGTTGCTACTTTTACGTAATATCGCTTGTTCGAAGATTAGCACATGCCTGGGATTTTACGTAATCTCGATATGTTCTCGTTAAACGGGTATAAAAGATACTGCTCGTAAGATTCATCTTATTATTTCCGATTATAAACACGTTTATGTAAACATTTTACCATCTCGATATTTGTTTGTGTGATTTCAGTTGCCTGCACAGCTATTTCCATGAATGCTATCCTGAACCGCGTGAATGTCAGAGTATCTCATCAAAACCTGTTATATGAATTGCCCGAAAAGACAATCGACGTTATTTTCATTGGAGATATGCTGTACGACGCAGAAATTGCTGCTACTTTAATTCCGTGGCTCGAAAAAGCGCGCGCTAATGGCACGAGGATTTATCTGGCAGATCCAGGAAGACACGGTCTGACGGAGGATTTGAAGAAACGTCTGAAAGTTCTGAGACATTACCGGTTGCCAGAGAATGTACAGAAAGAGAATTACGGTTACGACAGTTGCAACGTTTGGGAGTTCTGCGGATAACGAGTAAACGATTATATAATACGTCGAAACTCGGTGTACCTATATTTGACTCGCTATTACTGTTGCAGTCACGTTTATATATATATATTATATATATATAATCATATTGCTACAGTTACACGTGAAACGTACGTATATTCATTTGTCATGCGGTGACAATAACGCCATGGGTCTGATTTATGCAAAATGCTAAGAAGATTATGAAACGACGCGATAAACGTGATCATAGCGAACATTGCCTGCTGCGTGACTTGCACATGTGCTTCATCTTATGTATACAGTAATATTTACGTTCGTCTTACGTACAGAGTAATGTTTAATTATCGTTATTTGTAATATGATTATTTATCTGATACGGTATAATACAATGTCTCGTTTACTCTGCCTGCTTCTTAAAGCAGAGATAGAAGGAAAGTCGATGCTTATTTCCGGGAAAGGGAGAAGCGGAGGCGAAAGAGAAGAAACAGGGTTACGCCGTTAATTATTGAGAAAGCCGATCGGATGAAACTCACGAAGAAGAGAAAGATTTTTTCTGGCGCACGAGTGGATATCTCCGATTCGAGTAAACTCGATAAATTCAATGGCAACTCTATACTACTTTCCCAGATATTCTTCACTCACCTGTTTGCCGACGTAGGACTCTACACTGCCGTGTTGCGTAATCAGCCCAGACTTCAGGGATGTCACGTTCGACAATTTGATTCTGCACTCGTATCTCGATCGATCTGCAAGCGTTTCCACGGATTATTTCATTTCCCAAGAGCGATCAGTCTCAGGAAAATGCGGAAAGGTGGCGAAGGATGAAACGAACTTACTGTTGTAGATTTTGGTGCCGTTTCTACAAATGCATGGTTGCTGCTCCTCTTTGTCGTAAGGGCACTGTATTATGCAATTCTCGAGACCGCATTCTGCGAACAAGCATTGGCCTCGTGTGTACTTGTGCTCACATATGACTCACGCGGCGCGGTCTCAGCGCGAAACATGAGTCATGGAAATGTTATCCGCGGGTGTGTACAGCGAATACGGTAGACCTCTTAAGCTTTATATCAATTAATTATCTGGACTCGTCAGTCTACATCGTGCATATATCAAATTCATATTAAATGCAAATGAAGCTTCTTTTTTCATCAAATTCTATGCATTTCATTTGCATAGCAACAAACTTTTGTAATCATACAAAAGTATTGTTATACAAAAGTATACAAAAGTATTGTACTTGAATTTAATTAATTAGCATGTAAACGATATAACAAATACAATGGTTTGCAAACAACTTTCGTAGTCATTTTACATGTTACAGCTAATATTAGATCAAACCGTACCACCATCCACGGTATCCAAAAGGTGAATCTCACAGTTACGGCCGACATAGCCATTGGTGCATTCGCAGGTCATTGCTTCTGCTCCAATTTGCCTGGAACAGTTCGTAACGACTTCGTCATTTGTCCCTTGAACAACTTATTCACAGAAGAGGAAGAAGTTTCCTTTATAACAAATCGGGAAAGTTCGCTTTTTCAATTTAGAAGGGTCAACGACGCCGAGTAGCTTATTGATTTATCTACGCGATTGATCTTCTTCTACTTGGCTTGATACTTCAAGAGAAAAGCGCAATTTCACGTCACCAGTGAAACGGCTATGCCTCGTTAAGATCGCTTTGACCAATGTCGCGTAAACATTTTCGCTATTAGCTGAAACTTCTTTAATCCACGCTTCCTTTAAATTTCATATTTTAGATTGTACTATCCGATTTCATTGCAGAGATAAATTTGCGTAAATAGTCTTCGTACTTGCAAGTGCCTTCATTTTGGCAAGCAGGATTCTTCCTGTCGTCGAAGCAGAGGGGTCCTTGGTTACAATTCTTCCCGCTGAAACCCTCGAAACAATCGCACCAGAAGCTCCTGCGAGCAAATAACGGCGGACCTTGTTATTTGTGCACACGTAACAGATCGAGGACACAGACATCCAGGAATAGAGGGTAAATTAACGGGGACACGAGTTTCATTAATGATTCATGAGCTGATATGATATCGTCCGGAATCACCTTACTGCTCTGTTTGCCTTTTGTGTTGGAACTTTCCGAAATTATTTCGTGCGATAAACGATCGCGAGGAAAATCCAGGTCCTCTTCCGTTATTTCATATGCTTGTCTCTATTTTTAAATTTACTAAAAAAAGAAATCTGTTCCAAAATATGGAAACGGCAAGATAAGATATCCGTGATCATTTGTTTACTTTTATTTTTTAACTCGAGAAATCCTACAAAATGAACTTTTCAAAAATTGTCCATAGACCGGTCGATTGCGAAGCTCTAAACACGCGTTTCGCGAAGAGATAATTCGCCCAGTACAAAAGCATTCGTTCGAACTTATATGAGAACAAACAGGACGATTCTAGTAGATGATAAAACAACTCAACTGGGTCCCCAGATGGGGACCTGTTTGCGGCGGGATAATACGCGTTTTGATAGCTGTCGAGAAGGCCATTGGGATAGATACAATGGATCTACACGCTCTTCGAAAGCAAACTGCCCAGTGTTTGTATCCGAAGATGTTCATTCGTCATAAGTATTCTATTTGCTCTTATATAATATCTTATAAGAGACATAAATAGCAAATACTAAGGAATTAAAAATACATTGTATAAGAAATAATGGACAGTTTTACCGTGAAAATTCATAAAAAAATATTAAGAAATTTATCACAATGAAATATCATTAAAAGAAAGTACTACGATACTGTACATTACTTACAGATTATACAGTGAAACGAATTATGCGTCACGCGATATGTAATAAAGTAGTAATAATTTTTAGATCTTCTCAATACATCAAGGATGTATGACCATAAACAGACAAGAGAAGTTGAGAAACTCACGTATAGTCTCCAGACACGAGGCAATTCCCGGAGTAGGAGCAATGCTGGACGGAGCAGCAATCCGAATTTGGCACGTCTTCGGTCATCTGATACGTGACATTGAAACCGTACACGTCCAGCAAATTGTTTAAAACTCGTACGTGATTGCCCTCGAGTCGATCGAGCTCGAACTCGATGACGAGAAACGGTCTGAACGTTCTAAACAATTTGTATTCGAACACGTTGCCCTCGGTGATCTCTTTTATCAGACTGGCGCCAAAATTCATACTCTCCGATTCGTAGTACGCGTACTCGGTGAAACTGAGCCCCTTATACACGTACACCTGCGTCAAATAGACGACGATGGAGCTGTTAGTCGCTGGAATATCGGAAACATCGATCACCCAGCGACACTTAATGGGCACCGGAAAAGACCGGGGAAAATTTGGGGTCTGGATCACTCCTCTCGGTGCCGTCAACCGGTTACCGCACGACACCTCGGTGGTCGTCGAACCTCCGTCGATTAAGGTCAAGTGAAATAGAAAGGAGAAGCTGATCACCATGGACTTCATCTTCGGGAAATGCATCTAAGGAGAAAGTATTTTGAATTTAATCAATGAATTTCTATTTATAACGAATCTGACAAAATTTCGACAGCGTTCTTTCATTGAAGGTTTTGTTGTATTTTTGACACTGGCATTAAAACGAATAACTTTCATCTGCATTCCATATTCTGTCTATAAAGAAGCATTCAAGAAAACAATAAAGCTTGGTATGTTTGAGAGGTTCCAAAACCGAGAAAAATTGATGTTCATGGAGCTTGCGAGGCTTGTTGTTAATTGCTCGTTGAATGCATATAATAGGAGCAGCAATAAGTATCTTTGATGTATGGAAACAATGGAAAGAAGAGAGCCGTTTATCAAACGAACAACATCCCTCTACTTACATTGAGGACACAAAGAAACCAGTTCTCCTCACCAATATTCAAAATGCACTCGTTCCTTATTCGATCGTACCATTACACAATCACATTTCGTTTTCATACAACACTCAAAAATTGTCCTCACTCTCGGCTCGTATCGTTCGCTGCTAGTATCCATAAATTTAAAGGGACACACAGACATGATATCATACGTATCGATAATTCACCGCACAAAACAATCTACAGAGGGAAAAAAAAAATTTATACGAATTGAAATTATCCTAGTTGAACGATACGAAGAGTAATATAGGAGGGGTAGGTGGTCGAAGAACGCCGAAACATTCTGATCGATCTTATCTGTTTCCTCCGGGGCGATTACGAATAGGATCAGGAGTCTGCTGACGGTCGAGAATGTTATCACGAACGTACGAACCCGCGATCTGCCGGGCAGCTGGGCGTTAGCCCCTTCCGCACAAGTGATCCCTCCACGCGCACCCTCAGTGCATCCCTCGTTCAACCATTCGTGCTCTTATTGTCGACTGGCTCACAGGGTTGCTGACAACCCCTGACGGACGTAGGAAAGTTTGTATTCATATTTGCTGTTGGATTGCATGACTGTAGATTGTAAAAAGAACAACAGGAACATAGCCAAAAGAACTGTTCATGTTCGGGAATCGGACTGTTCTTTCAGAAGGTTCAAGAATTCTGTGCATGTATGTGTGTGCATTAAGATTTCTGGGGAAAAAGAAGTAGTAGGATTATATTTATGTAAATATCGATGGATACGTGCGTGTGAAATATTTTTAAAAATATTGGTGATTACTTACGATGATATTCGTTTTGATTTTATTGCGTGATTATTTGTGTAACGAGATGACTACCAACTCACAATGAGGTAAATAAGAGATAAGATAAGAATAGATAATTGTAATGCTGATTTAAATAAAAGACAGTATAGATTTCTGTATCATGCACTCTTTGGTTCAAGGACTTGTTAGGTCTCGGTTTGAGAGAAAGAAAAGCAAAGAAAGATGTAGAAAGTAACATCAGTGATTATTCCATGTAAACTATTGCATGAAATCAAGTTATCTGTATGTGTGTGTGTGTGTGTGTGTGTGTGTGTGTGTGTGTGTGTGTGTGTGTGTATATACATATATTTATTTAAATTAGATTAATATGATTTGTGTATGTAATGTACTTATATTACAGCTTACGATTATAATTTAGGTACAACTTTGATGATAAAGGCAATGGTAACTCATGTATTTTCTCTTTCATATACGTAGAAAAGGCATTACTGTTCACATAACGGGCAACTATTATTTCTTGGTCACGGGGGCTATTGGAAGGATCGATGTCCATCGGTTCCGCCATGTCCGCAGGATCGACAGATTCTGAGTCTGACTGACTGGTATTCGATCTGGGGCTATTATCTTCGTTGCTTAAGTTTACGTCTTCTACGATACCGCTGTCCGTTTTCTCCCGTCTAGCCATTTTTTTACGCTGAACAAGAGTCTCGTCCTGTTCCGTTTCGCTATCACTTTCACTTATATTCAACAACGTTTCAGTATGTTTGGGTAAATTGAAATACGTTTCGCTGACGTTGGTGAAATTCTGTAACTCTGCTTTATTCTCAGGTTTTGCTTCTGTCGAATTCGAAGTAGTCTGTACATTGCTTGATTCTTCTGTCCGCGAAACGGATTCATTACTATCCGAAGAATTTTCAGGATTCTGATTGTTCCAGTCAACGTTACCATTACTGTTTACTACTTCCAAATTCTGGCTTTCGTTCATGTTACACAGTACGACAGACCGTACTTGAGAAGTTGTGTACAGATCTCTAGGATCAGTGTCCACACTGAACAACATGCATACCCTTCTCATAAATTCATCATCTTCATCTGACGCTGATTCATCCGATACCGATTCATCAGATTCTCTCATCACAGGAATTACAAATCTTCTTAAGATCTGCTGTGGAGAACTAAATCTTCGCCGTTCTAATAGAATTACTTTTTTCGTTTCCAGATTTTCGTGTTCGTTCAATACATTTGTCCGCAAACAGTACCTAATCTTATCTCTGCATAGCTCTTGCAAAGATAATGGAGCACATTCAGCTGCAATACACACAAATAATAATGTAAAATGATACACAAATGATGTACAATATTGTTTTAAAATAATCATACGTAATATACATACGTAAGTGGAATAACGTTTGCTTTGAAGTAGTAGGCACGACTAACGTTGCGAACGATACGGGAAGCATTTTAAAGTGTAACCAAGTATCTTCATCTATTCTGAGTACACGTAATAAATGATCTTTAAACGGCATTACGAGGATACCTCCGACACATACAAATTGTTTAATAAATCCTTCGTAATTTTCGGGGCATGCCGCGCCACAATATACTCTGTCATACTGCCTATCAGGTGCAACATTCAGACAATTCCCTGTTAAATGTATAGTTACATGACTCTTTTCTGTTCTCACAGGAGTCATATATAAATAAATTCTTTATGTATCACCTTGTATAAAAACTGGTTCACAAAAATCAAATTCGTCCAGCGCTAATGACTTCTGCTTAAATTCTTCTAGTCGCTCGTACGCATAATTTAAACAATCTTCGTGCAACTCAATGCCATGATTTGTTCCATGTCTGTCTAAGAAAGGCACAAAGATATCACGAACATTCTATATTGATCTAGTAAAACAGCAGTGTTCTTACTCAATATGAGTCCTGCCATTGTACTGAGATAACCAGTTCCTGATCCAAGATTTAAAAAGCTCAATCCTGGTTCCAATGATAGACTTTCCATCACCTCGCTATATATACATGGTGCAGATAAATGAATGTTACCATGTTTCCAGGCAAGATCATTGTAAGCTCTTTCTCTGTGAGATGGTAAAACATAGTCTGCCCTATCAATAGCTCTAAATACTTGTTCCACTTTTCTTGTTCTTATATATCCAGATTTCATTAAATTATCAACTAATTCGTCGTTATTTTGTCCACTGCTTACAGCTGCCCCCATTGTTACAAATTTACAAAAGATCTCTGCAACAAAGATTCAATATGTTAATTAAGTATTTGTTGTACTTTTAAATATTTTTGCGCTTATGTAAACATATTAAAAGAACGTACTTTAAATATAATTGCATTTTTATTGCTGCTTATATAATAGTTATTATTTTGCTACTATATCGACAACTTTTATTGGAGTACTTTTAAAGGCAAGGCGGATTTATATGGATATAGTAATCGCAACGCTGTATTGTTGTTTGACTTTAAAAATAACTTACCAGATCAAAGCATAGCATATTATTTACAATTATTACAGTTCATATAAATATGGACAACGTGATAAATAATAATCTACCAAAATATATATTCATCTGAAGAGATTGAAATTCCAATACCAAATATATTATTTTATTATGAATACCATAGCGAATGTGCGTGTCTACTTTTACGTGTCAAAATATAACATGATAGAATTACGTCAAAGTGCGTCGCACATATATACACACAAAACCGAATAAAGTATATATTTAAATCTTACAAAGCGGAAAGTCGTATTCAATAATAATAAGATAAATTAAATAATAAATTACGTATTCGTATAAAATAAATATCGATAAATATCGAAATTTGAGAGAAATGCACGTATAATTTTTACAGTGTTCTCATCAAGACGTTCCCTTACCAGATGAAAACACTATGCTCAATGACAGTGAATAATGGAGTCGATGCTAAGTCGGAAAAAAAATCTTTCGGTACCTCGGGTTAGTTTATTATAATGCACACAGTATCACGCATCGTAACATATTTTGCGACAAGAGACTGGATTTACTGCTTATGTCTTCTGTTTTGGTAAGTACAACAATCCATCAAGTCCATCAGCTGATAGAACAAAACACGAACTGTCTCTACGCCATTGTAAGTTTCCAATTGTTCTATAACAAGTTACACGTCCACGGACAAGTTTCACGGAATAAAATTCGATCAATTACGAGCACCATTCTGCTCCTTATTATCTTTCCGAATTTTTTCCTCGATCGCACAAAATACTTTCTCTATCCGTTTTTTACCTTTTCCTTCAAAACGCGTATGCGTGTTAATCGGCCTTTTCGAAGCGTATGACAGTGCCGTCGCCACGGGTGGAGCCCCTTACCGCAGGTCGTATTCACAGATATAGCAACTCTCGTGGCGAGGATAAGGTTCGTAATGTCATAGGGTATGGTTTACAAATCGGTCGCTAGCCATGGAGCGCTACGATCTAGAGATTAATGAAAGCAATACACTGGGTGTCCCGCAGTTCACTATGCAATCTTTGTCAATGTGTTCTATAGGTAGAAATAGGACTGTAAATATCATGTAATGAAAAGTTCTTAAATGTTTTATTAAAAAGTTATAAAAAAATTTGAAACGTAAAACGATACATACTTACGCATACATTTCAAAGTATCATTCGCCTTTATTAATGCAAAGTTAATACCGATGTGCTATTGAATTTACTATAAACTGAATTTCATAACGATTTTGTCTTACTTCTTCGTTATCCTCGTACAGTAAAATCTGGTAGAATTATGCTTAAGAACAGTAAACATATATCAATGTTATACATATATCAACACGTTAGAGGAAGATCGTTGACGTACAATATTTTTATTATAATTTTTTAATAAAGCATTTATAGATTTTTTGCTATATGACATTTTAGTCTTATTTTTATCTATTGAACATACCAATAAAGTTTATACACTAAAGTAAAATACAAAACATAGTAAGGCATACAAGTCATACTCCTGACTTGAAGCGCCTTACTCCTTAGTGGACAAATTGACGTTCGCTAAATTCACTAAGAGCTTTGTTCCCGCTACGGGAGTTGTCAGATCTCTGTATACTATCGTGCCCCTTATACGGCTTCCATTTCCCCTCCTGCCATCATCCCTATAAGACAAAGAGGGTTTAGAGAGAGATCTCCGATGAGATCTCTTCCCTTCTCTTCTAGCTCTCTTTTCAAACAGAAAACAATACGCGGGAAGTGTTTGTATTGGGCACGAGTCTATAGCACGGTATTAGCTAGCGTTTCTATACCATGGTAACGAAACTCGAGTGAGAAAAGACTCTCCAAGCTCCGAAACTCAGCTTGGACACCACTGGCGTGCAACATCGAGCGCAAGCGTTTACGTACTCTTCGACATATGTTTCTCAAATACGTAAATATGTATGTATATTTATATGCGTAAATGAATCTATACTTACATATACATATAGATTCGCGCATATTTATAATCAAGCGATTCTTAAGCTTCGTTAAACCGAGCACTTTTCAATGGTTACACTTCCATACGGTTCTTCGAATATGTGATAATGAATTTACTGTAGCGAATTAAATTTATAATGAATGTATGCATACCGTATGGAAATTTTATAGTTGCTGCGTTAAAAATAAGGAGACTCTGTCGTTATGGACGCGCAGCAGGAAATAAGCGTCCCAATGTAGTGGACAATTCCATTAAATTTGTTATATACTACCTACTTCTATTTTTTATTTCGATCGATACCGAAGAGCGTAACGTTTAATTCTTGTTTTACGGGGCCAAAAATATAAATTACTTCTACTTCGATTTGGTTGATGCGAATAACTTGAAATATTATTTTGCAAAATTGAAAGTGGAAACAATTTTTTAACTTTTAATATAACTTTTGTACGAAAGTAAGCGAAAGAATAATTACGATCATTCGTTGCTTTATATATTCGCGGACTAATCGTACGCGAGTTGTATTTTGTTCGTAGAAAGAAGATTGTATTTGTAAAATAAATTTACTTTGACGTTTGAAAAGCGATAGCCAAAAAATTTTTATTACATGCTGTTAAATACATATTTCTGAAACAGTTAAACATTTTTATCTTATTCTATTTTATGTGAACAAATGTGAATGAGCCTTTACAGCAGAAGCAACATGGGTCGATGCGCATGCGCAGTTAGAATGATATCGTCTCTTCGCATATGATGGCGACTGACAACTTTAAAACGTGAGTTTATTATCATATAATTTCTTATGTTTACAATGTGCTGTTCGCGTGTAAAATATGACAGTGATAACATTAAATATTCAGTTGTTTGTTAGTCAAGTAATTTTTTTCTCACGATCGACGTTCGATAGATTATATCCTTAAAATTACCGCTCATAATTCGTTAGACCAACATTCACTTATCCTAGTAAGTATACCTATAAAGCTTCCCGTAACTTTTTGCATTGGTGTACTTGAAAAAAGTTGTAAAGTATTTATGAATGAATGTAACGTGTACAAACCTTTTAATAGATATTACCACGATTATCATAATAATCTTTACTTATATTCTTTTTCAACTTACCTCCACTCATATAGAAATATACTTAAAATATTATGACTTTGTGCTTTGATAGTGATTATATCTACATATTCATAAGATCAATTTATACCGATAAAGTAAAAATAATGAATTAGTTTCATTTTCTTCGTGTCTTTGAAAACTTTTTTAATAACCTCGATGCCTCGTAGATTAAATATCTCGTACTTCATTAAAATATACATATTCTACTGTTATTGCTCATAAAATAACAGAAGTGTTCGTAATCTTAACGTTGTATAATTTAAAAAAAATCTGTTTTCATTCAGGATTATCTACTTTATACTGTTTTTTACAAGTTTAAAAGATATTTATAAATCATATTTATGTCGTATTATTATCGTTATTAGTAATTTATATCAAGTTTATACATTATTAAAAACTTTAATAAATTTGATTCTAACAATATTTTATTACAAATTTTTATCTCTTTCAGATGTAAATTTATGAAATTCCAGTACTGTAATCATAATCTAATAGTTGTAAATTCATTATACAGGGCAATAATATATATCGAGCATTAAAAATGTTAGCTTTTATATTTTAGAGGTTAATGCAGAAGTATATCGAAATCGAAACTTGAGTATTTGCTTAGTGTGCGAAATGAATATATCAATTATTATTTTCTATGAATTAATATAAATGATATTTTTGCGTATGGTACAGTAGAAAATATTGATCGTCAAATTTAATAATTTTATCAAGAGCTCGTCGGAAATTACTGTTTCAAAGGCAGAATCCTTTTCACCGATTACACGTACTGCTACGTTTAACCAATCCAACCACGATAACAATACGACGTCACGCGACAACTCTCTGCCATTGGTCAAAATCAACAACTATGAAAATAAAATAATAAAATTTAACATGTACAACCACACTTAAAACATGTCTGAGTCAGATACATTTCACATCAAATATTCTGATTGAATTACCGATACCTTGGTGAATTTCAATTTTCAAAATTCCAATGCGATAATCTATTAAATAATGACAAGTATGTGACTCGCCGTTTTAAAAAAATTTAGCTTGGTTTAGCTCGCATTGATCAGCGGAACGCGAATTGGATTTACTTTTTTTTTTTTTTTTTTTTTTGGGTTGATATTTGCGCGGGAGATTCGTGAAAGGATACAGGCGAGAAAAGTCTGCCCGCGAAAAGGCAGTAGATTAAATAAAAAAAAGCTCTGTTACGTGGTATATAGTTATCGATCGACAGTGCATGATCCTTGAATGATTTCAAAATTACTCATACTTGGGAAAAATCTGTATATCCGATGCGGTTAATAGTGTATCGAGAATGTTACGATTGGTCGAGATTGTGAACTTGTTCTTCAGTGTAACTCCGATTAACCAATAGGAAGCGGCCTGTTGCGCCGTCGCTACTACAATTAGAACCTATGAGGATATAGCTGTAGCGTACGCAGAATGAAGGCTCGAACGCTTAAAAAATATGTGAAATTAATCGTTTAAAATTCACTGGGATTTCAACTTGGTTCGTTCTTAGTTTATGTCACGTTAATTGTTTGCGTTACTCTGAGAATCCCTGTGAATCCCGCAAGAAATGATCAGTTTTATATAGTTTGATCCATCCCCTTATTCCAGTGAAAAGTGTGCGTGCGTGCGCGTTTGTGTTCTTCGAGTGATTCGTGATGCGCGTTGAACGATTTGTAAAAGTGCTTCAATAAAAATATCTGTAGTGTAACTGTTGAAACTGTTAGCTCCCGAGGATTTCTGGTGTTCCATAGAATGTATGGAATAAATTGTTGGCCAACTGATGCATTTGAAAGCGTGAAAATTAATAACGTAACTACACTGAACGATATTTGTTCGGCGCGTGTTTCAAATCGTTTTAGTGATTCCCTTAACGCCCAGTTATGGCTATCCGGGATACCATTGCATTAGTTATTAAACTTTGTGTATTCAAAAATTGCAATTATTTGCAAATTATGTAACTAGCAACAATTCTACTTGGTGATAGGAGATATTATATTGTACTCTGTTAGGTTTGTAGAATTACAAAATACTTTCACTTGTCTATTCTTTTTTTATTCCATTCATCGTACGACATTCTTTAGATATTAATTCATTTTTTGATAAAAAGATGTTTTATTATCATTTTGCCTATTTAATCGTTTCTTTTTTTTTTATAACAACTTTCAAAAATCAATTTTTTAAGTATAGATAAGATTTAAATGATTAGGTCATTTAAGTTGCTTTTATCTTTTAATCTTTCAGTCATGTTTTTATATATTTGTATATCATAATATAATATAAATAAGTAAACAGAATTTTCTGAAAATATGATGTTGAATTGGTGTTCTTAAATGTTCTTATGATGATTTGAATCGTTAAATGTACAAAGTGAGTTTCTTTATACAATTTCTAAAAATGTATTGCATTATGTTTTTTCAACAGAATGGAAGAAGAAATAGTAGTAGATGATGTAGATGAGAATAGTAGCACGGAGATTCCACAGTCAGATGATCCAACAACACCCGTTATGCCTTTATTATACATTCAACAAAGTAAATTGCGTTCGGCTCCACCAACAACCACAAATCAGACTTTGGTTTCACCTAATGCTACTCAATTGGCTGCTATTATCAATCCAGTCAATAATCAGGTAATTTGTTAATATCCTTATCTTAAGTGAGATAGCTTGAGTTTTCAAGACAGAATATTATTTTCTCTTCATATTAAATATAATATAACATCAAAAAGATTTTATAATAAAATTTGAATATATTTTTAATATTCATAATTTTATAATCTTACATAAGTAGAATAATATATTATACTGTATAGTACAATAAAGTGTATAGTTATAGTATATAGGTCAGAGTAACCTATAATTATATAAAATGATCCAGTATAGTTGTGGTACTTTAAGAATCTACTGTTAACTATACTTTCATTATTTCATATGTAAGTGAATATGGAATATACACATGCAGAGTGTGAAATCCTATTAGATTCCATGTATAGGTGATAGCAGTGAATAGTGTACACCTTTATAATAAATATAGATCTGTTCAATATACTTGCTACAGTGGATAACAAGTAAGAAAGTATAAATTACATTAAACATTACTTTTATAACCATTCAGATATTTTGTCATATCAAAAATCAGTATATCAAAAATATTTCAAATATTTCTTAAAATTTGTAAATTTGTAAATATGTAAGGATTGGTACAAAATTAGACAATTTTCAATGATCAAATGACACATGATTAAATTGTGTTGAGACGTCAAGTTTATTTAATCAATTTTTTTGGTGATCTGTAAATTATTTTAATCCCCCATGAATGAACTGTTTATTTTATTCTAATTACAGATTGTTACTGGACAAAACAAAGTGTTTATACAAGGGCCAAGTCAGGTTACTACTTCTCAGAATAAACAACATATTGTAATCCATCGGCCAATTAATACTGTCAGTACCACAACTACTTCGCAAGGCCAGAAACATATATTACTTAGAAAGTCCAATGCATCTACTGCTCAGATAGTGCCCTTAAGTACCTCTCAAGGAAATCAAACCAATGCACAAGCAGGCAAGCATACCTTTGCATATCTCGGGACTCTTATTAAACCAAATAAATCACGAGAATCTGTTGTTATACCAGCAGGTGACTATTTTATTTTCATAATAAAATTATGAGTAATAAAAAAAGATACTTTTTTTTATTGATACAATCTTAATCTGCTTTTTCATATCTTTTACTAGGAGCTCTAACTACAACTCAGATAGCTAAACCAAAATTAGTGATAGCGCCAGTTATATCACAGTTAGCTCAAACTTCGACAAGTACCACTACAGGATCTCAAAGTCAACCTCCGAAACACATGGCTAATTTATTATTACCGGTCAGCATACCCCAACAAAGTGGACCTACTAAATCCAGTATGTTTAATTTAAAAATTAACAATGGCCAAATTAATACAGAAAGTAAAGGAACTATTACAGGTAAATACTTGAGAGCGTATTTCATTGTATTGTTAAATTTGAATTAACTATTCCCTTCCTTTTATATTACAGTATTACGGGAGTCAAAAACTACAAATTCAGCTACACATCCACCTCCTTTGCATCCTATTGCAAAAATGAGTTTACTAAACGCAAATAAAGGAAATAATAATTCTACAGACAGTATAAAAATTACAGAAAATCCAGATTCCGCGGTTATTACCCCTATTCCAAAAAAAGACGACGCCGGTATGCCTGAGAAGCGGAAAAAGACGATAAGCAATATATTAAGAGGATCGAGTGAAAAACGAATGAAAAAACAAAATCTTCCAAAGTCTACACAAGAGAGTATAGTTGATGTAAGCTATGCACTAAGTAGTCCGGAATCAGAACAAGATAAGGATAAGAAAGTGCAAAATGATGATGACATTACATTGATTAAAGTAGTTCCTAGTGAAGATAAAACTGTGAAACTTACTACTAATACTAATGTCGACGACGATATAAAAATCGAAATTATTAAAACACGCACAAGCTGTGGCATTGAATCATTAACAGACAATAAAAATGATACTAAGATTAATATAAGTAATCATGAAGACTTGAAAGATCATTTAAATGCAACACATAACGATTCCAATTTCGATGCGGCGAAAGTTTTAGATTGGAAGGACGGTGTTGGTACTCTTCCAGGGAGTACATTAAAGGTATGGCCATATAATATTAGAAAATTAATGTTTGATGTCATGGTTTAATAAAATAAATTTATTATTCTCATAGTTTTGTATGAATGAATTTGGTATTATGGAAGTAGTAGATGAAGACGAAAATAACAAACAAGGTAAAGATTGCATTGGCGACAAAGAGAATGTTTGCTCGACACAGAATTCGTCCAAGTCTACCCCTGTAACTGTTAATAATATAAACAACGAAAAGAAACGTAAGTATTAGCAACGCGAATATGCATATTTTCTTTCGAGGAGTGGAGGAAGATTTCTTTCGAATGTGACCGAGTTTATTTTTATAGCCGATGATAGAAAATCGAGGACCGTTTCGGCGGATACAATGTACCATTGTGAAGGCTGTGGATGTTACGGACTAGCTGCAGAATTTGAAAGTCCAATATCGTGTGGTCCATCATGTACGGAAATAATAGAAGCCAAGAAACAGCCTCCGATGCGGAAAGAAAAAGACTTGAAGTATGTTGTTCGATATAAAGTTTTCTAATATTTAATTAAATATATACCATTTTTATAAGTTTATTTTTATTTTATTGGCAGAGATCTACGCGCGAAACGGAAACGTAAAAGATTACTTCAAGAACAGCAACAGTCTAAAGAAATAGAAGAAAAATCCGAAGACAAAGGACAAGAGAAGGTGAAATCTGAGACAGACGAGGATACAAAGGATACTATTACAGGAATGGATGAAGAGAGTCAAGGAGATAACACCGAATCGAAGGTACTTGTGACCAAACTTTCCTTTCACAATCATTGAAACATACTGCTTATAAATGTGTCTCTGTATTCAGTATCCTTGGCAGACAGGGAAACTCGGATTTTCATGGTCTAAGTATCTTGAACATTGTAAAGCAAAAGCAGCGCCCGTTAAATTATTCAAAGACCCCTTCCCGTACGCAAAGAATCATTTCAAAGTTGGAATGAAATTAGAAGGAATAGATCCTGAACACCCGTCACGATATTGTGTTCTTACGGTTGTTGAGGTAGTAGGTAAGTTATTTCACTTTCTTCCTCTTACATTCAATCTATAACAACGTAGCCAGTTTATTTATTTGGATAATTTCAGGTTATCGAATACGTTTGCATTTCGATGGATATGCAGAAAATTACGATTTTTGGGTGAACGCAGACAGTATGGATATCTTCCCGGTTGGCTGGTCGGAAAAGAATGGACATCGATTAGACCCACCGAAAGGTTACGTAGCTAGTAATTTTAATTGGAACGCGTATCTAAAAATTTGCAAAGCTACTGCAACGCCAAAAAATATTTTTTCAAATAAAAGTGTAAGTACCAATCAATTTTTGGTCAAACGATTTATTTTTTAATTTCATGAACTTCACCAATATACTTTACTATTTTAGTCAGTATGTCCAACTGGTTTCCGCGTAGGAATGAAATTAGAAGCGGTAGATAGGAAGCATTCGTCTTTGGTTTGTGTGGCAAGCATAGCAGGCCTAATGGATTCCCGTATATTAGTTCATTTTGATTCTTGGGATGAAGTGTATGATTATTGGGCGGATGCAAGTTCTCCATACATTCATCCAGTGGGATGGTGTCATCATAATGGCCATAGTCTAACGCCACCAAATAGTAAGCGAAATAATAATATGTATTCGATTTTTATATTTTTGTATCTTCTTCCGGGAAAAACGATGCATGTAAAAATTCGAATTTATTGTTTCAGATTATAAAGACCCTAAATCTTTCACATGGGATGCGTATCTCAGGGAAAGCCGTTCCATGGTCGCGCCAGCGAGAGCTTTCAAACAACGACCACCTTGCGGATTTAAGCGTGGAATGAAATTAGAAGCGGTTGATAAACGCGTGCCTCAACTTATAAGGGTAGCAACAGTTGAAGACGTAAAAGATCACATGTATGTAAATTACAAATATTTATTTTTATCTTAAAGTCAAGTGGAGCGCAGTACAATTATTTGTGTATGTATACATTTCTGTTTTACAGGCTAAAAATACGATTTGACGGATGGCCAGAGAATCATGCTTATTGGGTCGACGACGATTCCCCTGACATACATCCCATGGGTTGGTGTATGAAAACGGGTCATCCTTTGGAACCTCCATTAAGTAAAAATTTTTTAAATATTTCTGTATCTCTCGTGTTTTTATATTTTTACTCTAAATATGTATTACTGTCTCTAGCTCCAGATAACTTAAATGACAGGCCCGAGTGTGGGACGTATGGCTGTAAAGGAATAGGGCACGTAAAAGGGCCTAAGTATGCAACGCATAACTCTGCATCTGGATGTCCGTATTCACCTCAGAATCTTCATAAAGTTAGACAATTAGCCGATAGACTTAATCTGAAGCACGAGACTTGCGACTTTGAAGATGATGTACAGGATAGACCAAAATTAGAAAAGGCGGACAAAATAAAAATGGAAAAGTCTGAGAAATTGGAGAAGCCGTTGTTTTCGGAGGAACGATTAATGAAGACTGAGAAAGAAATTAAACAAGAAGATGGAGATTTCTCTGACAAGAATGACAAATCAGAAAATTCGGAAAAGTAAGCTATACAAATATTCTGTATTATATTATACGTTGTTGTAATTGCTGTGCACATTCATGTGTAAATTCATAATTTACAGGTCTAGTAAATCGAAACATCATCACAGTGACGGACAAACAGATGATGACGAACTATTGAGAAAGAGAAAGAAAAGGTTCACTCATGACTATTTCTCTTGCATTTACAAACGTACATGTATTTATAACTAACTTGTGTGTTTTTATACTTTTATAGACGACAGGTTTCTGAAGAACCTTTATATTCCCTTTCGAATTCATATGGTGATTCGTCGCTAACTACTATACCCTATGCTGCAAATATGCCTGATAAACAATTACGTACAGAATTGTACCAATCCGTTTACAATCCTGGATATAATCCGTTACCGGATTCGCCGCATATATGGGCGAAACATAGCAATGCTTTAAACAGGGTAGTAGCGAAACAGAACACGAATCCTCGAAGGTGGTCGAACGAAGAAGTTATCAAATTTATACAGAGCGTACCCAATTGTAAAGAAATAGGAAATATCTTTAGGCAACACGTAAGTGTTTAAACAAAAAGAAAAAAAAAAAAGAAAAAAGAGAAAGAAAGAAAGAAACGTAATACAATTTATTATACTCGAACTGTGTTTAATTTCTTATTCGATGTTTATAGAATATCGATGGCGAAGCATTTTTAATGTTGACTCAGGAGGATTTGGTATCGCTATTGGGATTGCGTCTCGGACCTGCGATTAAGTTGTACAATAGTATAGTTCTTTTACGTCGAAGAGCAACGTGAATGATGTGCGATGAACGTACATACAGTTGGGTTTTAAAGAGTGCAAAGTGGCAGCTATTATGACGATTGCGTCACATGTATTTATTTAAAATAAAGGAGAAGAAGCTTGGAATCATTGGGATAGAAATGTATCTTCTGTCGCAATTAGGAATATTGATTTACAAATGGAGGGGAAGTTTGTAACAAATCCTAATTTGATGATACAAAAGACACTTATTAAAGTGAAAGATGATCGTATGTTTGAAGTTGAAACGGACGATTTTTATCGATTTGTGATCACGAGATGTAACTATAGCTCGAATGAAGTACTTACGATTGTCTGTCTTAATTTTTTTCTTATACTGTAAAGTGCATTGAATCATGTACAAATGTAAATATTGACGATCTTAATAATTAAATATTGTAATACAAAAATATAAGTAGTTTTCTATGAAGGAACCTGCACCTGACCTGCGATACTCATATTAGTAACTTTACACCTGTAAACACACGTCCTCTGAACTTTTTAGGCCGAATTTATCCAAAATAACAGTAACATCTTTATATAACGTACATAATATTTCAAATATTTTGCAATTGATACTTTATCTTCGCCACATATGAAGGATACATGAAAGAAACAATGAACGAAAATCGATTCAGACAAATAAAACAATTGTATAAAAAATGTATTTTATAAACAAAAGATCCGGATTCAAGAATGCAGACTGTATAGACAAGTTAAGTTATAAATCAAAAGTTCACATACAATGTTTATTTATTAAAAAATGAAAGCAAGGTAAGGTAATAATTTTTGCAATTGCTTATTTCATTTATCGTTCATTGATTTCCAATCGATATAAAAATTTATTAAGTTATTAATCGGATCAACGTACAACGAAGAGGCGGTGCTCCATTTAAAACGCGTCCCCCTTCTTATTCGTTCCAGACATTGTGCCACTCTCCAGGTCGCTCTCCCACCACGCCGGCCAAGTGGCTGCTATGGCGATGTTTACAGCGTAGTCACGACGACCGGCCATGTGTTCAGTCGGTGGCTTGTCGCGCGCCGTGCAGTATTACGTTTTGGTGCTTGTTCGCCTCGTGACTCTTCGTCTATCTCCGCTTCGCAAAAGCATTCCCGTGTGACAACCACTTGACTGTCAAACACTCGCCGCTCTTCTACAGGTTGAAATTATTCATAGTACAACGATACAAGAAAAAAAAAAAAAAAAAAAAAAAAAAAAAAAAAAAAAAAAAAAAAAAAAAAAAAAAAAAAAAAAAAAAAAAAAAAAAAAACGAACGATCAAACAATCAATTATAATCAATTTACAGAAGTATTATATAGTTTTTCGTGATAGATTCGCAAGACGAATTGTTTGAAACACGAGATTATCGTTCAATCGAAATCTATAATAATTCTTCAAACAGAGATATCGATTTCGAAATTTTAATCGATTTTCATAAGTCGTTGACCGAATCGACAACAAATTAACGTGAAACGGAACGATGACATTGGTGGTGTCATCGATAATTAGATATAACGGAATAACCGAAATTTTGCAGGTTATCCTTTCAGTTAATTTACAAAGTGGCAAGGAGGAACTTTCGATGGGACATTCGTGATCGTGTATTACTGTGAATCGAGTTACAGTTCACGTGATTCATTGTCATGCGCAGACGCGATCGTTGCGTGCGACGAATAAGCTAGATTTGATTATCGAAAGCTGAACGATTTATTCGATATTTTGAAAGAGTAACACGGGAGTGACGCGCGGGAACGTGATTACTTTTGTATGTTATGACTGGCGTATTTTTCACGCGGCAGAAGGAGGGGAACGATGCAAGGTGGTTGCCGTTGATCTTTGGAGTTCGAGAAAAACGTGAAAATCACGAGGAAGAGGGACGGTCGGTGAAATTCGGTGGCGGTGGGCCACAGGCTCGATTGTCGGTGATTGGCGCGGGATACGCCGGCACCGGAAGTGCTAAAATGCCCCGTAGCCTGCCGACTAGACGAGGTCTCCAGGCGTTGGCACTTGTTCTCGCCACTGCTTATGCTACCATTCTTCTTTATCAGGCTGTTGCACCCCGTCAGGTAAACGTTTTAATTTGTCTTGCATATGTTAGCGGTTGCTCTTGATCCTTCGCTTTACAACGTTGAATAACGAGACGCGGCGTCTACTACCAAAGTTCAATTTTAACCCCTTTATTTCAGATCACTGTCGATTAGCGAATACAAATTGCATATAATATTTCAGTATTCTGCTTTAGAATGTTAAACCAATAAATTATTAATATTAATAGCAATATCTAGGATGGATAGGAAAAGTATTTAAGTATATTAGTAGTTACATTAGTAATTTCATTAGTAATTTATTAATTCAACGAGTGAGAATCCTCTGGTAGAAAAACGTTAAACAAAATAAGTGCATAATTAATAGGTGAGTATCATTAACGGAGAATGGAGCAAGGAAAAGAGAAGGAGGAATAAAAACAATAGAATAAGGTAGATAGATAAATATATAAATAGAGGTAAATAAAGTAACAACTTTATATAGAATTAATTAGTTTCAAATATATCAAATTTCGTATCATTCGGTAGCAGATACTTTTATAAGACGATAAAGATTTGATATACTATAAGAATGAAACGTTGAACCTGATAAAGAAAAGCGTTTCTTTCGATAATAAGGTTATGTGCAAATATTTTATGCAACTGCTATATCAATAGAAAAAGATCATAAGGTAAGGGGTTAATCGACTTTAGTAATAAAGAGAGATGTCACTTTCAAATGACGCGTTAATTGGTCTATTCTCGGTAGCCAGTTATGTTAATCGAACGGTAAATCGAGTTCGAACTTGTTTCGTCGCGAACGTCGTGAGAATAAACATTCCGTGAGCTGGCGTGCACGTGCTCGCTTCTTTTCCAAGAATTCTCGATCAGATTATTGTTCTATGCGTGCCATGTTTACAAAATATTACCGATCCATTATGAGCGTATCGCGGTTTGTTTTATGTTACTTATGCGTGTATGCGTGTGTGTGCGTATGGCATTGTTGCGTAGTGGGTCGACGAGATGACGGTGGAAGTGAACAGTAGGAGCGTACTGGTGGAAGTGCCAGCTTCGAGGAGGATGCTGATCAACGAGGAATCTTCGGTGACACCTGCGATCGCGACTGCGACCATGGCACCGTTCACCACGAATCTCGACGACGTGTTCATCAGCGTGAAAACTACCAAGCATTACCATCACTCCCGTCTGCCAGCTATCATCAGCACGTGGTTTCAATTCGCCAAGGATCAGGTACGTGACAAATCCTTCCACGCCTCTATGCTCTTACACGTCTATAGAATATTTTCCTAAGCCGTGGTTTGCGCTGTCGAGATATTTGTATTCTCCTTATTGTTGTATATCGGATCTTTATGGTTCGTCTCTACGGTAACTTTGTAACATTGCGATATCGGATTAGGTATAATACTAGATGTAAGTAATGCTCGTAAATTTTTAACCAAGAGATCACCCATATCATTGGCCTTTCATTTCTACTTAATTAAATTCTAATCGTCGAGCGTCTCCTATCCTCCCGTCCACGAAATTTTCCCAAACTCTCCGATGGCCAGTCTACCACTGATTATAAGTACAATATCTAATACCGCAGTCTTAAAAAATCACCTGTCAGTATTAATTTATCCTATTAGTGGATCGTTTAGTTTGTCTTGCATTTTCTTCTATCCAATTCGTTCTCTTATCATCTCATCGAGCAATTAGTTTTAGAACGTACACTTCGTTCGACCGTTGTAATTGAATCGTTACCATGTAATAGCTCATTTTTATCTCTATGTATTAACGAACGATACTCGAAGTTTGACTATTTGAAGTACTTTTCAGCGAAGAGTGTTAATCGATTCTCGAAAGGAAAGTATTAATTCGTTAGACCGGATGATTGTTTAGAATAGAGGCCACTCTGTGTGCGATTTGTTACTGTTCGGTCGAGCATATACACGGCGGTTTTCAGCTTGATGAGCACCACTCGTCGTGGGAACGGGATTCTCTGTATTTCCGTTTTACCCTTTCCTTCTTTCTACGTCTCTTGTTCTCCATCAACTTCCACGTACCGTGTACAGCGTTTTATTTGCGTATTCGGCTCGTGTTCTTGAAACAAACGAATTTTATGTATTCGTCTCTTGCGAATCCGTCTGTCCATCCGTTTTATTCGTTTCATCCATTTTTTTCTGGTCTTCGTTGACTCTAAAACCTCCTTGAAGATAGCTAAGCTAAGCTATAGCTAATTTAATGGCACAGCTTTGGTAGGTTTCGTTTATGAATTTTAGTAACCTTCGTTACTAAAATTCGTTACGTTCGTTCGTTGCTCTTACCAAATATAAATCCATTTTGCAAAATTCTAGCGTCTCTCTGCTTCATAAACCTTTGCCCGCCACTGTATGTATGTATACGCATATCGAAGCAAATAATTTAAAATTTAAAAACGACACAGCGTAGCGTAGTTTACCGGCGGATTGTCGGCTTAAAAGTGTAGGTAGGTGGTAAGAAGGTCTAGGAACTCTCAACTTTCGCGATATTATCTTGCCGCGACTAATTGCATGCATTGTGCTTCCTCCCCCTCTCCCCTGTTGCTCGGCCTTCCGCTCTCATCGCTACCGGCGACACTTCCTGGAACTAGCAGCCCAGAAAAGTCGCCGGAGGGCCGACTAATAATCGAGATTCTCAGGAATCGCGCATTCGAACGAATTATCCAGGGACCTAAAAGCTCGTTTCGGAGCACTCGTGTTCTCGAGGCGACGTAACATTTGCCCGTTACTTCGTCGTCGGTCTTCTTTGAAGCGCGCCTCGTAGCTTAACTCGTTTTGCTCAATGGATTCAGAGTAAAAGAAATTTGATTGAATTACGTCTTGGGGCAATATATCGTTGTATCCTCGTCAAGGGTGGTCGATGAAAGCGATTAATTATTCTAGTAACTATCGACTTGCCGAAGAACGTTGGTTGGGTGTTTCGATACGGTATTTGGTTACGTTATGATAAAATAGGATAGGTCACAAGAAATTTGAATGTATGTACAAATACATAGAACGTACGCGCAAATATATACAGGTGAGTCAATAAAAATTACCACCCGTAGTAGCTCGTTGTCCATGGACTTTATTATCGAAGAACGTTTCCAGCGAAACTTATCGTATTTAGGCAGCCTGGCCATTCCTTGAGATATTACGGCGACGTCGATGGCGTCAGCGTATATTTTTTATAACATCAGTCGATCCAACTGGACATTCCAACGAAAAAACGATCGGTTTGGCAGCTATTCTAATTTTAAATTGTCAAATTTAACGTACGAAAGAGAAGCAAAGACGCGAGACGGTATTCCTATGTTTTACGTTGCTTCGTCCTTCACGCGTTAAATTCAGCAAATCGAAGTGTTAAAATATCTGCTAAATAAAACGACTGACGTTATTAAGAGTATACGGTGGTCATTAAAACTCTCAGTCGCCTTGACATCTCAAAAAATATAAACTATTGGAAAATTTAAGTGTACTCGTATCACAGCAGACTGCTTAAACGCGACGAATCTCGCTTCATAAAGTCAATGGACAACGAGCTATTTGAAACGGTAGTTTTTACTGACTCACCCTGCACCAGATACATCGAAGCACGATGCTTGTTATAGCATTTACCGAACGAAAGTAGTCTCTGCCTACGTTCTGTTCTTTTTAGTTGTCTCTCATAGAGATGCGAATTTGAATAAAAATTCGCAGTTTAGAAATAAGAACGTAAGCAATATTCTTCGGGTATTTAAAAAGATCCTAGCGAAAGCACTCGATGGTGTCAAAGATCTCGGTGTGAGATCGAGTTAATACGTGCGAATACCTACGGCGATCTTCCAGAAACAAAAGCAGCTTTCTCGTTTTACGTTCTGTCCTTATCTCCGACGACGTCTGTTGCATGGTCTGTGAGCAGACAAGAAGGAATATTAGAAAATATCGTGATGGCTCTTTCATTTCACGCTTTTACGAATTCACAGGAGAGAAATGATGTACGAAGAAAAGGGAGGCTAGGTAGAAAAACGGACCACTGCCAGGCCTGATCGTATCGTTGACCTGTTGGTAGGTCCGTCCTAAATGTAAATGAATTTCTCTTCGGGTTGCTAACGTTGCTGCTGTCTTTACAGCTGCTAGTTTTTACGTCTATACGACTGAATACAGGAATCGAAGAAAATATTTTTATAGAAATCTTCCTACGAGTATGTTACGTGTATCGTTTACGGAGCGTTTCGAAATTTCATTAACAACGCTGTTACGATGTAATCGTGGTCGCGATTATATCGACAAAGTTTGAGACCTGAGAATCTCATGGAAATTCATGGACATAGAAATTAGAAAATATTTATTGCAGGCATACTCTCCGCGAACATCAAAGCGTTTGGACAGTCGATTATTCGCTAGGTATATCGGCAAGCCGGAATATAGCGCAACGATTTTCAATATTAATTGCATTAATTATCGAAGACCACTATTTATATCCTCTGCTAATTTTCAACTGTACTAATAATCAAGCGTACGTTTCTAATAAACGTAACTTCTACGCACATTTCCAGATTGGTTCCAAATATTACCAGCATAATCGCCAGTATAATCGTGTCTCGTCGCAGTGCTAATGAAATTTCAAGGAGCCTCGTACAACGCACAATTATTTATACACCATAATTTTCTATGCCAAATGTTCGGCTATTCTCGCGAGTCACTGTACATCGCAAAGTCTCAAGACCGCGAACGTATTTGCATAGATATTACGTAGATTTGCATAGATGGTAAAAAGGTTGCTATTAACGGCCGAGGAAGAACCGTAAAAGAACCATAGATGATAGCGTGTGTTCGAATTTGCCATCGTATCGGTGCTACTTTCGATTTCGACAAATTGCTCGTGTTGCACATTGTATCCGACTGGAATTCACGTGTTGCAATTCGAGAGTCATCGTGCTCGATTGGCTCGCTGTTAAGTAACATGCTGTAGGTGTTCATCGGAGGATTTCGTTCGCTGAAGGAGGATTTCTGCCGGGGATAGCGATCGATCGGCCGTCGAAGCGTTTGTCATTAGTTTCAGTGACTCGCCCTATATCGCAACCCTTCAATTTACAACAGCCGTTTCGCCTCTGAAACGTCAGCGGATAATTGATCAATTACGTCGTTTATTTATCTGGAAACGCTCACCGACCGCATCGCTGTAATTTTACGCGAGTAAAATACAGAGTATCTCTCGAGTTAATTTCTCCTTTTCATTTTATTTCTTCTTCCCGTCTCTCTCCCTCTTTTCCGTTTCTTTTCTTTCTTTTTTTATATCGATGATCACCGAGGACTTCTCCTTGAAATTAATCGGACCTCGATTGCGACTTTTCAGAGCGTCGAGACGTCGAGCATCGAAAACACTGTAGTTTACTTGTCCGTCGATATTTTCAGAGTATCGAAATAATATTTTCGTGTTTGGTGTTTGCGCGTGTACCGTGCGTTTCTGGCTGTTCGATATTTGGAACGCACGTACAGTTCAGGTGTATTCCATCGTTGCTACATTCGAGTACGTACGTACGTAAATGCTCAAGTACGTAAGCATTTACACGCTCGCCTATCCGAGTATTCGGATTTTCGAGTCCTCGCGATCTCCTACTTTCGCGCACTCGTGTACTCGTATATTTCTACATTTATTTCCTCCACTACCTAATTCCTAGGTTTACACATTGGCTATTATATCGTTATTAGGTATATTAGGTTCGGACTTTCTCAAACGATCCACTGATCTCGATCCGCGTACTTCGTGATATTCCTTCTCACACGATTTACAGCTCGGATTTCTCCATCTTCCAGTTTATTACAAAACGGGACGCGAGTACTCTCCTAGCCGGAGTCGAGAACAGCCTATTTAATTCCTAACGTCGCGTCGCCCATACACTTGAAAACGGAGACTGCAACCAAAACGTTTAAATTATTCTCGAGCGAGAGAGAGAGAGAGAGAGAGAGAGAGAGCGAATTGGGTCCCAGTGCAATGGAGATATCGGCTTAACGACGATGCCCGTTTTAGCCGCGACGTACGTGCGTGGATTAACGTAATTACGTCGATGTAACGCGACGCCGGTGCCACTGACGTCATCGCGTCTCTCGTCCCTCTTTTTCCCTGGCGTGCGATGTCTCTTGTTTGCCGGATATTCGTGTTCCTTCTGCGAACGCTGACTCGGGAGCTTATTCGTCTCACCTTTTTCTTTTTTTTTTTTTTCCTCCTCTTCCTCCGCGTTTGTTCCGTCTCTCCCTTCGCCACGGTTTAATTGTCGGTTATACAGGACATCCGTCTTGTCGCGACAATTCTTATCGTCGGTCGTAAGATAACGTTCCATGGATAGCCATCCAACAAACGCCGTTTGCTAAGCCGCTATTCAAGTTTTGGGAAATCGGGAGAAACAGCGATTTGTCACGCTCGAAATACGTTCGCCATTCGAAGCACGAATACACGAGAAACTAGAAAATAGGATACGGCCGAGTAACGAATAAACCGATTTCTTATAGAAGAACGCGAAGAAATTACGGGATACAATTTTTTATAACAAGTCGAGAACGTGGAATAAAATTCTTCGATAGAACGCTTTGTCGCCGAGACAAATTAATCTGAGAAAATTCATCACGCGCCTATGTTAGGTCGATTCCGAGCGCTAAACGCGTTCAAATTTCGCTTTCTTGCGAACGAGATCTTAAACGGACAAGTTTCGCGCTTTCTGTTTCTTTTCGCACCTGCAATTACTTCCTGCCGATCGTTCGTTCATACTTAGGTGGGAATCATCCAAGTTCCGGCGTACTTGACGAATTTCGAAACTCGCTTTTCTCGAAAATTAAGCGTTAAGAAATTTTATTCCGCGCTTTCTTCTTATTTCTTTCGGCGGCAATTATATCGTGCCCGTTTGTGTCATCGTGTTAGATCCTCGTACATGGTTGAATAAATGGAATCATTCAAATATCTGTTTTATTTATCATTTTATTTATCATTTATCCAGAGAAGCTTGCCAGTAAGAAAGTTACACTAGTCGAAGACACAGGTAACGGTGGAAGGAACTTCTTCTCAAGTTCGTTCTATTTTACGAGTATTTCGAAATCCTTGCTACATTTTTAGACGGATCTCTATATTTCTATATATCTACAAATTTACGCGTTTCTTTCATTCTTCACGTGCGCTGCTCGAAGTAGCGTAACTTCGTTTCGAGAAGCTCTCCGTATTACGCCGATCCTGTATATCATGAAAACCGTTCGCTATTTTCAATAACGAATTCTCTCAAACAGCCCGAACGATCTTCCGGAGTATCTCGTTTCCTGTCTATGTCTCTCGAATTAGTTCTGCAAAGACCACGATAAAACATACTTACAGTTACACTATACTGTAATTCGACGAATAAAACGAACAAAGGATGAACCTTCAGCTAAGATTCAACATTTCTTTCGTATATCGACTAAAGCCTGTCTATAGTGTGACTGAAAAAACGTCGCAAGAAATCTGCTCCGATTCGTTTATCGGCGTTCCTTTTCGACGCTTAGAGACCACTTTGATACGAGTTCGCCACTTTCTACTCGTTTCCGACGTCTATTACATCGGAACGAGCGTTTCTCCCACGTTCTTTCTCTTTTGCCGGGCACAAGTGGCAGGGATCCGTGTTTCCTCGGGTTCGAAAGCGCATCCCGCCACGTGAAAATCCTCGAGACAATGCTCGTGACGTCTGGTACGGCAGCGTTACCCCTCGTTCCGTCGACGCTCACTTCCTGAAGGGAACTCGCCAACTAAAAATAGGCGACTGCTTTAACACGTGCACTGCACCGATCTTCAACGTCGTCGTTTCACTCTCGTGCAGATGAGACCGACCGACCACCCAGAGCTCCTAATTCCTAAGGTGTTTCCTCTCGATCGCAGCGTCGCTGTCCCGTGGAATTTTTTGGCTAATTATCGACGATCGTCGGAAAGCGTACATTGATTAACGTGATTAACGGACAGACCGATAGACTGGAAATCTAACGATAGAATGAAACTCTCGTTTCGCTGCAATTTCTCCTCTTTGGATTTCTATTCTAACGGAGAAGATTGGTAGATTTTTGCATCTTCGAAAAGACGCTGTACAACTTAAAAAGACAAAATAGAGACAGCCGTAAGTAGACTACGATTTCGTTAGACGTTCCGAAAGTTTGGAAGTTTGGAACATCAAAGACATTCGCTTTAAACCACTTAAAAATTCTCTCTAGTATCTATGCGATATAGAGCGGCTGAAAAAAAGTAAGAAAGACGCGTCATCGTATTTGTTATATCATCTACGTGTTCGTAGTTAATTAGGTTCGAGCATATTAAATTCCGTATGGTTCAGTAGTACTTTCGTACGGGCCAACAAAAACTTGATATACTATGAATTTCCAATGTATATATCTGAGAAAAAATTCTACGAAATTTATTCCAGCTTGTTGGAATAGCTTCGATTCGACGATGTTTTATTCTCCATAATTACAGATGTTATGAACGATCTGTAATTTGCTATGTACGAATGCGTATAATTTACTTGATTAAATACGGGTTTAAAGCGATTAAATACAGGTAAAAATCTGTTGAAAACTATCTCAATTTGTTGTTTGTCCGTACAAAAATAATAAAAAAAAAAAGGGGGGGGAGAGAAAATAAGGAGAAAGAGGAACTTTATTTTCCCAGCGGCGATCGAGGGTGAAACTCGCGAGAGCGATTTATCGAGCTCGGTGGACGTAGATGGAGCGACGCAAGCTCGAAGCAACGGAAGAAATCGAAATTTATGATCGGTACGTGGCGCGTGTTAGCCGCGGTAAACAATGGCGTCTGCGTACGTGACCGACACGTCGATCGTTAGAGTCAAAACCGGCGTAGAAGTAGCTCTTACCCGGTCGTCGGGTACTCTCGGTTTAACCTTTCTTTATTTCTGATTTCAGACTTGGTTCTTCACCGACCGGGACGATCCCTACTTTCAGAATCAGACCAGTGAGTATACTTTGTACTTGTTTACTTTCTACCGTTGACATTTTACTTGGCGATCTTGTTTCGTCTTGCTGTTCCTCGAATCTGATTACCGCGTTTTGAAACGCAAAGAACTCGAGGAAACGTTTGCGAGCCAGTAAAATCCACGGGCGAGAAACACCGCGTACGTGATATCTAAGAACGTTGCGGTTTACCTTCGCCGGGACAGACGCGAGAAAACCTGGACAAAGGGCAATCGATACTAACAGCACGATCGAAAAGCCTAGTCGTCGTGGAAGTTCAAAATCTGAAATAGGTTTCTAGGAATATTTCCTAAAAGTATGTTTAGTCCTTTGCACTCGACGTAGCTGGCCATGCCTTTCCCTTTCTTATTTCTTCCTTTGTACGATGCGAAGGCGAAACTCGAATGAAACGTATATCTGTAAGAAATTTGCAGCTCGTGTAACTTTCTGTTACGTAACTGACAGTAATCTGTGATTAGCGGCTTCATCGAAGGGAACAGTCGAGTGTAAAGATTTTCATACGGTGGCGTGTTTGCTGCATTGGAGCGCGTGAATTAACCAGTCAACTGTTTTATGACGGGTATACTCGTCGCGAAGAAATGCCACTATTTTGCGTCACGACGAGCCCGGTCAATAATAAAATCTAAAAATAAAACGGTTATTTCGTTGTAACTTAATTCTATATCGTAACGATCCCGCATACTCCGTGCCCGACGAGTATACTCGTCGTCGCTTACTTTTTGCCAGACATTTTTTACACGCATTTGAGAGAGGTCGTAATAGCTAACCGGTTAAGAAGCTTAGCTCGGGAACAGCGCCGATAGAAACTTCAGTTAGGCAGTTAGAAAATTTGGAACGAGATACTCGTCCCTGTACATTTTGGAACAACGTGAAACAGTAACGCGTGGGATAACTACACGTCGATTAAAATTGCAGCACTGTACAGGCACAAACTTCCGGATTCTACGTAATGACAAAGATTAAAACACCTACGAAGCTACCGTCTCTCGTCACGAAATTTCTCTCGGCACTTTCGTTAATTAAGCAAGTAATTAAGCCCGAAAAAGTCGCTTCTCGCAACGACTAAACTCGAAGCTCGACTTCGTCGATCTCCCCCTAGCCAATCATCCCTATCGTTATTCTGTCCAACCAAACTGTAATTTTATTCGTACGACCCTGGTATCCTAATATATCAAGGATCGTACGAACAAGGATAGTCGGGCAGTTTTATTTCGTTATATCATATGTATAAGAAAAAAAGAGAGAGAGAGAGAGAGAGAGAGAGAGAGAAAAGAGACGTAACGTAGGAGAAAGGATAAACGAGAGGGAGCGGATAAATAGAAAAGAACGAAGAAGAAAGAAAAAGAAAGAAGAACCGAATAGAAGCGTTTATTTCTGTTGTAATACGAAGCACGGATAATTACGGCCGGGCTTAATGGTTGGCCTCGTTTACGCGATAATTGCCGGCGCGGAACGAACGAGCGTGTAGGAGCTGGCTCGCTCGCGGACCCGTGCTCGTCAATCATTTCAAAAGTTCGTTCGTCGTGCCCGGTTAATGGTCGCCAACCGAAACACACCGCCCCGCAACGACTGTCCACTCAACGTGGGTTCGATGTTTTAATGGCTGTGGATCGTGGACGACACGCGTGTATCGTTATCTGGCAAGCCGCGGGATTAATCGGACGAACCGGCGTAATTGGACTGGCACGAGATGCTCGCGGACTGATTTAAGGGGAAAGGGATCGCGTTGATCGACCACCTGCTGGATTCGATCGAATCCAATGGAAATGGAATTTAGTTGCCGTTCTTCTCCGAGTAGCTTTATCAAAGCATTTGTATTTCGAAGAATCGAGCGAGCATCCCGAAAGATTTTCGAGTCGAACTTGGTGAAGATGTTCGGACAAATTTTAGAATCCTCTTCTCGAGGAAATACGAGTTAAAGAGTAGCGCGTTGGAATTTCGTAGAATTTCACGAAGATCTTTGCACGATGAACAATTTTGCAGTCGATGTGCTCGAGTCTTCTCTGTCTGAGGGAATTTTTGAAGAATTCTATCGATCTATGGATGGTGTTGGAGTCGATGCACGAATCTTCTTCGTCTTCGTTGAAGGAATTCATCGAGATTCGAACAATCTGGATATTTTCTTGCTGCGATTTGAAACGGACGTTTGAAGGGTAAAGAGCGGCGTAGGATGACAACTTCTTCGATCGATCTTGCAATCTCGTCGTTAGATAATCACGCGTTGATCAAAGAAGGAGAAGCGGCGCCGCGTGTCGATCAGGCTGAACCAGATTCCACCTTGCAGCAGATTCTGCGACCGGTTTCCGAGGGGACAGATCGATCGATCGATCGCCTTCGTTCCACCCGACATCTCGGCCACGCGCGAGAACTTAAGAACTTTAACTTCTAACGAAAACTAATTCCAACTTCTAAACGGAATTCTTCCATCGAGCACGAGTATAAAAGCAGGATATTTCTCTCGTCAATTTTACGATCGTAAATCTCTCGCAGGAAGCGAGAACAAGTTATGGGAATACAGTGGAGATCCGCTTCCACGAACTTCGTTTTCACGAACGAAATGTTAATAGGCGGCTGATCAACTGGACTCTAGCTGAGCTATAAGTAACGTCTAACAATAAGATGTAAACAGTATAAAGGGGCACGCGGTCGATACAAGTTTGCGACATCGTCACGATGCTTAGGAGCAAATGTTTCTCGCGATCCTCTCGTACGAACATGAACTCGCGTCAACCGAGCGAAAGGCCATAGACAGCGAGGAGCAATAGGTATACTTTTGTTACACGAACCACACTGATTTCGAATTCTTGTTTCACAACGATTTAAAGGTCCTCGAAAGCGCCAATTTGTCCATGTATTATCTTCCCGGTATGTTCCTTCGCGTAGTTTGCGACTGTTCATAATTTGTAGAGCCACTAAATTAAGAACGAGCTTCGTCTAAGCCGTTTAAGCGTTGCAGAGCAGATACGAAGCTACGCGCGTAACGCGTGTAAGGTATTTTATATTTTCGCGAATAGGAAAAATACGAAAAATATTCGCTAGAAATAAATACGGAATAAGGTAGAATGTAACTTTTTGCTCCACTGATCCAATTCCACCGGTTCGTGAATATGGCGGTAATCTCGGCGGACGAAGGAGCAAGGGTGGATTACGCGAGGCAGGTAGAAAGGGGCCCGTGGTGGAGGTGCAAACCGGTGCAGAGCGCGTGGTGAGGTCAAATGTCGGACGGTGCCCGAGGGCTCGCGTGCTCATCCCCTCCTCCTTAAGTCCTTCCGTGCCCGGTATTATCCTCCCTGTTGTTGGCTGCGTCCACCTACGCGGCCAACTGACGCGTCAGTTTCGCCGCAGGGGAACACGTGAAACCACGTTGCTCCGAATTCTTCTCAGTTTCCAAGACACTTCAAAGAGGGAATATTTTTGGATACTTTTCACTTTTTTTATTTCCTACGGGGCTTGTCGAAATTCACATAAGTTCATCGAACATTACCGTTACAGATTGCGTACGTAAAAGTTCATATCTTTACGAATACTATCGGAGTATGATCTGTTAGGTTGGCCCAAAAGTTTCTTTCGTTTCGCAAGGAAATGATAGATGCACAATGGTGTTTTTTCTTTTATATTATTTTATTGAATTACGTACGAATCATTTTGTTCCATTGGAAGAATCATTGGATATTTGAAACGAACGTCCAAAATTACGTATATGGCACGATATATGACACGTATATAGGTAATACGATGCAAAATACAGCCCATTTATATTTGCTCATATGTTTTCATATTTTCTATATTTTCTACTCATCGTATTTTATTCGTCGATGCTTATATCGCACAAATGTTTGTACGCTCGTACGCACCTGGCGTCTCACCGCTGTAAGTACCGTATAATACAAAGGAAAGAAGGAGGCAAACTCGTTTAAGCAAATAAAAGAAACAAATAATCGAGATACGTTTCGTAACTGGAAATTTCCCGCGCGCGCGTAATTATTACATTCCCGTGTCTAATTAGTACAACGAAGTTTTACAAGTCGCAAATCGGAAGTTATATCGGTATTGATAAATTCGCGATAGCAACAACGTCGCGTTTCGCGCGTAAATTGTACAAGCTACGAGCCAAGCTAATTATCCTATCTGTGATAAATCTACAAGAAAAGAAAAGAAAAGAAAAGAAAAGAAAAGAAAAAAGAAAGAAAAGAAAGAAAGTAAACACGAAAGTGTAAAAGAAGCCCGCAACCGGTAACTCGCCGATTTGTCAACGGTACGAGCAGCTACTAATAGATAGCAGATTATTATGCAAGCGTTCGATCATCGGATCAGCGTTGTTATTACCAAGTATTAATCAGCCGAGGTCCAGGATGAAACCCGCCTTAAAACCTGCGACCTTTTTCTCTTATTTTATCCTTGCGAGTTATTTTTCGTCGACCTCTGCGCGATTATTAAGCGGCCGTGTAATTACGGCGAGCGGTTCGAACGGTTAATTGTCGCGTATTGTTGGCGGGGCGTAATTGAAATACTCGCGTATCGTGGGAGCGTCCATAGCTGGAAGGTGGAACGACGTGTATCGCGATGATCGAGGTGTGCCCTCGAAAGCACGTCCAACGAAGGAGAAGAGGAACGAGCGACGAGGATCGAGCCGAATTAATTAAGCCTCTGTACCGACGAGGATGATTATTAACCTCTTAATTAATTACATCGCCCACTATCCCTCACTGAACCTTGGTGTCCCTGTTTGATTGCAGACGGCCACATGATCAACACCAAGTGCTCGTCCTCGCACAACAGGCGGGCCCTATGCTGCAAAATGTCCGTCGAGTTCGACAGGTTCCTCGACAGCGGCCGGAAGTGAGTACTATTTCCGATCTTTTTTCGCTTCTTTTCACATTTCTTATCGCGTTTCTATCGCGTGTTTGTTAGGGTAAAGAACAGTGGGACATTTGAGGGAAAGCGAGGTCGCAATGATATTTCGACGTTCGTTGGGTGTAGGAGTTTTAACGTTAGAACGTCACGCTGGTCTTTCGTAACACCGATAGAACGTAGAATTTTAGAAAGCGATTTTAATTATGATATATCGGAAAATAATTGGAAAATAATTGCGGATGGCGTCGCATCGTCGCGTCTGTAGAAAAACATACAAATGCCCAATAAATGTTAGTTAATTTTTTTTGTTTTCTTACTTATTACTCCTAGGTTAATCATTCTATCGTTAACGTTTAGCCAAATGCTGGCTATAATTCAGCTAAGAACTTTGCTCACGTTCGTTGAAAGTTTATCGAATTCACGACTTTCCTAATTCCATTGACCGGCCCCTTTCTAATATCTCGATCGAATATCTCGAAACAAGGTTTGCAGAAACACGAAAGGGCGAGCGGACCCAACAACAGGTTGTTCCTACGAGCAGACCGAGGCGGCTGCACGTGGTACGAGTGCTTAGACGTCCTCCGCTGGGACAAGTTTATCCGATACGTCCGAGTTAGCCGGTCCACGCGCGGCTAAATTATCGTTTCCTCCTCTTTTTCGAATCGAAGGGATCTCGATACCAGCGTCCCACCGACGGTGCGTCCATAATATTCTCCATATCGAATTGGTTGTTGATCCGATAAGCTTCGAAATCCAACTACGTCACGTTAAATCTGTGTCGCGAGACCTGGTTCAATATTTGGCCCTCGAATTATATTCATATTATATAGGACACTTGCATTTATATTGTAAATTTATGTTAAATTTATATTAACGTAAATTTATATTAACACATTGACTGCCACGCCGAAATCACGTGTTTCGCTCAGGGCGCCACGGGAGTATTTTTATCATTCGAAGCAAATAAAAACGGCAAAATAATAACAAATTGACGATGTAAGACAACATCCTTCCCGAATGGACCGTTTATCTTATTGGTGGTCACGGGTAACTACCGTGGCGCCGTGCTAACAATCGATAGCGACATATCGTAACGAGGCTTCGTTTATTTCAACAAACCATTCGCATTCGTTATTTCGTAGTAAGCAAACCGTGCAGAATACGTCGTTGAAACGCGTAGAAGATATTAGTAAACGGTATTTTGCTCGTTCTATATATAATAGTAAGGTACGCGCACACTTCTGACTTCAATTATACGATTATAAAGCAGCATTTACGATTATTTTCTAAGCTGTGTTTACGATAATATTCGTAGATTACCCCTCGAAGATATAGATGTAAACACGGTGTACCGTTAGATGCAAGATTTGTCCCCAATTTTTTTTTTTTTTTTTTTGTCGATGTTCTAATAAAAACGTTTAATCGCACAATGAGGCACTTTTTATTTCAAAGTATCTTCTATTTATCGGTTATATTCAAAATGCCCTGACTCTCAATTTTCATACAATTTTTCCAATCGTAAGAAGTTGAAGACCCGATCAAAGTATTAATACGCAGGGTATTCGTATTCGACTTGATTTGTTTTTTTTATACCTTACGCGTTCCTATAAATCGTCAATAGTTTCTGTCGCACGGTAAAACATAGAGTTACGAAACAAGAAACGATATGCCTAGTACAAAGTTAAACGATACAATTCGAGCTGTCGTATGTGGTCCTCCGTGAACGATTAAAACTTAGTTTTGTCAGCTTAGTTTTCCCTTCTAGGTGAACCAGAGCGATGAGAAAACGACGATCGAATTACATACGATCTATTTTGTTCCGTTGATTTCACACACTTGGTTTCACGTTTGCTCTGTTGTGAAAAACACGTTTGCGAGAGAAAGACACTTTCCGGACAACCTAATAGACGTAACGCGCTTTGTCGTAAGTTACGTGGAACGCTTATTCGTTCGAAATGTGTAACGTTCGTGACAGCGAAGTTTTGTTAAACCGACAATTTCTTTATTTTATCTCGTGGCTGTAAAACGATATAAATATCTAGCAGACTCGTAAATGAGAACACGGTATACCTATGGACTTATAAGCCACAAATACGAGGCTAATATTGGTCTCTCCTTGGCTATTAGACGCTTCCACGTATTAAGAGAAGAGCTTATAGAGTTTTAGAGCACGCTGAGATTCGTATCTGCGTTGATTGTTTGCTTTTCGGGCGGTTTCTAGACGAACGTTTGAAGTTCTCGCTAATGCTCCGGCAGACAGTTATTTCCTAGCTAGATGGAATTTATTTTCTCTGCTTTTTCCGACAGGCTCTTAATATGCCTCTGTATGCCGTAGATAAACGTGTGTTTCTCAGATATTAGAAATTATGGAATTTTGAAAAGACGGGACTTTACTCTAGAGATGTTCGAGATGGCTCGGGTTTCTTTCCGCTAATTGCAACGTTCTCTTTTTCTTTTTTTTTTTTTTTCGTTTTTACAAACAACCTGGTTCAGGAGAAACGTGATAGATTCTGTAAAATTTAGAAAGTTTACTTTGGGACGAAGGCGAGTATGAAAAAAAAAAAAAATGAAAAAATAAAGATTCATCGGGAAATCTTGCGAGATTTTCCCTCTTCGACCGAGTAGATCTTCGTGGTTATTTAAGATTCTCAGCGAGGGAAGGCCCTCGGTTTTCTTCGTTCTGGTTTCCAGGTGCCGTGGAAAGGGTGTCAAATTTTTCGAAAGCGGAACGACACGACGAACCGGCCAGCATGAAAAGCGCTTGTTTGCAAATGAGATGTTATTGCCGCCGCTTGACCGTCGAATATTCTTGTTTGGATAGGGTGGCACGATCGTCGCGTCAAAATATTATCCCTGACTGAAAAAACATGCCTAATGGGACCGTCGTCGTAGCGAACCAATTACCGCGTTTCTACCGTCTTTTCCAGCCCTTTCCTTTTTCTCTATTTATTTTATAATCGCGTAAAAGCTTCCTTTCAAACCTCCATCGTCGATCCGCGTAGAATCTTTCACGCTTTTTCAAAAAAAAAAAAAAAAAAAAAAAAAAAAAAAAAAAAAAAAAAAAAAAAAAAAAAAAAAAAAAAAAAAGAAAAAAAAAAGGGAAGAAGAAAGAAAAGACAATAGAAACGTTAGAAAAACGTTTAGATAGGAAAAAATGAGTAGAACATTGACGAAAGCAAGCTATATGTTTTGAACGTTTGAAAGATGAATTATTACTGGTGAAACTATTATTATTCGTTAAAGTTAATTCGCCTGATCGTCGATACGTCGAGATAGGCTATTTCCGGTTTCGGGAAGGGAATCTCTCGGTAGCCACTTTTTCCCATAACAATCCCTCGTCGGCTACTCGGAATGTTTACGTGAAACGCGTAAACCAGCGCACCAACGATGTAACCGCGATAAGTACGAAGATCAAAGAGCAACTGCGGGATCCTTGCCCCCAGAGGGATAGAGAGTCAGAGAACGAAGAACAAGCTGTAATTGCAGCTGTTAATCTGACTACGGAAAGACCATTACCGTATATCCGTTCTTTCCGCGTGTTTAAATGAAAATCTACTTTCAAGCGAAATACCTGGCTAATTCCTCCTTATCCTTTGATCGCGTTCGTTCTTTACTTTGATTTAAATACGTCGATAATTTCAATAGAATTCTGATAACGTTCTGACGAAAAATCGTTACGACGTGGAATTAAATTGCACAAAAATTCGACTGATAATCAAGATTACACCTGGAAATATTACCGCTCTCTCTATTACGTGTCCCTTCGACGAGTAAAACCCATTTTCGAGCGAAATACCTGCGCCACGATCGTTCTCTAACTTGCTTGAAATACGTCGGCGACGTTAATAAAATTTTGATAACGGTCTGACGAAGAATCGTTACGACGCGGAACTAATAAAATTAAGAAAAATTCAATCGACGATGAATGTAGAAATATCGCCACTCTTTCTACGTGCCTTTCCGACCGATGAAATCCATTTTTCGATCGCGTTCGTCCCCTAGCTCGATTTAAGTACGTTCGACGATACCAATAAGATGGCGATAGCGGTCCGACGAAGAATCGTCGCGACGTAGTTTGAAATCTAGGAAAAATTCAGTCGACGACAAACCCCGAGATATCATCCACTCGAACCGAGGAAACGTCTAGTTTATCTAATATTCTTAAGCGGAGAAAAAAGGTAGGCAAGATCTAACAAAAATATTTGATCGCGAGTTCCCACAGAAGCCGAAAACACTCTTGTCGTGGACGTGGAGTGTCTACAAAGCCAGCCATCAGCCTCTTTACCAATCTCTTTCTCCGACTTATTTACTAAAATCTCATCAAACCCTCTGGAACTCTTGTATTCTGTAGCGTGGACGTTTAATTGGTCTCTTTCGGCGTCCCTTTGACCAGTATTTTCCCCTAACTGGCCAGCAGCCAGCACACGTGCTCTGGACGGGCGCGGTGTGCTATTCGTGCCGAGCGAATCCTTTTGTCCTCTTTGAGAAAAGTCCACAATACGGTACGAGAAGGGCCGAAGGACGAACAGGACCAAAGCCGTGCTTCGTCGTTGTCGTTGTCGTCGTCGTCGTCGTCGTCGTCGGCGTCGACGTCGTGAGCAGAGAACGCTGGAAAGGGATTAAGCGAGAGGGAAGAAGAGGTGTGCGCCAGCTGGCCCGAGATGGAGACGATTCAATCTCCCTTTTTCTATCTTTCTCTCGCTTCTTCCTTCGGCTTTCGAAGGGCGTTCGAGGAAGAAAGGCCGGACGAGTGTCTCGAATGTCACATGCGGGCTCGTTCCTCCTTGTCCCGTTCCTTCGCAGCCTGCACGCCTGTTTCTGGGATCCTCTTCCTCTTGTCCGCAACCCTCCTCCCTCTTCTCCTTCGTCTTCTTCTTCTTCTTCTTCTTCTTATTCTTCTTCTTCTTCTTCTTCTTCTTCTTCTTCTTCTTCTTCTTCTTCTTCTCTTCGACTCTTCCCTCCTCGAAGCTTCTTTCTCGTTGCCACTCGTCGTGTGTTTTAATCCTCCTTTTTATTTTCCTTCCTATTTTCGTTTTTATTTTCGTGTTCGTGTACTTCAACCCTCTGTATATACGAGCGTGAGCGCCCACGAGGGAGGAGCGCGCTTGATTTATCGAAGCACGGAAAGTTTCATACGCTTTTCGACGGGTCGTTGGAAACCTCGTCCTTATTGGATTACGCTGGATATTTGTCGCCGGCCAGGGAAGTGATTTGTTGGGGCCGTTGCTTCGGTTTCTGGCTTCTTGCTTTTCCACGCGTACTTCCCTTGGTTATTTTTATCCCCGCACTTTTCCATACTACGTACCGAACAATTTTTTATCCTTGTTCGAGGATCAGCCTCGCATTTCGATCGTTATTAACGCGTTAAAATTTACATAATCTTTGCCAAATGCGTAATATATTTCTGTACCTCTGGCTGCAAATCCTTTGCAAGCTTAAATTTCTACGAAATAATCATTCGAATCCAATTTGGAGACATTTTTCTTTTTTTTTTTTTTTTTTCGAACGACCGACGATGCAACGAGATTCGGCGGACGACAGGATCGAATTCAACTGCTTGCTTCTTTTCATCCTTGCGGATATATCTTTTCCAAAATTGTCGAATCTTCGACTCTTTACCCGCGCAAGGTATGGAATACGCGAGAAACAATAAGATCTCTATACGTGGAATACCAACAGCGAGTAAAAAGACTACCTATGCTTCAATTTTCTGGAATGTTTAAAATAAGACGAATTACGAACGATGCTTGGATAACATTGTCAGAGAGAAAACGCAGGAAAATAGGAGGGAAGATTTTGCGAAAATTAGACGTTACGGTGCAATATACCTCGGTCTATCGCGGCTCCCAGGGCGAAATACATGCGATACGCTCGTGATAGCCAACGTGTTAAGCTCTCGAGGAACGATATCTTACAAGCACCGACGAAATACACCCATCCTCCGCAGGAAGATGTCTTCATTTTTTTCACGAGGAGGCCAGATTCCGTGGCTGAGAGGCCGCTACTTATCGTCCTGGTTAAATTACCGGCATCGATTTCGCACATTCGCGTTCGTCCAATTATGCGAGCGTTTTACGCGTCGCCACTTAGATCCGCGCTATCGATAAAAGTACGACGGCGCGGCGCGAATTTATGGAATTCCTTGTGACGCGTGCAGTTGCTTTCGAGGGCATTCGCTAGTGTACCGCGTGTTTTTACGATTCGCCGCTGTTCGACGATTCGACGAGTCGATATTTCGCGCGATTTACGCCGCGGAACGGACGCGCTCGTCCACCGATCCCATTTGCCACGCTCGAAACGAATATGTTAACGAACCCGTTTTCACGTTGTCGAGCCGAAGAATTTTTACGCGCAGCTTCTTTAATTCAGCTTAGCTTCCGTTTCGCCGCGTTGCTCTCTGCAAGACCTTCGAGTGCCTCGAGTGGGACTTACGAGTGTCTGGCAGTCGAACTACCGTGTAATTTCGCTTCTTTCGAGTTCCATGGAATTTTCAAACGCGCGCAGTAATAGCCGTGTCTGTTCCAGTGCTTACGAGTGGATCGCGGATGTTTATGTAGTCACGCCTTTACGAACGTAACTAAAGCGACAGATTTCAACGAAAGATTCGTCCTATTCGTTGGATATAACGAATACGGTTGGCGTTGGACACCTGCTTATGCAGTTTCGTATATCGCGTGCGTTCGGCGCGTTTACGTTGTCTTAGATTTCTTGCGAATGCGTTAACATCTACCTTCTATTTATCCGTAAATCCGTATTTTTGCGAACGCGACTGAAGCGCTAGATCACGAGCACGAGTTCGTTTCGTATATTAAACGGACAGAGAACTGTCCCTCGGATACGCGTAGCTTCGCGTATTACGCGTATTTTGCGCGTTTCTTCGGCTTAAATTGCGCTCTAAATGCGTTCACATCTGATATTTTTATCCGATCTCGAGCACGGATTTCTTTCGTATATTAAATAGATCGAGAACCATCCTTCCGATCTTCGCGTTATACTCTCTGGTGTGTTACGTGCGATTTTTCCCGCTCTCGAATTTCTCCGTGGTCGACTCTTGCCAACGGTTTACAAAGATACTCCATCGCTTATCACACGAAATCGTTGCAGGTATATCGCGTGTGCTGTATGAAATTTCTTAAAATCCATACGAGTATCGCGAGCGTGCTGGTAAAGTGTGCAACCGATCTGAAAATGTATGATCTGGAAATGTACGAGACTCGCACGGCACGAATAGCGTATTTTAAACGTATAATTATCATCAAAGATGATCTCGTTAAATACTCTGGCTGACTAACTTAACGAATAATTCGTCGTTCGGATAATTTAACCCGTGATAAACATCTTTGAATTTCTATACAAATTTTCCGATCGGCTCGAACTTTTCCCCATAGTTCGCTGTGCGACGATTTTGACGAAATTCCAACGTGTTTCGTGCAACACGTGTAACGTATGCGTGAAATGTTTCTACGAGTGTTGAAATATTTTTCCGAGGCTTTTTCGTCGACGTTTCGAATCTCGTCAGTTCGACCATCGAAGTGGCCAGGGAATTTGTAAATTGTAATTCGTGGGACGACGCGTGGTGTGGTGGTTAGGCTTCTTGTGAAGTTTGTCCGCGGTTGGGCGCGCACATAAAGGCTTTTTTACGCGTGGCGGTCGTGGCCGCGTGATCGGAATTCGACGAGGCTGCGCGCGACCAAAGGATACGCGACCAGAAACGGAATCGATTAAACCGCGTCCGTGTCCCAAATCGATTTATCCCCTAGCATCGATCCGCCCGCCCCGGGACATCGTGTCTCGACCTCGTTTCATCGACCGCTTTCATCGAGAATCGCTTTGGTTTTGCCTGCTCGAGCCTGCTTTGGAGTCGCTTAAGTCATTGCCGATTGCCGATCACTGGCGCCGTGTATCAACTTCCTTATAGAAATCTCCGCAATTTGTCACGTGGTCGATACACGCGAATGTTTCGCGCGAAAGACACTTTAAGCAAAAAGCGCTGCATTGAATTTTCTTTCTGTGCTTCGTTCTTCTGTATCATACATACATACATACATACATACACACACACACACACATATATATATATATATATATATATTTGTGTGCGTGTGTGTGCGCGCGCGCGGTTTTCTTATAGGATTACAACGTTCCGCTTGCACACGATCATTCGTTCTTCCGTTCTTCTTCTTAATAAAAATACTTATCCCCTCAAGATTCGAGAAAGCTGAAGTTTTTATCATTTTCTTTCTACCATCTTCGTTTTTCTTTGTCCAGTTTGTTATTCAACGCGCTACGTGATACTTTATTTGGATCGCAAGATTACGCTCCATGTTTGTATAAAGATGCGTCGTTGTAAGAAACGTGTCTGTGAAGGAAGGACGCTTTTAACCTAATATTTCGATATATCTCCAGAAATGAAGATGCTACGTAACGTTTTAACCGAGAACACCGCTCTTATCGTTGGATGTTTCGATCGATTACACCACCGTGTGTGGCATCGGTTCGTTCGCACGAATCGTAACTATCGTAGATAAAGTCGTTAAATATCTATGCGACATTTGTGCACGCGCAATTGAACACACGGGACTCGAATATAGACGCGTGTTAATTGTAATAAAAATTGTAACGACGATTTTGGATATTCTACGCGGCATGTTCTATATATGTGTTCGTATATATCTATTTACATGTTTAAATATCGCAGAGACACGTGAAAATCGGCGTATGATCGATCGCGTACATAATGAAAGGATTGGCAGGAACTGGGCTTAAGGGCCTTCCCTCTCAACCGATCCAGGTTCGGACAAATTTCGAGCAAGCGTACTCGCGCGAAACGTATCGCGAGCGGGCCGTTCGTCCATTGTTGCTGGCTCTCCATAGAATTTTAGATCGGTAACGACGATACCGGTGATTTATAGGTGGAAGCGTATCTCGGTATTCCGCTCGTGGCCGGTGAAAGGATCAGCGAGCCGGTTGACGAGGAGCGTGCGGCATTTCAGGTTGTCTTATCGCGTTTCAGCCGGCACTAACCGCGGTTTGTACATCGATACGTGTATCGCCTCGTTCAAATAACGCGGCCACGTTCTTTCGAAACCTTCGCGACCGCCTGCGTGTGCGCCGCACCGAAATCCTTCGTGCGCGATTCTTTGAAAAGAGACCATTCGATAAGGAATATCCGCGGTATCGTTCTTTCAATATTTATCCGACGTTCTTATCTTAAGAGAAAGAAAAAAAGGAGAAGAAGAAAAACGTGTGCTTCGAGGCTCGGCGATCCTTGTTTATCGAGCTGTCTAAAAGATATAGAAATTTCGTAATTTCGTAGTCGCGGTGCTTTAGCTTTGAGCATCTCCTCACCTTTTGTAATATTTGAAATTTAAATAGCTTCGTTGTACTTGGTATTCGAGACTTCGAAAGCTTTCCCTTTTCTTCTTTTTTTCTTTTTCTTTTTCTTTCTCTGTAGAATTGAAAATTCAGACGATTCAACGATTCTATATTTCAACGTTATATTCGGCCATTCAATTCGCGCGCGTTTTATTTCCATTCTTTTTCACCCTTCTGCCTTTTATTCCATATTTCGGACGACGTAACGAATTTGATGCAACGACTTACCGTTACGAACGCTTCGCTGATCTCTGTGAAGCCTATGCTAGACGCGAGTAAGTATCCCGTAACCTCTCGCATCTCGTTACAGTCCTAAGAAATTTCAAAGTGTTTTACACGACAGAATACATCGACGTACGATCTACATGCACGCGGCATGTTGATAAAAAACTTCCTATAAGCGCACGAATGTTTCCGCTATCCGGTCTGTCACATTGCAAATTGCGCTCGCTCTTATCTACGAAACGACACGAACAAGCGAGAACCGATTTTTTCCAACCTTCGTCACCTCTTTTTATCACGACACTAACCGTCGAATCGTCTTGACGAAACAGAGAGTAAAAGAGAAAAAAAGAGAATGAACGAAATCGTACAAGCGTCGATCACGCAGACGGACAGAGGATTCGACGTTCGAACTCCGAAAATATCAAAAAGCGTAGTTTCGCCCTGTAACGCTGCGAACTGCTCGTACAATGAAATTCGAGTACGCGAGGAACGTGTAAACGAGCAAAGGACTCGACGTACACGGACAGTTGCCGTAATGCAACCGTTTCATAACCGACGAGGCATCGAACGACTGTTCTTCTGGTCTTCGGGTTGCTCGGGGAGGCCGAGGATCTCGGGGATATCCTGCGTGTCCGCAATTACGGGCGGAACCCGCAAAAAAACTTGCTCCGCTCCTGGACACGAGGTTCCTCGGAACGGTGAATGCTCGCGTGACTTAGTATTATACATATAGGCAGGGGGCTGCCAGTAATGCCGCATAATAAGCGTTTAGGGACGCGGGTCGGACCTCCCCTTTTCTTCCTTGCATCGAGATCCGCCGTTCTCCTGTCCACGCTGCTCGGTCACCGACGCTCCGTTAACGATTCTCTTTTTATTAGACGTTGATGGTCGTTGCGAGATGTTGCGCCATTCTGTCGGAAGGAGAATCGTCTTTTGGACAATCGCTGACAAAGTTTGCAGAGATGGAGAAATCGGCTGGATTCGAGAATACTTGCACGGTGCTTGATCGCTGCTTTTTTGCAATCGTTAATCATCTTTTTTTCGTACTTCGTTCGGCCGCAACCACGTTCCTGGAAAGCAAAAGTTGGAAGTAGATGGAACACACAGGCGTCGTATAAAAATGGGGCGTGTTAGGATCGTTCGTAGATCGATAGTTAGGTAGTCGTTATCGCGCTGGAGAATGAAAATTCTCGGCGATGGTGGTGCTTAGGTTTAACGAACAAGCTTTAGAAAGGTGAAAGATTCGGGAAATGCGCTTGAATTTTCATTTATATACGCCAGCCCTCTCTTCCGCGTTTTATGTCGCGGTGAAAAGGAAACGAAACAACAGATTGACTTTCCTCGATTGCTCGATTGGTTTTCGTCGAATAAGACGTAAAGTTTTATTTATAATAAAATAAAAATTCGCCTCGTTTCGTACGAAATAAAACTCGACGTCGTTCCGACGTCGACGTATGAGATAAACCTCGTGGTCGTAGAGGAAGAACGAGATGCGGCTATTTTGCCGATAGAAATAAACAAAAGACGAAAGGACGAGGAAAGAGAGAAAGGAGGGAAGAATATTCAGCACGCTGTTGCTCCAACTTTCCCTTAATCCTCGTGGAGAAACTGGCATAATGGGCCGGAGAACGTGGAACGTTGAGCACATGACTACGAGGTTGGAACGCGTACTACGTGTCGCCCGGTGGCAGGTGTATCGACGAACGACGTCCCCTTCGTCGTCTACGTCTACGTGATACGAATTCGGTGATCTCACGACGTTCCCGGAATCTGTCTCCGAGGAGAATATTATTTCTCGACTGGAATAAAGCACACGAGCACGATGGGTGGGGAATTGTTCACGTAGGATCACCGCTGGCCGCTCGCCAGTGTCGCCTTTTGTTCCCGGTTGCACGCGACCAGCCTCTCGACTCGATACGCGTCGCAGAAATGCTAATGTCCGATAGGAATGCGCCTCTGGTGCACCTCCGCCGACGTTTCGTCGACAGACAGACGTTACGTTTCTCCCTTTTGCTTTGCAATTTCAAATTTTCCAGCTGCGTTCGTATTTAGGAAATTTGGCAATCGAGCTTCGCAAATCTTGTCCTCTTTGCTTCGATTTAGAACTTGACGAGCACAGATCTACACGCGAACGTAGGAAACGTGATATCGATTTTTGGCTAATCTTTACTTTTCCTCGCGGAGATGGATTTTGTCGTTCTTTTTAGAACGCGCAGCTTTGCCAAGCGGGTTTGTACGCGTGTAGGAAATTTAGATCGTAATTTTGGAAAATTTCGTCCTCTTTTCCTGCGATACAGATTCTCCTTGCTTCTCTTTTCATGAAATATAGAAGCTCGGGCAAGTAGATTTTGCACGTGGAAAAAGCCTGAATATCAACTTTCGGAAATCTCGCCTTCTCTCCCTGCGATATTCCCTTTTCCGTGAAATTTGCAACTCGGTGGGTAGATTTATATCTACGTATATTTAGAAAATATGACTTCTCTTGGTTAATTTCGCTTCCTTTTCCCGGCGTACGGATCTTCTTTTGTAGAATTTGACGACAGCCTTGTCTAGCCTTGAATCCCAGACGGACTTATACGTAGAAAATTGTAATAGAAAATTTAGCTTTCAGTTTTTAGTTTTCGAACGCGGATTTGCCAAATTTCTGGCTAAATCGTGGAACGTTTTCGAAGTTGAATACTACGGCTTACGCCACAGTGGCATTGTTTTAGAAGGCAGGCCGACGATCGATCGTTTAATCGATTTGACCCGACCTGATCGTAGCCAATTGATTCGGATGACGCTGGTCCGTCGGACGTGAGCCTCGCGGCCAGTCGAATCGATCGTTGCGTAACCGTGTCAAAATTAATGCTGATACACATTGACAGTGTCGCAGCTCTATCGCGTCCTGTCTTTATATCTTTTACGATCTTTCGTAAATTGTAATTATTTATTTTTTAACGTAATTTGATAGTAATTTTGTTATTTCACACGACGAGTATACGCGTGAAACGCGCCGATAGGACGTGTATACACGTCGAACGCAGTTAACCGGCTAACGGTCTCGAAAGAAACCAACGTTCGCCATAAAAACTCCGAATCAAAGTTCAACACGAATTCCAAATAGACACGCGGGAATCTCGAAGAAAATCGATTAAACTTTCGGAAAATCCGCGGAAGATTCGCTTCCGTTGTCTCAACGGGTACTCAACGAGTTCCGTCAAGACGCGTTCGGACCAAACGAACAAGAACGCAAAGAGAGAGAGAGAGAGAGAGAGAGAGAGAGAGAGAGAGAGAGAGCAAGGAACGAGGTCGTTCACGACGAACTGTCTTAGACGGGATTAGACGGAGCATCGATATGTAATTGTTCGCGGCTCGATGTTCGTTGGGACTCGTAACGACGTCCGATTATATTTACAAATGCACTCTCACGGAGCATTCGAATGCGTTCGACGTCCTATTCGACGAACTAGTCGCCAAACGGCGAAAGAACGACCGTTGGCGCTTTAATTTTGCCAAAGCGCGGGAAGAAGCAGCGTACGCTCGTTCGGCCTAAACGCAGCATCGAATCGAACGGATTCGAGCGGCTCGCGCTTGTTGAGAAACGGCGCGAGCGCTTGTCGCCATTTGCAAACTCGTGGCCGGTGCACTCCTGCCGTATGCACCGAAACTGGTTTGCACCTGATACCGGCTCCGCGATCGAATGACGCGTTTCAATGCGTCCTCCCTTCGTTCCTTTTCCCTTCTTCCTCTTCTCTTCCTCCTCTTCTTTACCCCCGTTCGTTTGCTTCTTTTTCCATACCCTTCGACTGCTCCTTTTTCTACCTTCGCAAAGATCACGCGAGCGCTGCCCGCTCTTCTCGACCCTTTGATTTATTTTCTGTTAAACCGCCTCGACGAATTCGTTCGAACGTGTCCGTTGCGCGTGAAAACGCCGTTCAACGAGACGATGGCGCAACGAATTCGTTGGATAGTTGGAAAAGTGGAGCGGAACGCGGCACCGATCGATCATGGTAATCGCAGCGCTTGTCGTTACGTTGCAACGGTCGGGCGTTTCGACGAGGATTCGCGAGGAAAATCAACGAACGCGTACGCGTAATTTGCCGAAACTCGATATCGGCAGATAGGCGAGGCGAGTAGAAGTCTGCTTATGAAATCTTTGTCAGTGTTTCATCCACTCTGCGACTCGGTTCAAATATCTTTGTCTAGCCACGCACGGTGACGTTTAAACAAATAGCGCCTGTGCCGATTGAAATATCTTTCCATCTCCCCTCGTACGTGTACCTTCCGTTTCTTCTTCGGACATTGCGCCGACACGTTCTTCTCTGCTTCGAAGCTTCTCTGCGACTGAAAAAATGTCCTCGCAACAAACGTTGTCCGTTTAATGCACCGTTTAATCGAATTCGAAATTACGAATGGATTTAAAAGAGCGAAGGTTTGTAGCTGAAAGGTATTATACGGCAACGCGATGCAACAGCTTCTCGACACGGAACAACGAAAATTACAAGCTGGTTCGAATCCTCCCAATTTCTTTCTTTAAAGGAGCAAAGGAATCTTTAAACTGGAAGTCAAAATTATACGCACGTTCGCTCAAATTCTTCGTATTTAGAACGTAGTAAACGCTATTTCATAGGAATACTAACGAACAAAGTTTATTAATTAAATGCGTAACGAATATCATCGCACCAACGAGGCGCTAGACTTTGACGTATTGTCTACGTTTACATTACTTACACACCGACGATATCGTCGTATAATTAGATCAAGCAGTGGATCGAGCAACGATTATTTCGATGTTGTCCAATGCGTGTTGCACTGCGCGTTGGATCGTTCTGCCTCGGGACGAGTTATCGAGGACTTCTAGGCTTTGCACGAGCTTCGTCGTTCCTTCTTACGTCGACCGAATGTCAGATAATAACAGCTGGATCCCATTCGTCCGATTTCTTTGCTTATCTCTCTGCGAGCTGAGCGAAGAATAATCGCGTGCAATTATATTAGGTAACATATGTATAGTTGTCCTGTTTTATCCATTCTCAAGGAAAGATAAAAACAAGGCAAATATATGTTCCGAAGCAGCAGTTTCTTCAAGCGTTATCGTGTGGACATTTTTCAACGTTTACATAATTTTCATCGGCTGTTAAATTTATGGCTACGTACCTACTTTTACGACCCTTCCTCCTCGAGCTTGAGATTACGTGGAAAGATTACACGAATTTTATTATTCTTACTATTATTTTTGACCACTGATAAGGAATTTCTAATATAGCGTGACAAGTGCAATGTTTCGTACGTAGCGACACTTTGCACCGCCGTCTCTTTCCCAATTCTCGTCTTTTCGTAACAAACGGTGCTCTACGGTTTCGCTGTTTCCAATTTTCTTGATGCTACGCACAGCTACGAGAGTCCCTCGTCCTTCGTTTCCGACACTGTATACCGTCGTTGTCGAAAATTCGTTAGTCTTACGTTAATTTATCTCGTTTTTCTACGATTTGTCAAAATTTGTCAACGCGAGCCACCGTTAAGAGGATAAAACGTCGCGCTGAACGCGCGTCAGCAGGTAAAAATTGCAGTCAGCGCGTGTTAAAAGGTGAAAAGAAAAAAAAAACAAAAAGAAAGAAAGAAAGAAAAAAGAAGAGAAAACTAACGCTTACACATAGAGAAACCACCTGACTCGTATTCAAGTACAACTTAGCCGCGTAAGTACCTAGCAGCGGTCGTAAACCGCGTTTCTAAGATCGCGTTTCTTCGACGTTCGCCGCTGGAAAGATTGGTTTCCCGGTTCCGTGTCGCAACTCGCGTTGCGTTTGCGAAACCGCTTTTCGCTCCATAAACAAATCGCGCCGCTATCAACGTCGAATGGTTGCCGGTTTACGTGCGGCGTGCGGTTAATAGCCGCGAAGTCGTTCGGCTGGCTGCTAGAGCAGATCGAAACGACGTCAGCCAACTTTCCGTATACTCGTTTGGTGGCGAATCGCTCGCAGGACTCCAACCGTGAAATCGTTAAACATCGTTATTTTTCTTGATCGAGGAACGTGCTGAACCTTGAGTCGGACGTGTTAAATTATTATCATTATTGTCATAATCGGAGTTCGAGGGAATTGCGCCGCAACGTTGAATTTTTCCTACGATTTCTAGACAGACGGAGAGAGAGTGAGAGAGAGAGAGAGAGAGAGAGAGAGAGAGAGAGAGAGAGAGAAGGGGTAGCTCATTACGCAGCCTGAAGTTTCTAGATTTCTGATTTTGAAATTAAATTCTTCGTTACCTTATAAATAACGTAGCTTGTTGTATAGTAAGCGAGCATGGTTTATCTGTCAACGCCAGAGTTATCAAGTCAGTCAGAGTGATCGTTATAAAATGTTTCGTTTTTCCTGTTGTATATTAATGGATACTTGTAATTGTAAGAGAAACTGTAATTTATGGGAGATTTAGCATAGAATATATAGAGAAATAAAAAAGTATGTCAAGTATAAAATATTTATTCATTTTATTGTATATGGAGCGAGCGTATTAGAATACGTGCATTTACAACAAGTGTTAGGTCGTCCGGAAAGTTTCTCTCGTTTCATAATGGTGACGATAGATGAACAACGATTTCTGTTATATATTATTTTATTGAAACAGGTATGATTCATTTCGTTCTATTTCTATTATTACGTTCGTGCATAATTCAATAAACTAATATAAAACCAAAAGCACCGTAAACACTTCGTGTTTAGAGGAAGATTGGAGGAAAATATAAATTTAAGGTAAAGAAGCAGCATCGAAGAAAAGATCTACGCGGTTAGAGAAACGACGAGGAGAGCCAAATAGGATTTAGAGCATCTAGATGGAAATACTTGAACAAGTACAGTATCGAAATAGCAACGGTTTTCTTATAGAGTTCAAGTGGTGCATTAAAATTAATCGATGCAAGAGTAGGCGAACCGTTTGTACGAACATTAATTATTTCACGTAGCAAACACAAATCAACGACCAATCTACGATCTTCGAGAGGCTTTAGATCAAGTAACGACATTATTGGTGAATAATCGTGGCACGTTTTGCTCGTTGGGAAACGCTATCGAGACGCTTAAATCATAATATTCAATGGGTAACAGAAATCTCTATTTAAGATCCACTTCTTCGATAAAAGTATGAAATTGCGTAAATGTCCGCGTACTAACGGTATACTTGTTTATTTTCATATTTCCTTGATCGATTTTAACGAGAAATGTCTGAAACAGTAGCTGGATGATCTCGAGCAAGACGCAACTGGACGCGATTCGCTTTTTGTAGGACACCGCAGACGTGCGAAGATCGAGCGTTATTTGTTTAAACGCGTCCAAGCGTTTCTTTCTTTCACGTATATCGATTCCTCGGAACGCTAAAAATTCTACGTTAGAAAACCTTAAGGTACGATATTAAAAAAGAAAGATCATTATTTTCAAGTCGGATATTCCAAACTATCGTAGAAACTGTTCTTTCTCGTTTTCCTATCGTAAGAATTCCTATTTCTCCGTAAAAATATTCGTCGACGTCTCGAAACGAAAGAAGGCGCAAGGGCAGCGTCCTGGCGGCGGGCCGGTGATAAAAAGTTCGTCGAATCCTCGATAAGGTGGAGTGGCGTTGTCCGATCGCTGCTCCCTGCCGGATATACTCGAGCGCTTTTTACCCCGCACTCGGATCTCCAAAGACAGACGAGGAGCCAGCGTATACGCGTCCTCGCATGAATGATTCCATTGAATATCGGTGGAAGGGACGGGCGACACGACGCTCGATGAATTCGCGAGATTCGATCGACGGATTTCGTTTCTCGGAACCGCGTACACTTAGGTACTCTCGGAGACGTACGTACGTCGAGCTGTTCATCCTTTGGTCGTCGCGAGTCTCGGGGCCTCGACATCTTCGAGAATCTTTCGTGACTTGGGATGATTCGGGTCTCCGGTTGAAATCTGTTACAGCAAAAATCCACTTACCTAAACGAAGATCGTAGACGAGGCAGCGTCATGGTAGGTGGAAGTTCGTTTGTTGCAAGATTTTGGTTAATGTTCGATTTTGACGTCGACTCTTGCTGATGGAACTCGCTTATTCGAACGCGGCTTCCCATTTCACGAACCGAGAAGTAACAAGCAGATGGAGAGGAGAATCCGTGAGCTGCTATTGTACGAACTTGGATTAGACGGATTGCTCGTCTCTCGACGGATTCAGGTACACGGAGTTCTATCGTAATTACGTGTGCGCTGCTTGTTCATCGATGGATTTGCGCGAATGAAGTTCTATAACATAGTTAGTATTGGGGGAATAACTGAAATCGGGATTGGAGGTAGATCCGTAATTAAATAAGAGCGATGCTTACAAATTTCACCAATTTCGATCTCTTATCAACGCTGGTGCAGATCGATCGATGGATTTCTCGATCCAGAGCAATCCTTCTTTCCCTACGTACGCTACCTGGTGGCTGATCGTATGCCATCGTTTTTGCGTGACGCATATCCCCGATCCAACGCTCGTCTAACTGTGCCATCGATGATGCTTAATTAACATCTTCGACGGCTATAAAGAAGATCGCTATAAAATCATGTAGCCTCGCAGAGTAGGCTACTACTAGCGTTCGAGGCACGTATCGATGGAAGATCGGTCGAGACGCGAATATCGAACTCGCGTTTCTGTCCGTCGCGCGTCGTCTCCTCGAGGACAACGTCTTGGACAAGCCGGGCACACTTGGAAGGCAATTTCTGTTATCAATGTAATATTCTGCAGCGAGAGGCCCCGGAAATGGCTCGTTGACTCTCGCCGCGCCGCTCATTGCTACATCCGGCACGATGCTTGCCGGTACACAATATAACTTGATACACTCGAAAGTGGAACAAAAGAGTTCCACGGAACGTTTCGTCTGTGCTCACGTGTGTACGTGGCCTCGCGCGACTCCCCGATAATTGCGTTCCCTCCCTTCACGATCCCTTCGCTCGCTTCTGCCGCAATTTTCAGCGGCGGTCGTCTCGTTTCAACTCTGTACGCAGTTGCTTATCGGTGGACCGTGGATATGCGCGCGAATTCGTATTTTTATGAAAACAAATAATAGAGTAGAACGTACGCGAGGAAAAATTTCTTCTACCTAGGAAATAAATACGTGACGAAGTTTGCGTATCTTGTGTACATTTATACGGGTGGAATGACGCGCGAAAGCGGGCAGATTTCTTCTAGAAAAATAAGAGAAAAATGTATCGTAGAATATCAATTTTTCATTCTCTATATATGCATACCGGAACAACGAACCGTGGTACCATCGATGCAACGATATCATATTTTAAACGATTTTCTGTTAGTTACGTGGCAAAAGTTTCTTTCGTTTCGTAAGGAGATAACAGATGCGTAAGGTTTTTTGGTTTATACTATTTTATCGAATCGTGGAAGATGTTTCAATGGAAGAAAAAACGATCGTAGTTCAATAAAACAATGTAAAACAAAACACGTCGCGCATCTGTTATCTTGCTTATAAAACGAGAGAAAGTAATGTGTTTTGAAAGCGTGTCTTTTAAGCTTATTCGTTATTTATATACCAAGCTTATTTATTTCAAAGGAAACTAATATACGCGTTACTGTACGAAGCAGTTCCGCTTCTGCGTAATCTCTAGTAAACCAATAACACAACGTCAACTCGAGATCAAATGACTTTTTGAAACGTGCTACAAATTCATTAGTCCATTAATATCCATAGCGACAAGCTTTTGCACTCTTGAATACGAAGCATGGATTTTTCTTTCGCCGATAATAAATCCGTCCGATAAATATAAATTTAAATATCAGAGCAAACTCTTCGTACGGTAATGGTTTATCGTCGTTCGCCCGGCCAGCATGTGAAATTCCTTCGGTTCTGTAACGTTTTAGTCGAGCGACGAATGTCTCTCATCGATTAACGCGAAACAAAAAATAAACTAGATAAAACGATCGAGCTGTACAGCTTTCCGTTGGAATATCGACGAGGCGATTTGTATTCGATTTACCGGTCGTTCGTCCGTTCGTCGCGTCTCGCGCATAAGCACCGCGATATATCTCGACGTTTAGAAGCTTCAGGGACGGCGGAGTTTGCCGTCTTTGCCAACTAAGTTGCCGAAGATGATTGTGGGCCGCGACCAGTCTCCTCAAAGCTCTTCCATCGTTTTCGACGGCGGCTTACGAGCCGCGCCGACCAACTCGGGTTACGAGTCGTGAAACTTGTCCGAGCACCTGCTCTTTCAAGTTGCAGCGGCAATTTCCGAATCTTAAACGGTTGACGAAAGTTTTTGCGCCTGTCGCGTAGGTTACAGCGAAAGCTGAGCGTCCCATAAGCGGTGGATATCCTGTCATTCGCAGATTTCACTGCGTTCGCGGTATTCGTTCGATTTAAATTGTAATCTTCGTTTAAAATTCCTACCGCAATCTGCGAGAAAAAATTACTGCTTTCCAGTGTAACCATCGATCGGTATCGTCCGGTTCTGAGCGATATTAAAAGTACGATATAATTTCAATTAACGTAATTATAGTTTGCCTAACCAGTTGGCTGTTGTTTGAATGCGCGGCAAAAGGTAAGCAACGACGAGTGTACTCGTCAAACACGGAGTACGTACGGCCGTTATAGTATAGAATCAAGTTTCGAAGGAAACGACTGTTTTATCGTTTAATATTATTGCTTCGACTAACTGCGATTTTTAAATTGCGATTTAAAAGCAAATTGTAACCACCTTTTACGCACGACGAGTATACTCGTTGTAACGCAAAATATTGCCAATTTCTTGGTGACGTGCATACTGCTGGAAGACAGCCAACTGATTAATTTTCTGTATTTGAAATAATGCGCTGTAGAAGCGACTTGCAGGAAGATGCATAATACAAACGGAAATGGAATAACTCTTGAAAGTTAGGGAACTTTGATCTGATTCAAACTGAGCGATCTATAACCCGGCAAATATTGCGTTATTATATAAACCGGCGATATCAATGTCGATGCTATGAGAGTTTCGTTTGAACCGTCCATCGTATAGCAACGTTTCGCTGACGTACGAACGCGAAAGGACGTCTTCCAGAAGTCAAGTGGCTCGATACACGACGGAGCATCTGCGACGAACGCGGCGCCGAATGCTTCTTCCGTCTGTTTGTCGGATCTTTTGGCCAAAAGCCAGCTACGTTTTCGATCCTTCGAAGCCTTCAAAGGGAGGGCCTTCCTCGAGTGGCAAGACAGATACGTACGACGAGAAGACGTCTAAACTTTGGAAAGTAGCCTTCGTCGAAGAACGTTCAGCGGAAGTACTTTCCCTATTGTCCTGTTTCCTCTTCTTCTTCTTCTTCCTCTTCCTCTCGAGAGAGGTCTTTTAAACACCAGCGACTTCTAAACCGATTCCACGACAGAGAGAAGGATGAGAGGGACGATAAAAAGGAGGGTACACGAGGGAGCGGAAGACTATATACGGTTCCTTTCGGGCGAAAAGAAAGCAGAACGATCCTATGGACGTCGTGGAACTTCTGGACATTCGATACACACAATAAGGTCACAGACTTACGCAGCCACCGCAAGATTTTCTTTCTCCTCGACCTCGGCCATATTCTGTTACGCGGATACGATTGCTTCCCGACTTTATTCGACGCGCGACTTTATTCCGTCGTTTTGTTCCACCGAACGCCCTTCGAACGAACCGACCACGCCTTTCGTGTCAAACCTTTCGCTTTTCCCGTGGAAAAATTTTCGTCCTTTCTACGTCACGCGTGATTTATCCTTTTCTTCATTCTCTTCTCGGGTTGATATTCCTTTTTCCTATCGAGCCGTGCAGCTTGTGGTCGACGGGGAGAAAGCGGCTAGATTCGTTCTCTCCCGATTTAACGTTACACGTTGTTATACGACATGGTCTTCCTACGTCGTGATTATTCGTAACGATACCCGTTTAGAGGACGATAGTAGCGTCGATGTATCTTGGCACTTGCCGTGGTCAAATTTCTTTCTCCATTGGCTTCGTTTCTCGTTTGTATCGACCGATACTTGGTCGCTAGAAAGAAGCGTTTTATTACGAAATAATCGAAGGAAGGAATTATCCGATAGAGGGTCGAGGATACGGGGCTCGAGTTGAGAGACGATATATTGAAATTGTTCTTCTATAAAAAGACGATAAACGTGACTCGTCTTAGTTCGTCGAATTAGAACAGCAACTTTTCGAAAGTAGGCTAGAAGGAAGGAAGGAAGGAAATTTGGTTATTTCATAATTTGACCATGTAAAAGATCGCTTCGACCGGGTTGATTTTCTCGCAAGGTAGTAGTTGGAAAACCTCCTCTTCTCCTCCGTCTAAAGAAAGTTCTGCAAAAATTTTACGATAACCTTAATTCACAACGTTCGAAAACGTTACGCGACCTTTTTTAATTTTTTAAAACATTCTTTTACCTACCGAGAGAACCACGTTTACCGTTGAGACTACCGTAAAATCGTTTACAGTCCGAGGGTTAAAATTAGGTGAAAGTAGCTAGTAGTAAGGATGAAATTTAAAAATTATCTGAACGTTACTTCTAAATCGTTCGCACGAAATTCACCCCGTTTTAACCATTCTACGAAAACTTTGTAACGCGACGTAACATGGTCATCGACGATGGACAACGCGTTAACCGAGGTTTCCACCCCGCCCCTGGTCTTCCTTTCGAAGAACGCTCGTACGATCCTTGGAAATTTTTCTCCACCGATCCGACAGGATTTAAATCGACCAATTCTCGACGAGCAACGAGTCTCGGTTATAACGTTTCAGGATAGTTGCCGCGCCGGGCCCCAGTTTAATAATCAATAATTTCCCCCGTGAGGCCCCGGGGCTGCACGTGTACGGACCGTGCCGCGATCGTGCCGAGTAGAACGAGTTAATTTTGTCCATTGGCAACGTTCCGACTCGTTCGCACGTTGGACAATAGTTCGACCGAGTGGCCAGAGTGACTCCCTTCGAAAACTTGGGCCGGTCTTTATCGTGCTCGTTTTATTTGACAAACAACGCCCGAGGTGTGCACACTTCCTCCCGAGAACAGTGGGCCGGCGGCTCGTGGGCCGATATTTCCAATTCTACGATAGTGTGCGTACCAACTTTTTTTCATATTAACCCTTTCCTCATCGTGGATCAAAACGACGACGCGTTGCGATCTGACCGTGGCGCAGGATTGAAAGGATGAAAGTCGTGGTCGGTTGGATTTTCGGATACGATCGTTTATCTATTGGTATTGGATTTTAAAGCGGACGATGGGTGCGTCGTTTGTTTCGGAAGTGGCGCAAGTCCGCTTTCCATCGTTTCCAGATAGCGCGAAGCGTTTGTATCGATCGAGAAATCCTGACGAGCTGTACCTGGTTTGCTCGCGTCTCCGTACGTTTCGAGCAAACGTACAGCTCGTTACAGTAGACGGCCGTGTATCGAGGTTGACGCTAACTTTACCGGACCAGGTGAAACTTGCAAAATTTTCGTAAAAATCTAACTTTACGTAAATTCCCTTATTCTCAATTTTTGTTAACGGATAAGAATGATCGCGCGACTGGCGAAGAATTGGCGCAATTGTTACGCGTGGTAAAGGCGAATGGTAAAAATAATAAATAAACGTAATCGACCAAATGGATCGACTACGATGGATATAAAGTATTTGACATTTCACGATCACGTAGATTTAAAGAAAAATTCTAGATAAAATCCAAGAAATCTAATGTAAGATGAGGAAACGTATCTCGTGCGGTATGTTAAACTCCGCGTACGGTAGTTTTCCCGCCCGAACGAGCAAAAGACATTGAGTAGGACGCGACGATCGACCGAAAGTTTAAAGATGATCGAAACAATACAGAAAAAGGGTAGGAAGTTGCGACCGATTTGGCGAGAGGAAATCGACGACGAGCCGAGGTCTTGTTCGTTACAATTCGGTCGATAAAGCGATGTTTCCGGTCTCGACTGGCCTCACCTGTATCGGGTGACTAATCGACCGCCGTCTGCAAGATGTTACCCGCCTTCGGCGTCTCTCTTTCCCCCCTTCTTTCCTTCCTCTTCGATGATACTAATTGTCCTCGAGAATTCCTTCCAGTTCCATCCAGTTTCTCCACATCTCGAAAGCCGATCTTCGGGACAATCTACCTAACTTCGTACATAACATTATCCTGGTTCAGCGTTATTATTATGGAACATCGTCCGGAGAGTTATAGTTGCTCGATGAACGAAACTTCGATACGAGTATTCTAATTCGAGTTTATCGCCGCTATTTGGAATTTTATTTGCCGTAGAAACTGTCGTACGTTTAACCAAAGTAGGTAACGTCGATATATTCGGCGAGTCTCGCTGCTCCTTATTCCAGTTGCTTGTTTGCCAGTTCAGTTAATAGAACAGTCGATAAAGATAAGGAAAATCGATGAAACCAATGTCGACCGAGCGCTTTGGCGCTGACGTTGGACCGGTTAACGAACGCTTTGAAAAGCGTGTAGGTAAAAGGTGCGAGGAAAAGTAAGGGACGACGAGTATACTCGTCGAGCAAGAATCGTATCTGGTTGTTATAACACAGAGTTAAATTGCGAGGAAACGTTTTATTTTTGAATTTTATTAGTGACGGGGCTCGTCCGAACGCAAAGTATCGTCGTTTCTTCGCGACTCGTCAAAAACGGCTAACTGGCTGAGCAATGCCAAATTAACCAGTTTCGCCTGTGAACGACTCGTTTATCGAAAGCGTCGCTGTAGAATTAGAAAAATCCTTCCCACGTTCGCATATTTTCTTCCTTTCCATGATATTCGATAGTTCGCGAGACTCGGCGACGGAACAACGTCTACCATCTGCCTATTTTACTTAAAACGCTATAAACGAAACAAGGAAAAGGTTCCTGCCATTCCGTCGATTTCTAACGAAGAATTCCAACTTTCGAGTCGCATTGTGACATACCAAGGCTTTTGAAGTAGCGAGAGGTATTCGAAGAGGGATCGCGGAGCAGCGTTACATAGTTCGAATTCGCAACGGGGTCGAATCGGGCGTCCAATCGGTAGCCGGCGATAATGGAGCGAGATTATTCGAGACGGCTCGTTACCTTTACAAATCGAGCCGAGCGATCGGATTCGCGCCGGATGCTCGCAACAGGTGAAATTACACGTAGAGAAAATTGCCCGTCTCTCCTCTCTTCGTCTTCGCTTCGACTCTCTTGGCTCTTCCTTCTCTCGTATTTCTTTTAGCCCTTTTCGTCTGTTTGCTTTCGCGTTGCCGAGGGTCGGCCAGAAAGCGCAACATCGACGATGCAATCGCGGTTGCAATTTTCGGTCGTTCACGACTGGCGTGAGCGATTTTTGATTCGTTCGATAGGTTGCTCGGGGTAATGAGATTTTTGACAGTTTCGTGGCTCTGCCGGAGATTCGCGAGGGTGCGGCTGCTCGCCTTCTCCTCTTCACCTTCTCTCTTGCAACTCTCTAATGCAATGATAATATCGTAATTGCGGTGGGTAAAATACTGGCGCGATCATTCGCACGATTTGTTTCCAGTATCGTGCAAAAGCCGTAAAGCACGCGCGACGTCGTCGCGACGATAGTGGCACGCGTTTTTAAGAAACCTGGCTATCCGAGGAGCACATAGAGAACGCGAAACGTTTGCTTGATTTTTCTTACTTTGATATGGCGCGCATCGTCGGACAGTTTAACTTTATATACAACGAATCGATAAATTGTACAAACGATTCAGCAGGCGAGATCGCTTTTGAAATGTTACCAAAATACATGTTGATACTGCGAACGTATAGAGGAACGTTTCTAACGGCAGAATCGATTGACGTAGAACCGGCTGTATAATTTAAAAATCAATGCGTTTAATTAAAGAAAAAAAAAAAAAAAAAGCGTGGTCTTTCGTCGTATCGTTCCTCTTCGTATCCCATTACGTATCCCATTACGTATCCCCGATATTTAAGTATTTTTCTGACGATCGGGATCGCTCGCAACCGTTGTTAAAAATCTTGTCAGATCTTGCGGAAACTACGAAGAAGTCGTTACTTCCAGATGCTTGATATATCTTGCCTTAGAATTTTATACGAAAATTTCTCTGCGAACGTCGGCAGCGTTTCTACTCGTCGATAGTAGCGAACAGCGAGATGGAAAATAAGCAACGAAATTATACAACGGAATAATATAAAAACTTGGAAGATACGTTTTTGCGTTTGAAAAGTCAAGAGAATCCGTTAACCAGAAGCAGTCGATAAATTCGCCTCTATCGCCTCTATAGCAACGGTACACCGATCGTATCTACTAAAAATCAGTCACGAAACGAGGTCTACTTGCTCAATAGAGAAACCATCGAACAATTGCTTTCGAGAAATTATAGATGGCCGAGGGAGATAGCTGGCTCGTCCGTGGCATGTCCGCGCCGCTTTAATTTCCTTCTTCGCGACTATCCATTTATAATGCCGGACCGATGGACGCACGAAGGCGATTGCTTTTACACGAACGGGTCGTGGCCCCGGCACGGATCACGATTTAATCCGCCGGTCGTGAGCGCCACGCCCGTTTCGAGCGCGCGGCACACGTCAGCCCTGACCTTTTCGATAGCCGCCACGAGATCGATCGATAACCGATCAATCGCGAATAAACCTGACACAGACGCACGTCCAGTAGTTTAACCAAGTAGCGAGCAAAGCCGAATTTACACCGTTTCGCTTTCGATGATTCATCGGAATACGTCGTTCTCGTCCTCGTTTCATCGGCGGTGATCCTGCGAAGCGAACGCAGCGCAAATTCGGCTTCGCTCGCCTATTTGACTAAACCGCTGCTGGCCGTGTTTCAACATCGAACTCTGAATCTACGTTTAAGATGCGTGTCGATCAAACGAGCGAACGTTTTAGTCAAATTTAGAATAAAATAGAAAGCAGCGAAGCGTCCCTTTACTTTAGAAGCAGACGCGTTCACGTTAACCGTACGCTCGCATGCAGCGATCATCGCGAAATAATAGGCAGCTGTCCACGAAACTGCGGCGAACCGTTCTCGTCGCTACGCCTTTTCCTCGCGTTCGCTGGACGTTAACATCGTCGGTAGCGTGGCGTACGTTGCAGTCGTAAGCGAACGCTACGATCCACGATGAAAGCTCGTCGCTCGAATACTATTTTAATAGCGAGACAAAACGTACGTCACTGTGCTGCTTCGTAGACTCCACGTAGACGTATCGTCGCGTTTAACGGACTACGCTTCTTACGCTTGTACGAGGCGGCGCTTCGCGGATGGTCGGCTTAAACGAGCATCGTCGTTCGGCGATTGCTCGCCGAATCGGTACGTGCGAAAAATTTTGCACAGTTCACACGGTGTTCGAGATTATACGAGATATCCAAAGTATATTATATCTTAGATTGTCCCAAAAGTTTCTCTCGTTTCGCGGGCAAATAATAATAGTCGTAATAGAATTGTAGTGATCGAACAGAATCGATCGTGGGTAATTTAATAAAATAATATAAATACAGAAGAAACTTCTGGGACAACGTTATGTCCATGTGAATTCATATTTTTGCGAGTATAGTTTAACGCTTTGACTGCCACGTTGGTCATACGGTTTCTCCTGTGACGCCACGGTGGTCATTGGTGACCGGAGCGCTTCAACTTCTTACAATTGTAAAAATTGTAACAGTTGACAGAATGAAAATTGACAGTTAGGGTATTTTGAACATAACCGATAAATAGAAGATACTTTCAAATAAAAGCTGTTCCATCGAACAATTAAACATTCTTATTAGAACTTTTCTTTTTATTTGAAAGTAGTTTGGAAGTAGATTCTCATTGAGAATTACAAGTAAATTATTCTGCAGCGCGAGAACTACAACGTGAGTAATAAATGATTATCGTACGTTTGGTTTTAGCAGAATCTAACGCTTAAATCTAAAGGGTAATTTTAGCCTGCGGATCGGATCCGTCGTGTCAAGTAATCGAGTAACTAGTGGCTTTTGGCGGTTGTTAATTCTTATGTTCTATCTATTACCGAATTTGCATATTTTTATCAGAACATCGATAAAAAAGAAATGAGAACGAATCTTGCATCTAACGGTGTTAAAACACTGGCAATCAAAGTATTAAGAAACGGAAATTGTTCTATTTACTACATATCCTAAGCAGAACAGAATATTCTCGATATGTAACAGGGTTTTGCGTTTTGCGTGCGTTTTTGCAGCTTCAGATTTTTCGTAAATGCGTAAAATAAAAATTCCAAAATATCAAGCATCGGAGGGACAACGCGTAGCATCGAGGCGGCATTTTCCGCGTCGATTCATCTGCCTCGTCGACTTCGTTTCGTCGTCACAGTCCAGAAAAGTCGACGGCGGCAGCGTCGATGGGAATCCGGCGCCGAACAATTCCCACAAAAGCAGTACGGGCGCAGTCACCACCCCGTTTACTCTTTTCCATCCCTGTTTGCACACGGACATTAGGCACGCGGCGTCGAAAACGGGGACAAGCACGTGTCGGTGCACGCGTGGCCGAGCGTTTCGGCCTTTCAGAGGGCCATTGACACGCGTAGTTAACGGCGGGTTTCCCACGATCCTGGATCCTCCTTCTGGCTGGACACTATCCAGGGGAGCGTTATCGCGAAACAACGCACACGCGCACACACACAGATGGAGGTTGTTCGCTCACCGAAACGTTCTTCACGCACCGTGATCGCGACTTCGATTTCCTTCGGCCAGCTGTGTGCTCCGCTCGGTGAGCGAAGCTCTTGGTCGAGGAAGGTTGCGGCTAATTCAGAGAAACGTGTTTGGAAAATGGCGTAGAAAATTCGATACGCGACGCTCGATATCTTGTTCGTTAAAATACGTGGCAATTCGAAGCGAGACTGCGGCGATGGACGGAGAAAGAAAGTTCGAAATTCGCTTCGTTCGTTCGAAGCGTCGGTAAGTCGGTCTTTTATACAAGCGTTCTACGCGCAGAGCGACGTCGAGTCGTGCGTTTCCTGCTCCAAGTATATTCGTTCGTCGCTCGCTTTCTTGCGAGAACGAAAGCGGAATAATACGAGCGTCTGTACGGGCGATCCAGCTTAAGAGCGCGGAAAGTCGTAAAAACTTCTGCATCCGGTTCTAATTGCAACGAATTTACAGGTAGAGTCGCGAAACGTGTTCTCACAGCGAACAAACACGGATTTCTTGTCACCGTTCGAGATCAGCCTTGGATAAATTGTCAGAAATCAAACGGCGACTGGCGCAGGTGTTTGCTCCGCTTCTTTTCGCACCTCGACAGGCTCGACCTGTCGAGGCGGTGTCATTAAGGCGGCGAAAAAGTCAGCGTCGCGTCAGTTGTCGATTCCCTGTCGTGACTTTCCAATGCACGAGTATCAACCGGCTAATTGCGATCGTAAACGTCGTGAAAGTCGGCGCCGATTTGCTGCCGCGACAAAAAGTCGGTCTCCGCGCTCAGCGCCTAACCGATTGATTACCGTGAAACTCGTACTCGCTTTCTTTCGAAATCACCGAACGACACGAGACAAAGGCGCGAAGGACGCCAAAACGCAAAATACGAGGATCCGATGTATGCAGAAACGCGAAGATCCGAGGATGCGAAATACGATGAGAAGCGTATATACAATATAGTGTATAAACTAGGTTGTCCCGAAAGTTTCTTTCGTTTTATAAAGAAATAATAGACGCACAATGTTTTTTTTTTTTGAATTTACTTTTTTATTGAATTATGCACGAACGTAATGATAGAAATAGAACGAAATGGATCGTACCTAATACGATAATATAAAGCAGAAATTGTTGAAACCTTGCGAAACGAAAGAAACTTTTCGCACAACCTAATTTATATATGTATATATATGTTATTTAATGTGAAGATGCAAAATATATGCAAATTGCAAAGGCGTAAGATATTCAATGTGCAAGGCTGCAAAGATCGCAAGAAGCAAAGATGAACAATATACGATGCATCGATTCGAGGACAATCGATCGAGCCGATCGGGGAGCGTCTTGAAATTGAATTAATTTCGAATAAAAGGATATACGGAAAAGATTGAATCCATTTATACATACACACATTTACCGTGTGACACTTTCGAACGCTTCTCGGTCAGTTAATTTTAATTAGATCCAAAGATCGTAATGGCCGCAAATCGATATATAATATGATACAATGTACGTAAAATGGAGTTCGTAAACGAGTAAACGATCAGATCTCAGATAACGAGTTTAAAGTTAATAAAAGCAGTGTCGTAATTCCGTAGTAAATGCGGCAAATTAGTAGAAATCAAAAGCGCTGCACGACCTCGACCATTAAACGCATACATAATACTTACATGGTCGATCCAGTTGCTTCAACCTGCTCCACGATCCAATCTTCTCGATACCACGCGCCTTTTTCACGTACAACTTCCACTTCGGCTACTGACGCATCCGCGCATCAAATTTATTCTTCAAACCACTAGGCTTCGACTGCAACCGATTTTCCTCCGTGATCATTGAGAATCGCGATGCATAGAAGTACGATTTAAATTAAACCGTACCCATGTATACAGAGAACGCAATTTATTTTGGTCTGTGGACGTGGAAATACGCGCAGTATCGATACTCGATCGAGATCAAGCGTGCTTCCAGCTAAGTTGTCCATCGATTTCCCATTCACTTTATCGCCCGAAGCTTTTATTTACTCTGGTCCTTAATGATCGTAGACAATTTTGTTCAATGGGAGAAATTGAAAATGCTGAAAAATCTCTGATTCCCATTATTTCATCTTGCTTCTTCTATTTCCGCTCTCGAGATGCACAAATCTACATCGCACCAGGTTATGATCAACCACTTGGCTGATGCGGCCTCTTTGAGAAGTACGTAAATGTAAGCGACGACGAGTATACTCGTCAAGCACAGAGTATGCGTGGCTGTTATAACGTAGAATTAAGTTCTAACGAAATGACCGTTTTATTTTTTAATTTTATTATTGACAAATTTCTTCTGCTTAATATTTTTATCGAGATATGTATAATTTTATGTGCTAGGCTAGATTGACCGCGTAATAGTGATACACGTATGTGAATATGTATGGAAGTATGTTTGTGCGCGGCGTCTCGTGCACAAAGGAATATAAACTGTTCGGTTAAGAGTCTGGCATGGAAGAAGGTGAGACGCATGCAAGTGTGTATCGATGAATATCTTTGAAATCGTTTATCAAATAATTATATAACTATTCTAATATAAATTCAAAGTGTAAATTTAGTGTTCCTATGCCGTTATTTTTATGCAATTAAGAGCCAAAATTCTCAACAATTTGCCAATTTAAAAGGGTCGATACACGTACATTGACGATAGAATATCGTCAAATTCGTTAATATTAAATTAATAAGCCGCATTTCCGTGGAGAAGGTTCGTCGAAACGTCGACGGTATATTACTATTTGTCTGAGCGTACCTCGACGATAAATAACGCGTATCAGCCATAAAAGATCGAGACTGTATCTTTTCTGCGTCTAATACCAGAAACGCAAGGAATCTCGCTGACAAACGCCGGTACAGAAATAATTATACTGTAAATCCATTTCCATCGTTTTATTATACTGTTTGTCGAGGGATGGAAAGAGACGAGAAACAGAGGGAAGAAACTCGTTGCTTAAAAGAAAACCAAGCGTCTAGCCCGATTCTTACGTTCTTAAGAAGCGCTCTGAAAACCCGCAACCACAGTAAACGCACCTGCCCGAAGAAGAGTTGTACGGCTGCCCGCAACGATTTTTGCCTTCGACCGTCATTTATTCACGCACGATCGGATCTCGTGGTTCCATAGAGAAACGCGAAACCATCGACGTCGAGAAGCTCGCGGAGCCGCGTCAGCTCGCCACGAAAGCGTAATTCGGTCAAGTTTGCGCGGCTGTTCCACGCGGCAATTAACGAGACGGCCACACCCACGACTCATTAAGCTTCCGGCCGTGTCTCGATGGCAATTTGCCGGCTCGTTGCTCGCGCACGTGTGATACACGCGATAAACCGGACAATTGCGATACCTAGAAACCACTGTACGAACGATCGTACGCACAAAGTTATTCGAGTTTTCCGATTCACGTCGTTCTACGATCTTCCGCGAAACCTTCGAAATTCCCTGGAATTCGCGCGATGCTCTAACGTCGTTCTCAACTATTCTCACGCCGACTTTTCCGTTCTCGTTGGGATATCTCCACGATGTGCGAAAATAGATAGGAAGAAAGCAAATGGTTGTTCGCGTTGGCCCGTCGCTGGTGTATTTGTCGAACAAAATTCGTTACGAACGTATCGGTGCGCGGTCGGTGGAAAAGGCGTGCAAACTTCGCGCGCACCTTGTACCTGCAATCTGCATATATATTAGAACGCGGTTCGGGAGATGGGGCGAAGAGAATAAAGGTGCGAAGCCTCGTTCGTTTTTATCCGGGCCAAGATCGAATCGGCGCGGCACGTTCGCGGCTTTAACGGGCGAATTAATGGATCGTCGATTTCTCGTGGAAGTCGTATCAGAGGTAGCGCCCCTGCTCGTCTCTCCGTTTTCGAATTGGAATATTTTTATTTCGACTTTTTCTGCCGTGCTCCGATTCGTTCTCCGGATTAATTACTTTCATGGCGGAGCCTCGATAACGCGACAACCTTTATAAGCCGGCAATTTGTTCGTCACGTTTGCGTGAGGTGAGGAAAACGTCGAAGCTTATTTCTATAAATACAATAAGAAAATACTCGATGTACGTAAGTAAAAAATTTCTCTACTAACTGAAAGCAACAGGAGTGCAGTGGTTGGAAAGAGTATTCGTACAGCATCGTACTTATCGTATCGTTTATGTACCAATCGATTAGTTCGAAGCGTATCTTTCGTGTAATCTCGTGTAGTGCTTTCGTACGACTACGAAACCGATATTGTGAAAACGTGTGGCAGTTGCTACAAAGAAACGCTTCATCGAAAAACCAAGATACGTACACATACTCCTTTTTTTGTACACACCGTATACTTCGTTGAATATGCATATCCACATCTTGCATCGAAGTATTGGCTCGCATCCAAGCTACACTCCGCGAATTCGTTTACCGTTGCGAATAAATAATTCAGCCGCAAAAGTTCAATTTTGTCTTTCTTCGCGTTTCCACGATTCTACGAAAACATCGATCCTTGTACGAAGCTTGTCTCGGCCCTTCCGCTTTGTCGCGCGCGCCTCTCCTACTCGAAAAACCCGATAGGACGAAAAAAAAGCTCGGTAACTCGGAGACTTTGGCTCTTCCCTCGAGAATTCGAGATTCGAGTTACCGAGGCTCGACCGTGCGATAGGCAGCGGGCAATCGCGACAGAGCGACGTAAACGAACGCGAAAGGATAGGAGATGAGCACAGCAAGAGCAATTCTAGTTTTGTTTTCTAGGCGAAACGAGAAAATAGTGACCGTCGAAGATAGAGGAGAACTTGTAATTAAAGCTCGTTGGAGAAACGTAAACCGGCTGGCTCGGAATCGTGCTGCGAGTTTCGACACTTCGGGCTCTTTGATCCGCGCTCGGGATAACTCGTAAAAATGCTAAACGCCACATTTAATTAAATACCGCGTCCCGAGCGGAACGAGCCACCCTCTGCGCGAGACAGCTGGCGAACAGAAACTATTAAGCGACTTTCTCCGCCGATCGGAAATCATTAGACCAACGGCAATTTAGCGATACGTCGACGTTCGATGATGAATCGATGCTCGGACGCTGATCTATACCGCCAGCCGCGAGCTTTCCGTCACGACTCGCGGTCCATTAATATCCGTACGAAATCGCTCGATGGATACTAACGACCGATCCTACCGAATTCGATCGGTCGAGTCTTGCGTCTGCTTTGTTTCATCTGCTGATTGTTTTGTTCTGGTTTGTTCGAGTAAAAGCATTGTTCGATCGATTCGAATTTGGGCAATTTGAAAAGTGCGAGATCTCGTCATTTATTTATTTTCGTTTGTCTGTTATAATTCCTGCGTTGCGAACTTAGAATGCCTTCTGATTTACATTCTACTTGTTTACAGTACGTGTCTGTCGGTTACAACCAATAAGCTCACTTATCGTTCGCCTTTCTTATTGGATTATCTTAACCTATCGTTAAATTATTGTTTCTAACTCTGTTACATACTGCTTCGCTGAAACTTAGTACATCGTGTGCACATCATGGCGCTTTTACTTTGGTATTTACGTGCGATTCCTTTGCCCTGCGGCGGGTCTATTTACAGAAGCAAAAGAAAGCTCGTGCACCGATCAAATTAGTAGTGAGAAGTTTGTCTATAGAAAACCACTTACACCTGTTGGTTGTAAAGAAAACTCAATGTTCTGCTCGTTTAGGTAGATGGTACGGACAAAAGGCAAAAAGCGATTAAGCGATTCGCGTCTTTCATTTTCCAACTGTTTTACGTACTTCGTGCGGCATCCTGTAAATAGGTTGACTAAAAGAAACAATGGATGCTACGAACGAAATATTACGAAAATCGTTGATTTTTAATAAAATACTGCATTCGTTAAATGCCGCCCGCAAGGTTCTTTAACTCTCTGGTAAAAAATCATATCGAAAAGTTCTCCACTGAAGAACCTGAGAGGTTCTGGAAGGGTGGCGCGTTCGAGTTGCGCGAAACGGCGCTTATCGTATAATTCAATAAGTGTACGTCGAATCGAGATGTAAATGGGAACGAACTTTTCCACCGACCGTTTCAACCTTCTCCATCGCTCCGAGAATACGCGGCAATTCAAGCTATTAGGTCGTCCGGAAAGTGTCTTTCTTTCACAGATGCGCCTTTCGCAACGACGCACCTTCATACAAACACGAAACCTAATCTGTCGTACGTTGCTGAGCTGGATGTTGGATGTAAATGTCCAAAAACATACTCTCGATATTCAACAAAAAAGTTTATTAAACGATCAACGATTCTCGAACGTGTTTGCTTCGCTGTTACGCCAAGACCCTTCGCACTTCGCTGTTCGAAACGGAACGAGTATTTTGTCCATGTTGAAGTGGTCGCCACTTCCAAGAAAACCCTACATCTGATCTTTTCAGTTTTCTCGAGTTTTTTTAGTTTTCATCGACAGCGTATAGACAATAGACTGGGACAAAGGCAGACCATAGACGGTAGACAGGCGACGATGGCTTCGGGACCTTCGGTCATAGGGTAACGCTGCTAGTGCGCGGATCGGGACCACCTCAAATTATATTCCTACTTGTACTTACGCTTCTGTATTAAAATATATTTTCTACTTTACAATTTATTCACGCGTTCCTCTGTTCGTACATCTAACAACCTCGACAGTCCAAAACCGGACGGATTCTTTTCCTTCGTTGCCCCTCGATATCCGCAAAACGCACGCGTTTGTTAGACGCGGCGGTTGCCGCGTATGCGTTCTTTCGAATATACGGCGAAAGGAGCGTAGGAATATCGATGGGTACCGTCGTCGAATGCCGTCACATTGTGATCTTTAGTTTGATAGAACAAAATGGATCAGACGTAACTCGATAAAATAATATAAAATGTCGTGCATCCATCGTTTCCTTACAAAACGAAAGAAACTTCTCGGGCCACCTAATATACGTTTGCCACGGCAAAGTGGTCTCAAAAGTGGTCGTGACAATTTAGAAAGCGAAATTCCGCTTAAAATCTACACTGCGGTCTCGTTGAAATCCCGAGACATATTCCAATCAAAGAGTCAAAGAATCAAAGTTTTTCAATTTTCTCGCTTATGGAACGCGCTTGTACGAGCGCGCTCTTCGATTATTCCGCGTGCAACCGCAATCGCATTGTCACAGTGAAAGAGTATCGTTCCGGTTCGCGCGGTAGATACGATCGTGTCGGCGTATACGAACCGAGTCGCCTCGATCGTTTCTGTCGTTGGTACAGCGGAGGTACGCCATTAAGCTGGAATTCAGGTGTATTAACGATGCCGGTTACTCGCGACAGGTACGTATCGAGCGACCGTGGCCACCCGGTAGCGCTAATGGCGCGCCGCGGAGGCAACCGTTCGTTAGAGGCATTTTATTTTGCCTATCGTACGCTTCGTACGACCGTTTATGCTCCCTGTCACCGTCTCTGCTCTCCTTCCGCGGCTCTGCCTTCTGGGAAATCCCTGTTCGCGATTGCGTTTCGATGTCAGCCACTTTGCAAACGATAAGATGCATCCCGATTTTTCTATCGTTCGTCGTTCCACCGTCTTCCCTTTCTCCCTTCTTCTTCTTCTTCTTCTTCCTCTACGCTCGATGAAATTGTCACGTAAAATAAAAAAAAAAAAAAGGAAAAAAAAGAAATCGAAGATGAAAATAGAAAAAGAGAGAATTTATTCGTTAACACCTTGTTTACACTAATGACAGTTTACTTCCAAACCCCAGCCGCGACTTTCCAAGCTCTTACAACTCGACTTTCGGTCGGATCCGATTCTTCTTCCTTTGTCACTTTTCAATATCCCCGCTATCCACGCGTCTGTTAGGCGTCCGCGAACGTTGCCACGCGCGCCTTCTTCTCGAACATTCGGCGGAAGGATAGTTGGGATATTGATGGCTCGTTGGGCACTTCGCTTGGGCGATATACGTTGTCGTCGAGTGCCGCAGCAAGTAGACAACGACGCAATCAGCGAGCTGTAGCGCCTTAGGACGTCGCGATACGAAGATACCTCGCGTAGTTTGCAACTTTTCGACGGTTAACACTGTGCCTCGACTAGTATAAATAGACGACCAAGTTCTTCACGATTGATCAGTAGTGCGAAGGAATATCGGTATCGAGTCAGTAAGTCGGTCAGTCGTAGCGAACGACGCTCGCGTTTAATTTTGTATTCTACAGTTTAAAATACCTGTAAATATAGTTAATTCGATTAATTCGTCTCGTTATTGATTTGACACGTTACACCGTTCACCACAGAATTATCGCACGTTTGTGGTTTGTTATTATTGCGTTGGCAACTAAGCGATTGCGAATTCTGTCATTGGGCGGTATTGACAAAGTCCGCAATCACTTAGTCGTGTTAGTTCCTAACTGTGCTAATTACATTTTTCAGAAGAACGTAATTAGCCGATCTGAACGAATGTGATGTCGGTGCGAGGAATACAAATTTGCGATAACGTTGGCTCCAACAGAATGTTCGTGCAGTTCTTCCGGTCGAATTGGAGAAGTCTGGCTGGTGTTAGCTCATCGATCAAAGACATAGTTTACCGATCGCGGTGTGGTATAACGTGCGCTTTCTTTCATCGGAGCTACGACGTTGTTGCTGAGCGTGGTGGTGCATCGTCGAGATGGAAATTTTTGTACGATCACGGCACGCTTGTTGTTGCGTCGCATCTTCCCCGTACGAATTTGTTTTTCAGTTACAGTTCGTCGTTTTTTCTCTTCTTAAAAGGAGGAAAGCTTGGTACGCCGAAGATGCATTTCATCGTTGTCTTTCAGCTTTTAAACTGACGAACAGGGTACGAAATACAAAAGCGAAATTGTATTTGAATTAACGGCGGAACGTAGTGAATTATGTAGACAATACTAATTGCAGTCAATTTCATCTTCCGACAAAAAGCGAAACGAACTTTCTACTCGGCCCGGTATGATGAAAATTCCATTTGGAAAGCGACGAATATTCGGTTCTTCCAAGTCCTAAGTCCGTGCAAAATAACACGAAGTTTACGTTAACGACAGACATTAAACCTACGATAACGTCGATAGTAATACGAAACTTTGTCAATCTCAAGGTCAGTCTTCTCAGTTACGACACTAGCGTTAGATAGAAGAATTAAGAATTGGAGCGACGATATACGACTGTCGCTCTCAAGTATCTATGGTCACGTTTTTCATTGCCAACTACGAGCATCAGGACACCTATATACTCCTTACGATTATCGGAAAACTCCAACAAATTTTATCCTCTTTAATATTTTACACGGTAACGTACACGCGATACGATCGAACTAATCGATTTGTAATAAACTGATGGAAAAGAGGTAGGCGCGGTCGTCGAAGCGCTCGGTTTAAGTTAACATGGCAAAGTCTACTTTACGTAGATTATGAAGTACGCTTTACGTTACAGAGTACATATTATAACGCGAGTTAAATGTCGCACGTATGTAACGAAATAATGAAAGAAAAAAAAAGAAAAAACGAGAGGAATGAAAAGCTTTTAATTCGTCGTAGACGAATAGATGGATCTCGTAAACGCGTCCTTTTAAAAATTCTCCTCCGCTATACATCTACGATCCTTTTCAAGGAAAAACTCATCGATAATAAAGTGGCATTAAAAGCGTAATTTTATTAGCATCTGCCTGTACGAATAATTGAGCCCGTCCGAGAAACTGGATACGTTTCTATCGACACGAAAGGATGAACGAATCAGGGACATTAAATCGAGCGATACCCTGACTCTGTTTCAGGTGGTTCTGCCACTTCGACGACGATAATTACGTGAACGTGCCACGCCTGCTGAAGCTTCTGGATAACTACAATCCACGGGAGGATTGGTACCTGGGAAGGCCCTCGATACCCGCACCCTTGGAGATCATCAGACAGGGCCCGGAACCTTCCAAGCGGCCGGTGAGTTTTTAAATTCGCCGAACAGAGATGGAGCGAGCGAGCGAGCGAGTGAGAGACTTCTAAATGAAACCAGTTTTCCCCTCGTGGCGTCTCGTTTTTGCGATTTCCAGAAAGACAGGGTGGGCCATCATTAACGATCGAGTACCGTCATCGCGTCATCGTTGGTACGCGAACAACGATTTCTGTTACCGTTCGAACCGGGCCAACCCACTTTTAACCGATGGAAATCGACCTTCGAGCGGCTGCGATCGATCAGCGGCTGTCCGGCGGATTAATCGGCCGGTTTCTTGCGGCGTACACGGTTTTCTCGTAAAACGGAAGTCGCAGGTGTTACTTGGAAGCTTGGCCGTTGGCTACGAAGTACACAAACGAACCGAACGAGTTCTTGTCGATCCTTTTTGCCGGAGTGTTGCTCCGTAACCGTGGAATTTCTTCCATTTTCGTCGTGACAGTAAGTCACGGTCTCCGAGGGATCAGCTCCATCCGGCTTGGGTGACGGTCAATGGAGACGGTAACGAGCAGCGTTTCGTTTTTTACCGGCGGTCGTAAGCTAGAGGCGTGAAAGTCGCTTTTTCGTACGTCGCGGGAGGTCTCTAGGACGAGCACAGGATGCTGTGCAAGGCCGAGCGAAATACGAGGACGCTAGCGAGGGGAAAGCGGAGAAAAGTTGGAGCGGAAGATCGACGCGATGCCGAGCAAATATCGGAAATTGGCGAATAAAGAATTTAACGCGCGGAGAAATTTAAACGTCGTAAAGTCGATGGAAATTGCGGTGAAAAATGTTCGACGTGTATGGAAATTGGGGAGTAAGAGGTTTGGCGCGAGCAACGATAAGAGAAGTGGAAAAATTGCGGTGAAAAATATTTTACGCGCAGGCCAATTATTGGGGGAAGTAATACGTCAGCGAGAGATTCTGTTGCGCGTTTTCTTGCTCGCACGCGGAAGGAAGCGAATTACGCTCACTATCCTCCGGTCTTGTCGAATTTATGCATCTGGGAGAAAGCAGCCGCTGCCTGTATCCGTATTTTTCAGTTTGCCAGCTTAAACCGAATCCACCGCTGTTGCCTCGCCTCGGGGGGTGAGCTTGACGAAGGAGGCAAGCGTCAGCCGGCTACCATTTTTTCTCTTTTTCCATACTTATTCCGCTCTTTGTGTACGTTTTCCATCCGGGAATTAGTTCGTCGGGCAAACTAGCCAAATTTCTTTCCTTGAAAGAGTCTCTTTGGGAGCAGGCTCGTGCGCGTGGTATCCTCCATCAAACCGATCAAAATTCTTCTACCATTTCCCTCTTTTTCTCGTTTCAACAATTTTTCACGCATCTCGATTCCCCTGGTTCGACTCGCGTAATACGCAATTCTTTTTATTTCTCTTCTTGTCCATTGCAATAATTTTTTTGCACATCTCCAATAGGCCTTGTCGTTCGAGTCACGTAATACAGAGATCTTTTTATTTCTTTTCTCGTCCGCTTCGATAATCTTTCACAGTCTTTTATCGAGTCTACTCGTCCGAATCGACAAATTTAGAATTTCTTACTATCTCTCTGTTTTCTATTTCTCGACAAATTTTTCTATATATTTCGAGATTCTATCGGTTCGAGTCGGCCACGACGCGTTATGTGTATTACGTTGCAAGTAGCTTTTTTTACCGGTGGATCTCGTCGTGCTTAACCGAGAAATCGTAATTTTCTTCGCGAGAATCTTCTCGTATCAAGAAGTAGTCAATTTTCCGGGTTTTTGACACGGCTCTCTTACCTTTTCCCTTTCTCGTTCGGAGCAATTGCTCGAAAAGTTTCAAACGATGCGACAGTGAGTCGCTCGCCACTGCTCTTCGTCTTTCAGCTCCCGCTGCGCTTCTCGCTGCAAACCATCTGCGTCGTGTACGAATTCGTTTAGCAGTTTCTTTTTCGCTGATATCGAGACTGTAATTATTTTTCAAAGCCACTGTTAAAAGAGGGTAGTGTTGTTTTTTGATTTAAAACATCGCGATCAAATACCCTCCGAGTATCGCGTATATTCTGTTACACGAGTTTCGTGGTAGTATCTCGAAAGAGAACGAAGAAACTTTTCTCCTATTAAATACGCGAAATATTCTCGATTCGAAGGGAATTTTTTCAGACATTAAAGAAAATTTTCTACCAGTGAACAAACGAAACATTCTTGATCCGAAGGAAATCTGTTTGAACATGGAAGAAAATTCGTAATGTAAAACGAAATATTCTCTATTCGCAAAGAATTTTTCCGAACATTAAAGAAAATTTCCTACCATTGAACAAACGAAACATCCTTGATTCGAAGGAAATCTGTTCGAACGTGGAAGAAAATGACATGCTACCAAATGCGCAAGATATTCTTCGTCCGAAGGTAACTTTTTTTGGACAGCGAAGAGCATCTCCTTCTACGTTGAATACTCGAAATATCTTCGATTCGATAAAAACCCTTACGAATACCAAGGAAAATTTCCCTCCATCAACCACACGAAACAACAACGATCCGATGGATATCTTGATCCGAAAAGTTCTAGCCACGAAACACGCTAAACACTGTGGATTCTCGACGCGATCGAGAGAGCGCGTCTCGAGTATCACGCGTCTCGAGTGGCTGGACGCTTAACTCCGAGGCACAGAGTCCTCGGCATCGCGATCAAAAATCGATAAAAGGCCTGTCTTACCAGCGGACTCACGAGATACGAGATGCGATTTGGATTCCGCGAGATATGATCGGCGGAGGTCCCGGCAGCAGACAGGTAAAACGGGGCCCGTGATCTTATCCGACGACAGTGTCATGCTATAAGCCCATTAATCCTTTTTCCCTTGCCGAAAAAAAGAAACGGGCAGCGAGGAGGAAGCGGAGGAGCGAGAGATCGAGGGGCAGGGGTTGAGAAATAAAAGGATCAACGTCGTCGGACGTTGCGGTGGCCCATCGACGGGGCTGCGTCCTGGAAAAAACTTCTCTCCTACATTTATCATCCGCTTAGACAAATTAATAACGGCTTTGATCCGTCTGTCGCTGCCACGACGAGTCTCCGGGACGTCGCTCGTTCTTCCGTGACGACCAAAGAAACAGGAAATCGTTCGCAAGGAACAGGAAAGCGTGGCTTTCTCTTCGAATCTCGAGATGCTTGATATTTTATATGGATAGAGCGAGTTTCGTTCGATGCAACTACTTTTTTTTTTGTAGTTCTTTGCTCTCCGTTCCACACTTACACGAATGCAAGTTGCTTCCTGGACGTTCGGTAGAAGAAAAAAAAAAAAAAAAGAAAGAAGAAGAAGAAAATAATTAAGATGGTGTATCGAAGAAAAGAAAATCTTCTTCGCGGACGTTAATCCTTTTTGCAATCTTAATTCCGTTCGATATGACTTTGATTTAGAACCACGCTCGAAGCAACATCCAGCAACGTCGAGCATATCATCGCTGTTCCACGCTTCCTGGAAAAATCGCTGTTGCTTCAGCGTGCACCAAATGTTCCTATATATATCGCTGTTGGAAATGTTTTGCAGCAACAAGAAGCGATGAGAAGCGAAAAAACAGTTGTTCGTTGTTGTTTCACAGCAGCCCTTACGTTTTTCCATAATTATTAAGTGGCTGCATAAATATGGATTTTTTCGTTGAAAATAGAGTCAAACCGGAAACGATACATCTTTGCCGTGGTAGTCAAAGAAACAGAACCTAAACATAGATTCCTGTAGCCTCGTAAATGGTCGTCGGAAATGTGTCTTTCTTTTACAACGTCTGTGTCTTTTACAACGACGCGTCTTCACGCAAACGTGAACCCTAATCTATCGAACGTTGCGATCTTTATCTTGATAGAGCAAAATGGATCATACGTGATTCGATGAGATAATATAAAACGAAAAATATCGTGTATCCGTTATTTCCTTATAAAACGAAAGGAACTTTTCGGACGACCCAATACTTATTGTAGGATAATCTAACGTTTCGAAAGGGTCAGACCGAATCGCAGACGAATCTACCTCCGAGAGCGAATATTTGACGGTGGTTGGCAAAACGGAAACAAAATCGAAACCGGTAGTCTTCGGATGAAACGATAAATCTTACGAGAGTCGGAGGACTCGTTTCTACCTCCGCGGTAGAGGAGATTAAACGTTTCTTATAAGGACCGATCGAAGCCATTCATCAACCGTCGCGTCGGTTAGATATCTCTCTTTCTCCGATTTCTACTCGAGTCTTCGACTCGTTAAGCCCTAGTCGCTCCACTCTCTTCATTTTCCCAAACCCCGCTCTTTCGACGACCAACTTTTGACCGTTCGTTATCCGTGTCCGACCGCCAGCAATAAACGTTCGTCGTATATTTATATTAGCGTTGGTAATTAGAACGTCCATAGGATTATTTTATTCTTGAATTATGGGCAAGAAAGGTACGAAGCGACCGTGGAAAAAGCCGCGGTATCCGCGAGAAAGTGTGAAACGAGATTTTTTAGTAGCATTGCATGGGAAGGTCCCGCGATAAGTCGGATTCCTCGTCTTTCAGAGACGACCAGCTTCAACATTCGATATCGTCCGATGTTTGCGCTTGGATTTCTTTATCAGCTTCTTGAACGTTTCGAAAATATTAGCGTTGTTACGATAACTAGACGAGTAACGTTGCGAATGTGAACGAATATTAATCGAGTCGAATTATTCGTTTCTTACGGAAATATACCTATAGAGTATATATGTAGTATCATTATTTATTCTTGTTCGTTATTTATGGTGCTGGTTTATATTAAGGCTTCCCATTCTTCTCCTATGTGCTACGTAATCAGCAAGCGATGTAAAAATCAGAAAATCCTATTTTATTTGTTATTTCTGTATAGAATCATAATAGCTATTATTTTGTTCTTTGGACAAATCTGTCGCACCGTTCTCAGCCGAATAGCCTTTATTGCGCTTTCTTACGTGGACCAGGGATAAAAGCAGAGGAACATCTAGAACTATCTTCCAGTTACTATTTACTATCGTAACTAGCGCATCTGCGTATGGATGGCGAGCGCGAACTCACGTTGCCATTTTCAACCGTATTACTTTGTTTAACGTTTAAAGATTTTTTTTCTCCATATTTAACAAACACAAAGTTATTGTATTTCTTCCGCGATCATACGTTTTCGTATCGTTGCGAACGTTTCACGTTCTGGTTCCGATCTCCGCGAAAGGGTAGCGAAACGTCCTGATGCACTCTGCTCGAGAAGCCAGCATTGAATTAATTAGACTAAACGTAATCTCGTTGGATCGCAATTTCGCGTTGGCTCTTTCAGCTTTCTCCAAGAAAAAAAAAAAAAAAAAAGGGAAAAAGAAAGAAAGAAAGAAAAAAAGAAAAACTCTGTCCTATCGACTCTACCCAAGATTCTACAGTACAATTTTCGCTTACTTCGCTCACTTCTACATTCTCCTCTTTTCTATCACGGAACACTTTCCAAGCTCGTTCGCAAACTACCGAGAAATAAATCTAACGCAATTTTCATACTTGAGGTCATCGATTTAACTTCGATAAAGTACGGTTTATAGAAGGAAGAGATTATTACGTAAGGTTTTGCACGGAAGATGAGAACGGGGATAGACGTGTCTCGCAGTTTTATTCTGCTTTTATCGCCAACATATTTGGAGAAGATGAGACCGCGGGCCCGTTTCGAGTGAATGGACATTGTTCGGCGGACACTGCCGGTATAAAGAGATCCTTCTCTCTCTCTCTCTCTCTCTCTCTCTCTGTCTCTCTCTCATTCTCTTTCTCTCTCTTTCTTCAATGGTATTCCGCGTTTTTCAACCCTGTTTCTCCTCTTCATTCAGCCTTCTTACGATCCAGTCGAACCAGTATCGTTGTATGAACGAAGAACCCTCTATGAAAGTCGATCGAGCAGCCGAGGTCGGCTATCGATGTGTCGCGTGGTAACCCACTTACAGCTCACGAAAGTAGTATAAGACACTTCTGTAAACTCGTTATCGATATAGAAATCGGAGAATTAAATTTGAAAATGTATATAGAAAGTACGAGATATTTGGTACGAGTATGCACAGGCTGACGAAATTATTCCAACACCTGTGCGTAGCTACATTTTACGAATATATTATGTACCTTGTACGAAAGATTTTGAAATTTCATTAGCATTTTTACGAGACTCGACTGTTACGGTTTTATTGTTCAAGCTTGGAACGAATCTGAAAAAAAAAAAAAAATATACGTAGTGGTTTTGTAGAGGTCACAAGAGTATTTAAACATTGGATTGTCCATTTACTAGGTATACGTTTGCAATAAATATAACGTAATTTCTATTGTAGTATCGTAACTGCTATAATTAGTTTATTAATGATAAGTGGATTAAACAGATGTTAATTGAACGGAAAACAAATGGTTATCAAACACGAACTAGTCGCAGCAAACGTACAAGGATGAGCACAACTAAGCAATTAATTAACGATTCTCGTCAACGCAATCCGCACTATTCGACTTCTCAACTCGTACTGCTGTTAATACGTTTGTTGTCCCCTAGCAGTCCCTTGTCTTTCGTCTTAGCCTCACTACGAACAAGCTCGGCAACCGCTCGTTTGTAATCCCGGGCCCCTCGCCCATGATACTACGCTATAAACAGGCTGAAATAAATAAATACGTAGATTCATATACATTTTCAGAGGAATGTCTCACTTTACCGATATAATCATGACAATCGCGTCTGAAAAATTGAAATTAACGGGCCGATAAAATTTCAGAACGTTTCCTACGACGCGCACGATATGCACAAATTTTCTACGATAAACGTTCCGATGATACGTTTTGCATGATAAATCTACGATAAATACTTTCGTGACTCGTTCTCTTACACGAGTAGACTACTCTGGCAGTATCCATTTTATTAAAACTGCGAGGGATCGTTGATGGAGATTGGCTCTACTCGCGATTCCAGACCTGTAATTTAGCTTCACAGGCCGAGAAAGATGTTTCGCAGGAATCAACGAATTCTGGAACGATTCCAGTGGTCTTACGGTCGTTAGCGTCATTACGGTGGACCTGGCCAGTTTATGGGCGAATTTTGAGTATTACGAAGAAAGCCAGAACGTCGTACAATTTTCTTAGAGATTCGTCGAAGAGAACTGGGTCAAGTTGTGCATCGATTCTTCGAAACCGTCGTTCTTCGCGTATAATTCGAGGAATAAGATAACGCAGACTGCGTAATAACAGCAAGACGAATCTCGTTCTCGGCATTGTCACGAATGTTCCCGTTTTCCGCGATTCCGATCGCATTCTCGCCAACGTTCCGTGAAACTCGTCAACGTGCCTCTACCATTCCGGAACTCGCGATGCCGCGGATTAGGAAGCTTCGTAGATTTACACGTAGACGTATCACGTAGAGATTCGCAGACGCTTTCGTATTTCCACTTCAACGTGGTAGTTAATCTCGTAGCCACGGGCGATTTTCGTATTTTCTTTCTTTCTTTTTTTTTTTTGCACAAAATCGCGGACGAAATTTATACCCTGTATAAGTTTATCATAAGAGGAGGGTCTCGATGCAATGGAAAAAACGCGACGCGATAATGGTGCGGCGTGTTCGCGATTTCATAGAGAATACGAAAATCGCCGGCGGCTGGAGGGTTCGCTTCGTAGCAACGAATTCCAAAATGATGAAAGGCGAGGTCCTTGCTTTAAGGCTGTGCACGCGTCAACGACAATTCGTCGGGCGACAGTTTCTCGTCGTTTACGAAGAGAGCATTGGTACGTTCGCAGGTGTACGTGCGCGCAATTCACGACATGACTGCAAGATGACTTTTTTTTCTTTGTTAGAGGAAAAGATCGAACTGTTGCGCGAGAAATTAGCGCACCGAATATCTATGTGCGCCTAGGAAAAGCGCAACATCAACTGCCTCGTTGTTTAACGCTAGAACTACCGATAGTTAACGCAAGCTATTTCTACCGAAACCAATGAAAACGACTGGTCTTTAAAAAAATACGTAATAATAGAATATTTTTATATCGATTTATTACTTTCTTACAGAAGCAATTCCATGTTATGTAGTAGATTTTTAGTATTATTAACGATGACCCGTAAAATGATCCCTAAACGAGAGTTGACACATTTGTAAAATCGTAGAACCAGTCATCTTCACTGACGTGGTATTTCTAGCGTTAGCATCCGGCGATCTAGCGATCGATCCGCAATTTTCCTGATAACCGATACCGTGGTATCGAACGATACGCGTGGTAGAAAACGAGGAAACTGGTTGATCGGGGTTCGATAAACACATTGCAGGACACTTTTACGCTTTGACAAGTACCAGTCATTTTCACCGATACTATTGATATAAGTAGCTTTGATGTAAAATAATTTTGACTTTATCATTGCGGAAAAAAGATATAACACGAAGTAGGAACTTTAAAATAAAATTGTAGAACCAGTCAATTTGATTGGTGTGGTAGTTTTTAGAGCGCAACGAAGAACGTTTATTCACATATTTTCAGACTGCTTTTTAGCTTAATAAAACACATAAGATAAGTTTTATAATTAATTCCTTGTATATAACTTGTATATAACAACGAATGCTAATTATCGTTAACGTTAACAACAATCGACAATCGTCGAATTAGTCGAAGAACGTAAGCAGAAAAAATCATTAACGTCGATATTGCAAGCAAAATAAGCAAAATAAAATTCAGCTTTTCGATAACGGTTACTGGTGAACGGAACAATTAAAAATGAATATTTTTCAATCGTTTGATTCTTTGCAAAATTTCTGCGACGCTTATCGATAATCGGCTTGCACTGAAATAAAAATGAATTTTTTCGAGATTATTATCTTCTCTTTTTAAAAAATATCTAAAATAACTGTTATCCTGGATCTCTGAGATTTCGATTTATGGCGGCTCTTAGGGCAGCGTATTATATATAAAATTCACGAGGCAGTGAACGTATTAAAGATAGAAATAGGTGCACACGGGATTTCTCGGGGATTTAGTCGTGGACAGGACGATACATACGAGCGAAAGATGGGCTAGGTTGCGCTGCTTTCTGCAGGAACACCATCGACCTATCCGCCGACCCCCCATGGGTGTGGTACCATCTTCCAGCCAAGATTATGGTCTCGGTATGGTGGACGTTACTCCCTGGGGCCTTCGCGTACTCGTATATTATATTTGCCCGAGAAATACTTACCTTACTCTTCTCCTCCTCTAACCTATTCCTCGTTCGACCGCTCTCTCTCTCTCTCTCTCTCTCTCTCTTCCATCTTCTTTCGGTCGAGTTTCCTTCTTGTTCTCGCTATCTTCAGAACCTCTTCGCGGACCTAGAGGCTGTGCACGTGCACCGCAAGAAGAGCTTGGAGCGGTTGGACGAGTGAATGAGCGTTCATGGCGAGGGTGGAGATCTCTTAGTCATGCCGGAGTTCGGTTTCGAAGCTGTTTTCAGCTTCGCTTATTTATGGTTCAACCCACTTAAACGTTGAAATGAAAGTTATATATACGTCGATTGTTTCGCGATCATTCCAATTCGTGAACGTTAGGACGTTAACGGGAACAGCTAGACTAGAGCGAGGAAATCTCGAGTACGGCTATCAGGATAAAGAGATAGGTAATTATCGTCTAAATCGTTCTATTCCGAATTCACCGTTTCACCGTTATGCTGTCAAAGGATTTAAATCTTCGAGGATCGTCACATGGTTCGACGTTTACCGTGGCTACAAAAATTATCTGTTGTAGCATCGACGTCGCGGTTACTTTGATCGAGTCGGTAATTATGTTTTTTAAATTTATCTCGCGGTTTATCGTTATTCATGCGATCCTCCTACGACGAACGAGCTAACGTGGAAGTTAGTCATTCGTCTGCTAAAAATTGGACATTAATCGTCTACTTATATAACGAAAATAAGAAATTAATAGAAAGCGTAGTTCGATCAACGTAGCTTCTGAGAGAGACGATTCATCACGTTGCCCCATTCGCATCGTTACCTTGCGCGATTGCAAAATCGATTAATCGTTTCCTTGATATTTTCAACGAAATTATCACGTCTTTTATGAGACTTAACGCTTATGAAAGGCTGTACTATGTTCGCTGGAATCGGGCCAATCGGTCTCCCTAGAGCGACGATAATCGAAGACTCGAGAGTGGACAGAGAATGCGGTGGTCCGATAATCACCGCGACTTTTGTTATTGCACGGGGATTTAAATTAGCCCTGGGTATACGTGTCTTCGCCGGGCAATCGCTCGGTGCCTATTATATCGTTAGACCAGAAATTCTCGACGTTCAATTACCCGCCGTCAAATCGACCGGTGATTACGAAACACTGGCCCTTGTGTGCTCGCGCATGCACGTGTGTACGTATAGCCGTACGATCTAGAAAATCGTGCAATCACAGCGCTGACAACTAGATGCACGGCCCCGTCTTTTTTCTTCGACGTCCCTCCAAGGGGATAATTAGCCCCGTTACACCGAGTTATCTCGTGCAACCGAGAGGAACAGTCGAGTTTCGAGAATTTTCAAATCCAAGGTAGGTTAGTTCAGCGCGATCGAGTTCGCGAATTCGAATTAATAACGATCGATTTGACAGCTCTCAAATTTAGAGCGACTCGATTCAGCGCGCCCAAATTTGAAAGCGCAAATTTTCGAGGCTCGGGTCTGGAATTTCCAAATTTAGAGTGATCTACCTCGAATTAAGGACGCGAGAATTTGGAATTTTCGAATTTCAGACGATCCAATTTCTCGACGATAAAATTTGAGACTCTCAAATTTAGAGCCGTTCGGCTAAGCGCGCTCAAGTTTGAGAGAACGGATCTTCGACGCTCAAACTTGAGATTTTCAAACGTACGTTGGTGCAATTTAGACCGTTCAAGCTCGGGAACTGAAATTTGCAGGTTTGCCCACATTTAGGATACTCGATTTGAACACAAGCTAATCTCGAACCTCGAGAGCCTAAATTCATCGAAAAGTGGTACTGCAGATTTCATTGTGGAGTATTTTTTGACCCGATCTAACGGAACAGAGAGAACAAGACGCCTCGACCGGGAACCTCTTCGCTCTATCCAACGTCCGTCCGAACGTCGATCCGACGATCGGATCGGTTGGCTTACGTTCTTTCGCCGCCGGTGTAATTACGGCTGCATTGGCCAGGGGATATTGCAGCCACCACGCCCCCGGTGAAAGGGTGATCGAAACGAAACGGAGTAGCAACGTGGAAAAAGATAGAGAAGCAGCAAGTGCACGGAGTCGGTTCGCGGCCACCGGTGATTTCAGTCGGCCGGTAGGCCGATCCAGCCTCGGGATAACCTGCCGATGAACCGTAAACCAGGAACTTATTACCGAGCCGTGTAGCTCGCTTGCTCGCGCTCCAGCTCGCCGATGCTTTATTATTACGACTACCAGCAGCGTGTGTGCAACTGCACACTTTGCACGTGTTTCTAGGATCCCGAACTACACGCCATGTACTTCTGTATACGTAGAAGAACAGGGCTGATCGAACTTATTCGAACCACGATGAGTTCTGCCTCGTGGCTCTTGGATCTTACATTTTTTTTTTTTTATTGGGGATTGTGTATATGTATGTATATATATATACAGAAGAGAGAGAGAGAGAGAGAGAGAGAGAGAGAGAGAGAGAGAGAGAGAGAGAGAGAGAGAGAAGACAGGTTTGAGATTGGTTTGTTAATCGATGGCTCGAGATGGCTCGTGTTCCGTGTTGATGTAAATATCAACGTGTTCTCTCGCGTGAAACGATTTACAACGAAGAATGGAGGTTTTTAGGATTTTTATCAGTGAGTTGACGCTCTGTTGGACGACGAGATATTGGAACGTAGCGATGTTGAGACGCGTTTGGATACGAAGAAATTACTGCAGATACGCAGAGATATACTTGAAATAGAACTTTTCTATATAACATCGGACTTTGATTTCATCTCAGATAACGTAAGCTATCATTACGTAACTTGTGCGACGCGGGTAGATTCGTTGCCCGAATGTAAACCTGGCAGAATTATAGGAAGAGATAACAAGAAGTAACGGTAGAAAAATGTTGTGCCATAATAACGTTGAAAATAGAAAATAGTAAATAGACTTATGTCGGTATTTTCATGCTCACAGTTTTCTTTTCTACGTGGATATTACTTGTACTCGTCGAAAGGAAATTTCGTTCGACGTTAACATCCTCGGGTTGCGATGATCATAATTCGGCAGTATCTATGTATTATTTCATTCCCGAGAGTCAGCTTCTTTTTATCAGTTTTATCAGTTGTCGCCCGTTCGAACAACCCCGCCACAAAATTATTCGAATCGCGTTCTCGTCTCTGATATTTCTTCTCGCTGAATCTAAATCTACCTACAATATCTCCGTTTTCTTCTTCCTTATTACGTACGTTGTAGTCCAATGGTGTATCGTAACGTACAAGTTTGATCGCTCTGTTGAAGTTTAGGTGACTCGAATAATCCTGTCCTACCATATAGTTAGAAATCGATGTTTCTCGCAAAAAAAAAAAAAAAAAGAAAGTTGCCAAGCAAACTGGTATTTATCGCGTTGCGAGCGGAGCGTACGTTTTCTTGCGACGAAAGCTTCTTGCAAGCGTTATTATCCATATCGCTGGAATCGTTGGTTTTGCCGTTGAATTTACCCGTGTCCCGGCATAGCAATGCGAGCCAGAGAATTATGCCGCTGCATTAGCTGCAAGCGGGTTTATTACTCTCGAGTAACGACCGAAGCCAAGCTACGACTAATAATTACGTTCCTATATTTCTTTCCGCGATTCTATACGTCCTATTGTTGCTGCCGGGGCCAATTTTCCTCGGCGTGCCTCGCGAGAACGTTCTTACGTAGACGGTCGAGCAATTTCGAGTTTTACAGTTGCAATACTACACTCGCCATTAACTGTAGTATTACCTAGTCAAACGACCAGGATTTCCTGATTTTCCGCCCTTTTCAATCAGATACCGCAGCCGCGTAAGAACCTTTTGTCGGAGATCTATGCGCAATTAACGACGGCTTCGTTTTATCGACGCGGAACGTCGCAAAAAATGTAACAGGATGAAATATATTCGAGGCGAGACACGCGAAACAGATCGTACGGGTCAACCGTGCGACGAATCGCTCCTCCTTGTAGATATATATCTTTTCGAAGAAAAGGACGCTTATTTATTTCTTTTCGACAAATTTGTCGAAATTAACGTTCGGACGAATGCTTACACTCGTATACATCTTTTACGATATTTATTTTAATACCATTCTCGATACTAATTCGCGATAACAATTCGTTGAAGAAAAATTCATAACTCGTGATACGTAATTCATAACATTCGTAACTCTTAGGAACGTTACCAACGAAATAGGACGATAGGTGGAAACTCGGTTCGTTTTGCATATTTCACGTAACTTTGCATATCACGTGCGTTCTGCGCATCTTTGTACTTTTAAATTTCCTTCGAACGTGGACTCTAGCTGTTACATCGATCCAGCAGATATATTCGTAGCCGGTTCCATTCCGATCGCTCGATGGAACATTTTCGTACAACGACGTTTCGTCGATCGAACAACTCGAAACGATTCGATCGGAATTTGACTGGCAATCTGGTAATACATCGTAGCTTAGTCGAGTGAATCGAGTACTTTTCGACGCGATCTGTTCCTTGGGATCCTTACTTGAAAAAGAAAAAAGAAAAAAAGAAAGAGAGAGAGAGAGAGAGAGAGAGAGAGAGAAAGAGAGGAAGAAAAAGAAAGATGAGAAAAAAAGATCCAAATGGCGAACGAGAGAACCACGATCCGAATCTTATTAATCGCTCTGTTATTCAACGTTTGCGAAGCATCTGGCCACGTCACGGACTCGTTAATAGCCGGTTGCGTTCTCGGTTCGACAAGGTCTAAAATCGGAATACCGATTGGCATAGATCGGTGGCCGATCCCTGGGCTAATTAACAGGTGGACGTTTATCGGGGGCCCGTGTCGTAACTTCGTAGGGTGTCGACTAGTTCGGATTTCCGTTTCTCGTCCCCCTCGTGCCACTTCTCTTTCGACCGTTTAAAGTTTAAACGAGAGCCTGGCTCGTATATCAGCCGGGCCTCGATACGAGAGCTGACGCGGGATTTACTGCTAATAGCACGTCGAATCGGTAATCGGTCGCGTATTAATTAATCAACCGGGCCGTGACAAGATGCGCATTCTTTTTCGGCGGGATCGTTCCTTTGTATCGACGCGGGAGCGAAATGAGACGAGAATGAACCGAGAATAAAATGACGGAGAACGCCTTCCGATCGTTGGGGAACGGAGGAAAATAAACGACTCGTGGATCGAGCCTCGTCGTCCTGTCTATACCGGGTGTCTCACGAAAGAGCGATGCGAAACTCTAAAGTTTCTTATACGCGGCAATTGTTATTTACGTTATTTGTTTAGAAAATGTTCGCGCCAATTACAAACGGATCGAGTTAAATGAAAGATTATCGGCAATTTGTAACAAACATATTAAAATTATAAACGACTGATTCGTTGCTTCGTTTTGCATGGAAACGATCGACGTATGTTAATCGTGTATTTACGAGGATGGAAGAACTTGGACAAAGATCAAACAGAAGCGATCAAGCGAAAGATGACGAAATAAACATCGAGCTCGTAGCTCTTCGAAGACAGAATTTCGAGAGGAAATTTCATTTTCTTTTCTAATTTTGCTTTTTTTCTTTCTTTCAAATTTTTCTTTCAACGTTTTCACACAATGAAATATTGCAGTTGAGTTTATAATCATTCATTCCTACTTTGCTTTTTATTCCTACTTTGCTGGGAATTCTACGCCGTATATAAGATATAACTAAGCTTGCCGCGTAAGAAAGAATCGACTGGACGATTTATAAGGATCTACGCTACCGACGAAACTGCCATCGATCGCGACTGCCCTGTTGTGATCCGAGAGATATGCGTTTCGACGATATCTGTCCCTCTGTTGGAAAGTTTCGCCGATTTTCTTGCTGGTTGCGAAAGAAATACGGTGCTGTCTGATTTTGTTAAAGTCCAGTCTCATTCTAAACTGGAGTGAAAGGTTTCATTCTGAGCTGTTGCCCGTTGTCTTCCTACGTTAGCCGTTTATCTAGTTCCGTATATTACGTACTATCGGGTCGCATTCTCCCGGTCGTCGAACCATCGACGACGATAAATAAATCTGGACGCGTTTATCGAGAGATCCGGCGCACAAAGCGCAATAAAAATTGATTGCCCGGTCGGTCGAGCTCGTACGACGTCGGATTCGCGATCTAGGATCGGTAACGACGTACGGCGAACGACGAAAAATGATCGGATGGAGTGTTGGATGCCTCGTGTAATGGCTCCATCGTAACCGATCCGGCGATTTCCTCCAAATTGGAGAAATTCCACGAATACCGGCACCAATTCTTTCGTTTCTTCCCGGTGACATACGATTTATGTTTATACTTCCGCCTCTCCCCTCTACGATCGAACCACTGCATTCTTCGACGTTGCTGAAAATGCGTACGAATTTTATGCAATTTACCAAACGTCTCGCATATAGCGTCTTCTTTAAAATTCCATGCGATATATTTATTTGGTTATTACCGTGCTACCAGCTTAGCTTCTACGCGGAAACGATTCTGTAGATGCGTATTGAAGCACATGAGATAAATAAAATCACTTCGCCTCGATCTTGCTCTCGTTTTAGCGACAAAAGTGGTGTTCGCGTAGCGTTTTAATCAGTTAGCTGTTACGACTTGTTTGAAAGCTTCGGAAAGGTGTGGCAAAAGGTAAGCGACGACGAGTATACTCGTCGAACACGGAGTACGCGTGGCTGTTGTGATATAGAATTAAATAGCGACGAAATGACTGACGGGGCTTGTCACAACGCCATAAGATATCGCTAGTTCTTCAGGACGAGTATACTCGTCGATGATAGTTGATCGGTTAGGCAAGTGTTTAAACGTAAAATTGAGACGAGAAATCTTTTTCATATTCCGTTGGAATTTCAAGTATTTTGCAATGTTAACAGATATCATCGAGTCGGAGATGATTTGAAAGAACGCAGCGGGACTCGACTTAGCTTAGCTTAGCTTTTCGGTGGATTGTCGGTTATAAAGAACGCACGTAGTAATCGCGTTGCACAATCGGACGAAAGTCGACAGAAGCTTCTGCGGCGAAAGAAACGAAACACGATGTCCGTCGGAAAAGAAGATGGAACGGCGTTCCATGGCGCAGGGGCAGGGAAAAAAGAGGAACCATAGGTGGTCGCAGCGGGAAAGCAGCGAACCGCGGCTCTCCAGTGGCCGCATTAATCATTTAGCGGACGGAAAGAGGAAGAGCGAGTAAATTGCGTGGCGCGAGCGAAAGCCAGACTCTGGCGAGAAACGCGAAACGTTTCGTTAAAACCTGTCTGTCGAACTCCGCGCGTCAGATAATCGTTCGCCTACTAGTCATTGTCGCAGATACGGCTTATCGTAGCGGTCATCGTAACGACGAACGTTGCGTTCCCGGATGCTTCAAATTTACAAGAAGGGTTACAAGGTTCGTGTGTCAACGATCTACAAGTTGCAATTTTATTGGCTAAATTCTGTTATTCTGTTTAGAAAATTTACGATATCGATTATAGCCTGACATACTCGTTATTCTTCCACATTCGTGTTTACTCGGTTAATTTCTTCTTCTTCTTCTTCTTCTATTTCTCTATTTACAGCTCTCGTAGTTTCGTACTCGTTACAAGCAAATACGTCGTATATTTTATATTTGCAAGAATGGAAACCAGTAGTCTAGGAGAAATTGATTTGTCTTCGTTCTTAGCTCGTAATTTCACTGTTACAGAAATATCTGTTCAAGGGTAGAAATGGTTTTCGAATTAAAGCAAAGTGAAATACAGAACTGTCTTCCTTATTTATCGATATTTTTCGAAAGATCACCGAGCTATCCTGTACTTTTCCTGCTATTTCCTGTAATTCTCTGTAATTTCCTGTTGCGAGAGAAAGTATTCGCGATCTCGAGTAAATAACAGTTATCACGGATTAATCGTCCACCGACAAGAAGGCCGAGAAGCGTCGACCTTGATATCGCGTTAGAAGGTCGGCGCGAGCGATTCTCGAGGGAAGGGAAATCGGCTCGTTGCGCGTGAACAGCTTCTCTACGCGGTTTTCCTACTAACGCGCGGCAAAAAAAAAAAGAAAAAAACCGAGCAAACAAAGCGCGCACCTGCCTCGGATCATGGGATCGCCAGGCATCCGAATCGTGAATTCTTCGCGTGCCTCTTCCCTGCCGATTATTCTCGCGCACCATCCGAATGACAGACGAACTACGGAGAATTCGAACCGTCGCGTCGTCTCAAATTTTGATCCTCTTTCGATACAATTCGTAGACTTTCATGCGTTTAGGATTTCTGAGATCTTCGAGGACAGGGTCCGAATTATTTCCACTTTCCTCGTGTGATCTGTTTTATGAAATTTCTTCTCCGATACTCGCGAACCGATTCGTCGTTCATTCGGAAATTGTTGAAATCTTCCGGGGAGCGGAGTCGAAATGGAAGAGACAGCTCGGGCAATTTAAACTTCCAAATTGCTTTCGGTTTTCACCTGTTGATTTTTCTATTCTCCGAACCGCTCTTCCGTCTTCTCGTGAGATTTTTATTCCGCTTCCCTGAGATTTTAATTTCGTACGAAAACGTCGAGCGCAATTTTCTCGCAGATGTACAGTTCGTTGTTCGCGTTATGGTAACATCGTTACAATTTCGCATCTCGAAGAATTCCAAATTACTTTCAAGTTACTCTGAATTTTCACCCGTAGATTTTCACCCGCGAAACCTCTGTTCCATTTCTCCGCCAGCCTTCGATTCTACAAGAATATGAAAATTTCATGACTGCGGTTTACTACCCCGTTTCATGGTAATATCGTTATAATTTCACACCGTGAAGAATCTGAACTTCCAAACTACTTGGAGTTCTTCACCCGTAGGATTTCTCTCCAGACGAATCCTCCATTCCACGATAATATGAAAACTTCGTTGCGCGATTGTATCGTAGTTTACCATCCGTTTCACGGCGACGTCGTTACGATTGCGGCCCTGGCCTCTAGCACCTATTCTCGCATTCGTCAGAAAATCGCACCCTGTTCGCAGGCTGGAGGCACGCGGATGCGCGCCACATGTCCCGCATTCCGTCCTCTCCGACTCTCTTTCGTTCCCTACTCCGTCGTTCGCAATCCTGCGATCCTTTCTCTTCACCTCGCGCCTCTTCCCGGAACTATTAATTAGCCGACGAGCTGGCTACTCCAACGATCGCTGCCGCCTCCTCCTCTTTTACTCCTAAATCTGGCGATCCTTCGATTATTATTTTCGTCTCGCGCGCACAGTTCCCCCGAGTCCCATCTTCTCCTGTTCGTGCTATATTTTCGCTCAAGGTCGCTCTGCAACCACAAACTCTTTTATCCTGCCTTTCTCGCGACTCGTGGAAGAACGCGAGAATCCGTAGTTTCGGAAAAGCACGTTTCGATACGTTTTCTCGTTTCAGTGTCGCTTCGCGGCTGTGAAAAATGTCGTATTCTAATACGATACGATGGAAAAGGAAAAGAACCTGTTGACAGATTTTCACAATTAAGATTTTCTTTAGACACGTTCTTTAGATAAACGATGCTTCTCAAATTACGGAGAAGATGCGGAGATCGAGCAGAAAGACAATTTTGCTAAAATTCGATTAATCGATACCGCTCGTTAACCGAATTTAAAAGCTGCTTTCTTCTTAGAAATCTGATTTACACGAGTGTCCTACTTGCCTCGTGCTCGTCGAACGAAAAAAGCATTCGGTCTTTCAATTAGGAACATGTTACGATACCGTTGGTCTGATAAATAGACGAAGACCGAAGGGGAATTCGACAAATTCCGATGTGTTATTCCGTTTTATGCTACGATCGAAGACGCGAACGCCTTTTACGAAGAATCGGAACCGCACCCTGATTCTACCCTGACACGACGCTATTAACCATATCCAAAGCAATTTCGCCGCTGCTCCGTTTCTCCTCAGAAATAAAGCAGGCGAATCGTACGTTCACCGTCGAGACACGCGTTAACAGAAGACTACACAATGAACCGTTTCCTTCTTCGTTTTTCTCTTCCTCGTTCGATCTCGTTGTACGCATTTGTGGCGTGTTGCATGGTACGCGCGCGGGACATCATCCGCGACGGATTTAATTAGAGCCGCATCGCCCGCGGATATACACGGCTGTCTAAAGATAATTTCGCCTCACCTACCGTAGGTCGCCCCGTGGCCAACGAAATTAAGGCAGCCTTTAATGAGCGTGGAAACACCGCCGGCTCGTTCATAAAGCTCTCGAGGCAACGCGCGAACTTTTCACCGGGCGATAATTGCGCGCAGACCCCTGGCCGAGCCGCTGCCGATCAAATTATTTCAAAGGAAACCAATCGGCAGATCTTTATGGAAATTTGTATTTTTTATTTTATTCCATTGAATTTTAGTTTACGTACCGATAAGAGGCCAAATATTTTTATGAACGCGACCGAACAAACGCAACGCTAAGCAGAGATTCGTCTTACTCGCTAAGTAGCATAAAATGTATTAGAGAATTATTTGCGAAGAAAATCAGTTCGAAATTTCTACTTTTTTATCATATTTGCTTGAATTTTATCTTCTATATTAATTAATAGGTGAAATATTTTTATGAACACGACCGAACAGATGGAATCTAAGAGATTTGTCTTCCTCGCTAATTAGTATTTACGAAGAGACGTTACAAAGATCTACTCTGCATATATTTTATATATTTTTGCATATCAGGTACACGTGTCCAGTATATTTTCGCATTTTCAAATTTCACGTAAATACTTGGAAATCCGCGGTTTACTCGATCTCGATTCTTGCTGCATCGAGGAAACGATTAAGTTTTCGAACGGTAATTGGATCGGGTAGCCGGAGTTCCTTAGTCTTTACGAACGAAACTAAATCTCGTTGCATTAGAGCGTCAGTTCGATCGATGTTCGAGGTACGTGTAAAAGGATTTACATGTAAAATGGCATAGTAGCTGAAATTTAGGCGAAGTTCGATCGTTTAGTACTTGCAAAGGGAAACGTTCCACGGGCAAATCGCGTTTGGCGCAATTACGAGCGAAACTTTGAGCGTAATTATGCCCCGTTTCCAGAATAACGGAGCTATCGACGCGAGCGCGAAAATGAACGATTCGAGCGGAACTATCGATCGTCACGGCGAATTTATAATAGATGCTTGAATTCCCTAATTATCGAATTTTCGAATTTTCGAACTATCCAACTTTCGAATCGTTCAAATATGCAAATATTCCATTTGTAATATAAATTTTCTATCTTACAGTTCCCTACATTTTCAGGTGTTCGAATCTCGAAAGCTCGGAACCTTCGAATTTTTAGATTTTAATTAATTATCGTTGCCGCGAATCGTCGAGAAGAGGAACAGCACCGGTCGATCACGGTGGCTTCCTTCGATTAATTAGCACGCGGGAAAAAGACACGCGTGGTCGGCTCGGCTAGGTCGAAATCTCGCGGAAATCGCGGCCGGAGGCGGAACGCGTTACGAACGTGGGAATCGTTTTCAGAGTGCACGCCGCCGTGAAACTATCGCGTTGATTACATCTTGCTGTTTACTCTGCCGGAAAATCAACATTATTTACGAGTGCGTCCGGTGAGGCGCGTACTGGACATCGACCGGACGAATTTTGTTACAAATCGTTTCTCCTCGTTGCCATTCCGCTTCTGCAAACCCGGCCGCTCGAGCTCCGTTCCCTTCTAAACGCTCGAATCCTCGTTGCTCGTCTTTGAGATAAAAATGGCCAGAACGAGGAAACGGAAAAACTAACGATCCTATTTATTCTGCTCGCGATAACGCAACTTTTAACGGACCGAAACTCAACCGACCACGAAGAAGTTTCAGAAACGGAACTTCCCTCTGTTTCTGTTCCTTCTACCACGGCCATTCAAACGGGCAATATTATCAAGTTCTCGCTTGTAAAACTTGGTTCCATCGGATGGAAGTTGAACCGCGACGAATTTCTTCAAAACATCGTATATTCGAACAGGATAATTTTTTCCTTCTATATCGCCAATGATTTTCCGATTGGGGCTAGAACGCGGATTTTCACGCATTTGTAGAAACTCGTGGAAGCTGCAAAAATGTACGGTAGAATGTTTATCCTGCTTTCGTTGTTCTGAATCATGTGGATAAAGATGCGAATTTGCATGGACACGCGTGATCTATCCACGCGTGATCTGACCCTATTCGTCATCTTTAAGGATGCTCCTGGACGATCAATAAATAACGTTGTCGATATTTCAAGGTACTCGACGAAAACGCGATTTGTCGATAAATGTTGATAATACGGTATCGGCGATAAATATTGATCCTGTTACTTGAGAATCTTGAAATATATATATATATATATATATCGATATCGAGCTCACTATCGATGGCCCGTGTTTTCGTTTCTTCTGCAACGAAGAATCGTCAATGTAATCTTCTCCAAATATTAAATTCGCATCTTTAAATTTAAAATTCGTACGAGATTCCAAGTGAACAAATATCGAAATTAGAACACGTATAATACACATTTGTCGTTGGAAACTTCGTCTTTTGCAACGGCCGATGTAATATCGCGTTTTTGGCTTTTCGGGTTCGATCCGATCAATCGCGCGAACGTAACACTTTTCGTTGGTGTTTCGTTGCGGTTCGTTTGATCGGAACAGACTCGACAGTTTCAGCCCTCTTCTTTCTCGACTACCGATCGATTATCCGATAAACTTCGATAACATACGGTATGTCTGGATGCGAATTCGAAACTGTAAATAATGTTTACGCGTTCGTTACACGCTAGCCCGAAAGCGATCGAGCTTCAACGCGAGCAATTCACGTGCGACGAAACACATCGCGCGCGATCGCCGCAGATCGGATCTCGGGGCGTACGCTTGTCAATCACAGGCAACGATTCCGACCGCTAATTTAAACTCGTACCCGAGATCTGCGATATTCCGCGTCAAATTGCCTCCATTAAGCGCCGACCGCTCCCTTTTTCTTGGCCGCTCGCTCGGCCACTCGACGCGCGGCAATTAATTTCTTCTCTCGCGTCCTCCTCCTCCTCCTCTTACCCCGCCAATCACGTACATCCTCTGTTTCGATTCCGCTGCGCTCGGGCGTGACCGGTTTTTCCACGCGACCTTGACCGCCACGCCGTGCACGAGCTTCCTCTTTATCCGCCGATTTTCCACTTCCTTCACGCGGCTATGGAAACTCAATCGCCGCTAAATCGTGCTTCACGCTCGACAGATCCGCTACGATGAAAGTTCGATGCTTGCCAGTCAACAGATGACGTAAGAACAGTAATCGTGGGTTGAAACAGCGATTAGTGGAAGAACGAGAAAGTTATCTTCGTCCTGTGTCAAGGCCTTTTCGACGGTCTCAGAAGTTTCCAAGGTTACCAAAGCGTTCGCAGCTTTCAAAATATTCCAGATCTCCGATCGTGCGTCCTCGAAGCAGATTTTTCAGTATTTGAAATGTTTTACGCATCTCGAGGATGACAAGGCCTTTCAAGTTTTCATATCATTATCAAGCTTCTCTTACGAACGCTACCTCAAATCATGGCGTTCCGACGAACGAAGACTGCGAGCGAATCCGGAGACTGCGACGCGTACGCTCATAAAGATCGTAGACGTATACACAGTCCGTCGCAAAAATAACAGTGGCGACGTCGATGCGAAAAAATATATCCTTCACCGTCGTTGTGTCGTTGTGTGGTGGTTGTGTCATTGGAAGCAGAGTCGTAACGATCGACGTCAGTGTGGAGTTGGTTGACGCGTCGAAAGATCTGTCTCTGTTGCTTGATAATGCCCCGGCTCCTCGTGCAACGACCGTAATTGCTTTTCTTGAAAACGAACAACTTAAAATGTTCCCTCAGCCACCCTGTTCGCCAGATTTAGTTTTCATCTTCGCGGCTTCGAATAACGACGTTATTAAGCGAGACGTTGCGACGGCGTTCGGCAGATCCGGAAAGCTACGACTAACGAATTACACGAAAAGACGCGCAACGATCGTTCGGCGCGTCGGTTGGCCGCGCAGATCGTTGTATCGCCACGAGAGGAATGTGTTTCGAATGAAACGAAACGGTGCTATTTTTTCAGAAGCTTCGTTATCCTTGAGTACTCGAAAAGAACGGTCCGCGGGGTGGTTCTGGTTCGATCCTGGGAAATACACGCCGGCATTTAAGCTGTTCTCAAGGCATTCGAACGTACGTGAGAACTCGGCCGCGAAGTAGAGCGATCCGTGTAATCGCCGGACGCTGGTCAAAGAACAACTGTTCCAAAGTGCTCTTGGTGCCGGTGCCAGTCCACCGGGGAACGATAACCACACACGCGGTATTAACATGTCGCGTCTTACCGCTGCTAATGCCCTCGCAACGCTTCCAGCTCTGACTCGTTTAATATTTCTTTTTTTCCTTTCAAGCTTCTCACTCCGAATAACGGAAATTTCAGTAAAGAAGATAAAATTTTAATCGAAGATAAATTTCGAAGTTCCTTTACACGGTATGACAGCGGTACTGCGTTTATACGAACTCGTCGGTAGACAAATAATTACAAGGAGTATAATTACGTATTGATAATTACGAAGAGTATAAAAAGTCCATTTGTCTGGGATTTTTTCACTTTGGTGTCCCTCGATATATCTATATCTGTCGCAGAAGGAACGTTATGTTCAAAGATATAGGTCGACTAAAAGTCGATTTTTATTTTATGAAATTCTTTTTTACGATTAACCATAGAACGTGAGGTGGATAGGTCGTGATACGTGCCGAAGAAAAACTAGATTATAGTTAACAATATATTTATCGACAAATACTCTCGATGTAGAGCACTTTGCGATGTAGAGCTAGCGATTACAATTGGCGGTTCGGGCTTCGCGGTTACAAGTTCGACGTCGGGTGCCGCTACAAATGCAACTTCGACTTAATATTAGAAACAACCTGAAATAATTTACGATTAAAGTCGTCAAAATATCCTATCTGTAGCTCGACAGTCGGATCGTAATAAAGCCTCTAAAAATAAAACAGCTCCTGCATAATGCAATCGCTTGACGCTTCTAGATGTCAGTCTTCTTCTTATTCTATATTGACTTAATTCAATTTTGTCGTGACATTCCACGACAGCTCTGACAAAGAATAACGTCGTTCCGAATCTTTCTCTCTGCGATCCATTAAAAATAAATAAGCGTCCATATATTTTTCAGCGGTAGCGTAGACGAACTACGTTTCGTGCAGTGTACGGCCAGTGTTCTCGGCGATTTTAACGAACCACCGGCGTAATTAGAAGACGTATTGTTCAGTTTGAATGCGACGGGATTGCGTTCGCGTGACCCGTGACGACCGCGTGCATCGCAGAGCCTTTTGCCTGGTCTGCGTGAAAACTGAGGCCGACGCGCGTTCCCGCTGGAAAATGCTGGCCGACAATGGCCAACGGAACAGCTAATTAGATCGGAAGATTGCTCTTTTCCCGGCATAGAATTGCAGATAAGAGGCAGATTGGCTTTCGCGAACAAGGAAGCGTCGGTTCTTTGCATGATATCCTTACCACGCGATGCCTGCTTTTTGCAATTCTATGTGTTCTCAGACTTCCAACTGACTCTCCTAAGCTCGTACAGCCTTAGATTCTGAAACTTTTCGACTTCTTAAATTCTCTGACTCTGTATGGCACTCCGACCATTCTCTTTTACAGTTACATCGTTCATTCCAGCTCGGACTCTGTAACTGCCTCTGACTTACGAGCTGTCGATCCGCCGCATTTCCACACACGGTAGACTCTCCGGTCGGCTATCCGGTCCCCTTTTAACCGATCGCATTCTCGTCGAGAGGAAACTTCGGTCGACCAGCTCAGTAGGAAAATCGTCGATTTCGCGATCGTTGCTTTTAGTCGGACGATTAAATGCACTTTTTTTATTATATATATAATATTTTAATATAGAATATCGTTACATTCATTATGGTACTGTATTATGGTATGTTACGTTACATACATTGCAGATCACATATAATACACATCTATGGTATATTTATATATGTTATACAATGCAACTATAATGTATATGTACGTAAATCGTACATTTCTGTATATAGTAACATTATGGATATAACGTATACCTTTTTTACATGTACGTTTATATATAAGGAGATCCTACTACATTCAGATTCTCGTATTATCAGATACTTCGAACAAGAGATTCGAACCAGGAGGAAATTCCTCGCAAAGCAGAAATTTCTCGATATTAAGGGGGAGCCGCGGTCTTATCGTGCAGTATACTTATATTACTAGTCAATCAAGACTTGCTTGTTCGCACACGTAGGACGAGATCCTGAATGACTGATCGTCATTTGCGTAAATAAGAATACTATTTGACGAAATATAATATTTATGCTTCTACTTATCCACTAATCGTCGTACGTCTCACATTCATTCTTTGGTATTTGATATCTGACCGATGCAAAATTCCAACATTTGCATTTGATGCGTTGTATGCATCATGCGTCTCTACACACAGACACATGTTGCATTATTCATGCATGTATATATATATATACATACTGTCGTAAGATAGAAGTTAAAAGACGAAAGACGATAGCGGTGATTACTGTGGTCGCGATCAGTTGTTGGCTCGTAATTATACATCGGTGGATCACCGTGTTTCTCGTTTCTTTTATAGTATTTGTACGCTTTGTATAACGGAACTCGTCATGAGCGCGGAGAAAGAGAGTTTTTGTTGTAATTAATGGACAAGGAAGATCGCAGTGTGCCATCTGTAGTAAAACTTGGTCGAACGATTCAATGAAAGGATAAACCGAGGGTAAAACGACATTTGCAAAATATTTAACGTAATAACAAAAACGAAAGCTCTTTTGAACCTGTGTTGTGGTGTAACCTCTTCCCCCCCCCCCCAAAAAAGAGGTTAGGCTATATTCAACAGAAATGTCCATCGAATCGGATCAAAAGAGCGATGGGAGCTTCGTATATCGTAGCTTAGAGTTTGAAGCCGTGAGATATGAAATGTTTGGATTTTCGGTTCTACGATTTTCAGGCTATCGCGCTAAAAAATTCTCGGTATCTCAAACTCGAGTGCTGAGAATCTGTAATCGAGAACCTCTCCGAGAATGCTCTGAAATCGTCAAATTCTTAGTCTGGCCGTAGTTCGTGAATTTTCAAACTTTCTCGGATTCCTGCCAGCTGTCAAATCTGAGAAATCCTCCGAACTATTATCCATCGAACGTTAAATCGTAGGGCGCTCAATATCTAAGCGTATCGCGTTCACGGCTCCGTATATCAATCGACACCACACCTTTCCTCCCCATGCGGCTAGGAATTTAATCTTTGGTGCCGTTACTCGGCGGCGCGTTAAAACGCCCCGCGTAACTGGCCGTTACCGGCCAATCGGCCGATCCGTGCATCTCGACAATTGCTCCGACTAAGCAGCCGCTGACAAGCAAACCCGGAAGCGTGTCTCGATTAGGGTCGGCTCTCCGCGTGCCCTCCGTACCCTTCGCTATACCGCAACTTCCTTCTCTTTCTCTTTCTTCTTTTTTTTTTTTTTTCAGGACCGTTTACTTTCCAAAATTCAATATACCATAGCTTTTTCTATTATTTTTCAATGCGTTTTTCGACAACATATGACACGGCATAGCAACGTTATGTAATAGCACAGAATATCAAACGCTGACAGTTAACCGAAAGCGTAATAAATCTAACAGCTGCCGTATGCGCGCTCCTACCTGTATACCTTAATTAATTTATACTTGATCAACAATACCGTGTAGGATCTTCCGCGAGTAGAAGCACTGGCACAAATGTGATTTATTAGGCAGAAAGGTAGAAGCGTGCGCCTATGAAACACAGGATAAGCAGAAAATACGATGTCTATTGGAGGTGCGTTCGTTCGCGTTCTTCGCAAAAATGTCGACCGCTTCTCCCCGCCTATTTATCTCTCGCCAACTGCGCTATAGAAGAGCGCTTCGTGAGAGTCAAACGTATAGTCTCCTATCGCCTATTATACGATATTATCTTGTCAATGATCTATCGCTCGTTATTAACAACTTGTATTTAATTGTTTATCGCTTAATCGCATTGTGCTACGGATATGACTGTATCGTTGTAATCGTATTAAAACGAAACGAAAGGAGCGAGGCGTCGGCCAGAGGAGAACAGGTGAAGCAAAGTTTCGAGTACTTCGCGGCGTGACCACAGCCAGTTCGAAGACGTGCTCGTGACCCCATGACGGCCCCCATAGCCGCGCCATGGAAAACACGCGTATCCTTTGCCGGGTGGGGAGGCGGCCGGTTCCTCCGCCACGTACGTTGCCTCCATTACTTCGATATTATTATACCCGAGGCCTTATATCTCGCGGCGAGATGTTCCTTTTGCAAGAGCGCATCCGGTGCAGCAGTCTTGCGATTCTAGCCGCTCGTTTTCTGCTTAATTTCTTCGCCCTCGTCTTATTTTCTCCGCTCGTTTTAACCGTTTTTATTTGGCTCACGGATATCGACGACCGTCGTTCGACCAGCACGTGGACACGCATGCAAATTGACGCCGCTTGTCCGCAATTATCGTTCATTAATATTCCAGCGGATAGCGGCGCACGTTTGCTATCGATGCTGTAGCGAAGATCGGAGGAATTCCTTCCTGCCAGAGCTTGCTCCTTCCTCGTTCAGTTCTTGCGATTTTATTGGCTGTCTCGCGTGAAGATTTCTCTTACGTGGCGCGTAATGGAGCGCAACGTGACGGAATATTTGAGATTTTTCTCTAAAAAAAAAAAAAAAAAAAAAAGCGATCGCATCGTACGTTGCAAATGGTCGTCGAACGTTTCTCGTATTTCTCGAAACGCAACTCTTCTCATCGTATTTTTGTAACGTTGAACCTCGAAACCGTGTTTTTTCCCCCATGTTCTCTAATCGACCGGATCATTCCATAATCAGAAACTGCACGATAAACCCATCCGATTTAAATCACTTTTAATTTCTGCGTACGCGAATATCACCTTCACTCATTAAGAACGAACCCATGGCTTATCGCGACCTTACAATTGCATCAATTTTCTTTGCACGTAGTTCGTAAAATCGTAGTTGAAACGTCTTTTGGTCTTCGATCTCAGTTACGAGAGGCAATACTTCGCCGTAACGTAATTCCTTCTCGAAGAAATAACGCGCAAAAAGTATAATCGACCTTATAATTATCCACAGTACACTGTACGTCGAGCGACGAATTCCTCGGTGAACAGGTTAACGTAACAAAGGACGCGAAAGTAATAATATCCTAGCGACAGGAGCTTTTCATCCACGTTTCTTCGTTTCTCGACGCGCGCTGCTTCGTTCCTGCGGCACAAAGTCGCGCGTATCCGCGCGCTTAGGTTCGCCGAGCGATATCGGGGCCTCTAATCTGTTCATTAGTCCTAATATACCGAGCGGCAGCCACCCACGCTCCATCAGATATTAGCAACAGTGTCATTTGGGGACCTCGTTTTACGAGCTCTGCCACTCGAGGGCTCGAGGAAGACGTCTCGATCCGGCCCGTCCACGGTCGTTCGATTACCGGTTTCCGGATTGGGACTCGTTCACCGCTAATTAACGCCTTTACGACCGGCTGCCGTTTACACGACGATCTATATATTTCATCTGGTTAATACCGATCTGCTCGGCCAGCCGCTTTTCTCCTCGTTTTTCTGCGCCTCGCCCCTTTGCTCTTTTGTTCGCCGTCCGATTTTCGTCGATCTCTTAATCACGCAGTAAGCCGATGGAGCGTTAAACGATGTTTCACGCCGTTCGACGAATCCATTAGGATCTTCGAGATCTTTGTTGGAACAGTTTTCAGGTGGATGGATTTATGTTCGTTGGTCGTTTAATGCGCTTCGCTTGTTCAGATTTCGATTCTTCCGACGTTCCGAGGGTTTGTCGATTTTTATCGGCCTGTTGGACGAACATTCGTTTCTTGCCGCCGTTAATTAGCGAGCTTCTAGCTCTATGTAAATTATGTTTGTTGGAAAAATTCCGTAGGAATTAGTAATTCTCAACGCTTGTGAAGAATGATTTGTAAGGGTGTGTTAATCGGGACAATTTAGCTCTTCCTATTCAGTTTCTCATGATCGGTTGTTCTATTTATACCGTAGGATATATAGAACAGGGTAACTATGGCTAATGGAATGACCATGTTTCTCCTCGGATCTATATGACCCGAAGTGGACGTTCTTCTGCTCATTTGCGACCCAGTCACGTTTTGCTATTACCGAAAAGTTTCTCAAGTGCAAAGAGGAAAAGAACACGAGAGAATCGTTATCATTACGCACGAATATCTGTGTTCCGATCTTACACCGAAGCTTTCCTAAAAATATCGTCTCGTTCGTCGAAGCAACAACGAGACGAGAATATAAAAGTTCGAGTAACCCTGTAGGGTTACGGTATATAGATAGCTTGTCTTTTAGTATTCCATACAGTCCCGTTACCTTTCGTGTATCGCACGCGTCTTATAAATAAAGCATTCCAAAAAACCAGATACCCGAAGAGGTACAACGGCGAAGAAGCAGAAAAAGCGAGCAGAACAGCGAGGAGAATTTTAAGAGCGAGCAGCCGCGTTGGTCTTGATTCGATCAAGGAAAAAGCAAAAGACCCTTAAAGAAGATTCAAGGCACGCTTAACGCAACCCAAATCGAGTTACCAAGTCCAGGTTCCCTCAAATTTCTCTCCATTCCCGGTACCAAAGGCCCGACACGCGTATTATCTGACACCGACTTTACGACTTTCCCGTGTTTCTACCATCGATCGCTACTAATCGAAGCAACGGGTCCGAAAATTCCCCTGTCTGGCTCGAAGGGATGACGATAAGGGGAAGAAGGTAGAGGGGGCCGGGTCGTGGAACTGGCCAATCAAGTCGGTGCTTTTATCTCTGGATCGCTGGCAATCGTCGCTACGTAATTGGATATAGGATCGTATGGATGGTATAATCGGTTTCCCTGGGGGAGCGGAGAGCACGCATCAACCCCCTTCGAAGCAAACCTTCGGAATGTAATTAGTCAGGGGAGCGGGCCAGGCGCAATCTTGGCCGGCGATCTACAGCTAACGTCAGGTCGAGTCGGACCGCCCGTTCTGCGATTTCACGAGATCCCAGGAACTCGCACGGCCGGGTGGCTCGCGAATAATTAAAACCGATCGACAGCCAGGTGTTGTCTTCCCTCTTTCTTCTTCTTTCCCATTTTCTTCCTTCTCTCGCCGGAACGGTTTTTGATAGAGAGGTTTCGCGTCTCGTTGACGACCTGTTCAGAACGACAGGGGTGTGCATCGTTTGCCACACGTTACGCGATCCTCGGAGTTCGGATTCGCCGCTTTCCCCTCGTCCGATGGAAACTTTTATTTTATTCAGGCGTTACTCGAAGTGGCATGTTTTTGAAATATTTGGATTTCTTTAGTCGACGTTCGCGACACTGCATAGCGTAAAAGAAGGAACAAGGTGGAACTCGATTTGTACGAACTTGTCAGGAGGCAAGTGCTTTCCGTAATTGGCGTTCACACGAGTCTCGGAAGCTAAATCGGCCAAGTCACGAATTTATTTAACGTAAGGGAAATTAAAAAAAGGTCGTGTTTCTAATTGTCTGTGTTCTATAGATTTCGGTTTATAAGGTTCATCAGCGTACGGAGTCGGTTCGGGCTTTCGAACAGCTCAGAGCGAAGTAAAATTTTATTTATTCTATCAACTTGTTGGGCAAGTAATAATTTATATACCTTTTTGGAATTCGCGTTGAAACGCGTATGTGGTGGATCCAACGAGCCAGAGAGTACGTTTAATCCGGCATCTACCGTTCTGCCTCGAACAAACGGAATTTTAGCGAGAGCTAATTATCGTAAAGGATAAAATTATCGTTGAATTGTATCAGCGAGTATCGCTGAGTGGCGGTCGTTTCCTTCATTAACTCCGGGCGGAATCGATGGATCTCGAAATTTATGCGACGAGTAAGGGAATACGACACTGTATGAAGAAAACCATTACTGAAACCGTCAAGGCGATAGCTCCATCCTGTATGCTAATAACATCATCCATCTTCGAGCAACGCATAACAGTTTATACGCGGTCGGCGTAAAAGCTGGCTTTAATTAGCCAACTTCCAATCACCTTGCGTCGTGTCGCGTAGTTCGATCAGCTCGCGAGCAAAAACTGGCCCGAATGACAGACACGAACGCGGTCAGTGATTAACCTCGAACGAGATAATGGAAATCGACCGAATGAATCGGTTCTTCGGAAATTAACGACCGTGTTCCACTTTCCAATCGAAGAAACGTTCCTTGCATTTTCATATTTATTAACCTTTGCATTAATATTTATTCCCGCGAACTATCCTCCGTTTCAACCCTTTCACTCTCGCGACCGTACGCCGTAAAATGTAAATCGGCGAGATCTGTAATCGTCACGGCGAGCCGAGGATAATCCATGAATCCGAAGCGAAAATTTACATCGCGACGCGCAACGAAGAAAAAGCGATGCGACTTTTAAATGGGAGGACGACTTACGAACTTATTAGTTCGTTGTTGTCGAAGTATCGAAACGTCGAAATAGCGTAAAAGCACGCATCGAGTACTGGCTCGATGACGAAACGGACGTTCGAGGATTGAAGAAAATTCGACAACCTGTACGCTCGAACTTGACTGAAACTTAACCCAGAGTTAACCTCCGGTACAAGCACGTTAAACAAGAGAAAACGAAAGAGAAGAACGGTCGGTGTGAGCTTCGGTGCTGCGCGTTCGGTGGCGACTCGACCCCGGGATTCCGCGCCGGTCTTCGCGGGTTCTCGTGACTTCTTTCTCCTCCTGTTATTCAAATGGGATCCCGAAGGGGGCGAAGAAAGAAAGGGCAGATCGCGGAGGGAAGCGTGTTATCGGGTCTGTTCAATCGCCGGTGTATATCTAATGGGTCCGTGAAGTCCCATCCGTTTCCCCCGCCTTGTCATACGATGGCTATTGGCACAGCCGATTCACCTGACCACCGAACCGATCCGATGCTTTATTCGCGCCGCCGTTATCCGACCAACGAGCAATTAACATCCACCACGGGCTTACGTTCGATCGACGTTCCGTGGGGCGTTCGCGAAAATTATGCCGCAGATTACAACCGTCCGCCATATTAAACTCAGCTTTCGCGGTCTCTCGAGGTTTGTTAACCCGCTGCAACACGGTTTTTTGAGATTTAATTGGATATCGCTGGAAATTACCGAACCACCGATTTTCTCTTTACCTCTTTTTTTTTTTATTTTTTATTTAGACGATCTTTATATCTGGCTTGCGGGATTTTCGAGAAGCTTCAACTTTTACAAAAAAAAAAAGCCTTGTACTAGTCGATACGATGTCGCGTCGGTTCTTCGCGCTAGATTTTAGATAGAAATTTCAGCTGTTCCATGTTAACGTGGAATTTCGTCGATTCTTCGCGCGAAATCGCAGACAGAAATACGGACATTTCCCGCGCGCTTCTACCTGTTTAAAGATCTACGATTCGACTTTTTAGCGAAAACCTACAACGACGCGCCATCGTGCCCTTAATTCCAAATAATCCGCAGAAAAATCTTTCGAATGTTTCGGAGAACCTACGAATTTTCGCAATTTCGTTCGCGATTTCCTTCGAGATTTCCTTCGAGAAGAAGCGCCTTGAGAAGAATGTTTGATTTAAATTCTATTCAAAGTCTAATCGAATTATTACGAGTCCTTCGTTCTAGTTCGTCGCTCGAGGAACGGCCGTTGTAGCTTTTAGCGAACGATTTTCATCGGATTGTTTCTGCCGGCGAATATTCATGGCTCTAGCCGGGCGACCCGCGCACTAAACGGTGTACGGGAGTATTGTCGGGTTTTTTGAGCACCGGGAGACCGGTTTCATTGGTAGGTACGCACGTGCAGCATGCCTCGGTTCACGGTTGTTCGTCATGTACCACGCCTAGCCTATGAGGAAAGGAGCACGAGTTCTAGACCGGCGGCGAGATAGTATCGCTGGCATGGATAGAGAGTCCAGGACTCCTAGGAGTCTGGCTTTAATGGCCTGCGGCTACGATCGCGAGGAGATCGCCTCGACACGCTCGATTTCCTCGCGATTTCTCGCGAGTACGTTCTTAAGCAATCCGAAAAAAAAACGTCTTGTCTATTTTTCACTTTGCTGTATGTCGGTAGGTATTCGAACAAATAAATTCGAAGAGATAAATTCGAAGAAAAAGTTATATAATACTTGTGAAATTTCTTTCTGCTTTTCGAGCAAAGCTTTAGATACACATATCGTAGATTTTTTCGAGATTTAATTAAAATTCGTCGCAGGTGTTATTTCCAACGATGGAAACGTACGTGTTTAGAAACTAAATTGATCAACTTCGGTTCTATTTGTTATTCCAACTTTGTTATCTAGTCGCACGAAAAAAAAAAAAAAGAAAAAGAAAAAAGAAGAAAGAAAAGGAAAAAGAATAAAAAGAAAGGAGCGATTCGCATTCGTAGATTTACCTGTTTAGTATTAGATTTTTCGAACTTGATTCAAATTTGTCTTAGACGTCGTTTCCTACGATCGGACTGTACACGAGTTCAGCAGCCAGATCGATCCACCTCGCTGTTAATAAAGTTTCCAATTTTACCATCTAATTACGCGGATAACGTCTAACTTCCGAAACAAACAAGCGATTTGTATTCATCGATTTATTTGTCGCAAGCGGATGACACGAATAATCGCCAGTTTCAAAGCAAATATTTGAGAAGTTTGCAACGCTATCGCGTTCCTTTGCGTTCTAATTTATCGACTCTAAGAATATGGTTCGTACATGGAAGGGAAATTGATCAACTCCGCTTGGTTTCTCAAAAATTAAATACCGATTAAACATATACGAAATGCGCGGTTCTTTCGATTTTACACGCATAGTTTCTTCGTTTCGAAATACACGATTTACCGCGATACAGATAGAAATTGGAGCGCAGAATAGTCGAGGTCTATTCGACACGTGGCCAGAGTATACGCGAGGGTTTTCTTGCGACGATTTTCCAGGTCGTTGGGAGGTGCCCGATCGAAAACACCTTTCTCCGCTTCCTTTGCCTCTTCCTTTTCGTCTCGCTCTTCCGTCGACGACTTTCGCAAACTTCGATCGAACCGATTCTTCTTCTTCTTCTTCGTTCAGCTTCGCGAACCTGCGCCCTTCTATCGTCCCGAGCGGAAAATTGTTCCCATTACGAAAACGAATATTCACCAGAGAAAACACGACTCGCGATCAAAAAGAAGCTTTACCGGCTAAGCATCGTAACGAGTAATTCATTAATTAATAATTTATTTATTTATTTTTATCTTATACGTTCCGTGCATTTTTGCGTCTTCGAATTTCTCCTAAATACATGAAAATTCTATGTACGATCGAGAATTCTAAAATATGGAACGTTGGGAATGTTTAAACATCCTGACTCACCGAGGAACGTCGAGATTCGTCGTTTAAAAATTTATTTTATCGATAATTCCTATAGATGAAATGTAAAAGATAATCGGATACTTCGATCGTACCTGTCACCTCGCCTCCACCTTTTGTCCACGCGAGAAAAAGAAACGAAATTTATTTCTTGATCGTACGTCAATCAATTCCAATCAAAGATCTCGGGTCGTAACCGTTAGCGTATAGCTTGACCGTAATTTGTCCCAAAGCAGGAACGCGTATCGATACGTCGAGGCGTAATCGATCGTGGCCCCGATCCGATAAGTCATCCACGATTATCGGTCGGTGGCAACGATCGATCGGCTGTCTCGCGGACGATCGATCACGATCTTAAATTTTTAAGCATTAGTATCTTTCCCGTAACCAACTAACGTGGGCGATGTGGGTTTTCTGTTCCAGCAAAAGGTGAAATTCTGGTTCGCTACGGGCGGCGCCGGATTTTGCATCAGCAGAGCGCTCGCGATGAAAATGACTCCGGTTGCCGGGTAAGTTACTATCGTTTCACCTAGAAATATACTTCGTCAAAAATATGCTCCGATCTTCCGTTCGTTACGATCGATGTCACTTGCCAATTCCTCGAATATGTTTTACTTGATCCATGATCCATCGTCGATTCGCGCCGCGTTATCGAAAAGAGAGAGGGAGAGAGAGAAAAACAAAGAAATTCGAAAGATCAAGAATTTTTATTTTCGTACGAGAGAGCGTTACGTATTTCTGCGGATTTTTCGAATTCTTAAAACTTACACGGCCTTCGATTCTTCTGTCGCGTTTCCCTTTAAGTTTACCTTCTTCTGAAGCATTCATAACGCGCCTCCACTTTTTCTCGCCGTTCCGCAAACTGCTGTTTAATTTCGCAATGATTTCGCGACTCGTACTCTTTTTGTAATTGCTACATCGTAATTACCGGTGGTCAAAGTTACGCGACACCAATTGCGAAAGCGTGGAAAAAAGTCCGAAGCAAAGGAATACACGCTGTGAGAATTAACGACGAGACGGCAGGAAAAAATTCAAAATCCGCTATCTATCGCCATCGCGATGACACGCTATGTACCCTGTCGGCCATAAATATTAGCGTACCTACTCGTTTTAATCATTGCAAAAGTCCAACGAATTTTACTTTATTTGACAAGACACGCACGAGATACCAATGAATTTACAGATTAACGACGAAATAACGGAAAAGCAGAAGCAGTGGAAACGTGGCAGTTCTCATTATAATTTCTATTATTGCTCGATTTCGATTAACGTCACGACCTGTCTAAATATTTATGGCCGGCGATGTATGTGCGTATCAGGTTATTTTATTTCGTCGATTCTCTCCAACGAGATATTTATTTCTTTCGCCAATCGCAGAGAAGACAGCAGCAGCTCGTTGTCTCGAGTCTGATTCGCCTGAAGTAGAGAGGAATCGAAGGCAAACAACGGGGCAGTGTTAGCCGCCGGTAAATAATGATTGACGAGGGTCCGCGACATAAACGTCGTCAGAGTTGAGCTCGAATTGCTTCTCGAGACGAACTTATTGATAATAACGCGGATAGCCGCGCGACGTCGCGATCAACCATCCTGATTGCTCGTCGTTGCCCGCTTAAGTGGAATGACTCGTAGCGGTTTCGAGACTCTGTAGTTTGACGGATCGGATCGTTTCAGAAATCACGGATAATCGATGCGCTTCGCCCGTCCTTTTCCTCCGTGCCAGATTTCTTTCACGCGCACGTCCGAGTACTTTACGCTTACGTTTCGATCGACCAGCACGTTTCATCGTTGCATCGATGACGAAGGATACGTTCCTTTCAGATTTGTGTTTGTACGGTGAAAAGATTTCTTTCGTCGATTTGCAGTTGACGGAACTTGGCGCGTGGTGGAGAAGGAGTTGGCGATTTATCGATCGGACACGTGTCGCGATGGCACGATTAAGGTAGTCTGCGACAACCACGGACTATGGCAACTTTGCTCGCAACGATGTGACATCGATCGTTTCTCTGTTTACTCGATTACATTCTCAAAACGTTCGTTCTTCGCGTATGTTCTATTCGTTTGCGCGTAACTTCAGCCCACTTGTTCACATCGTACACGCGCTTACATTTCTTCGATTCGAATTTGCTCATCTGCCAGTGTCTTTACATTCTCGATCGATTTGTACATATTTGTAGCGAACATGGAGAAACATATATTTGTATTAACGCGAAGAAGCGATTTCGCTGAAACAAAAGTCGTACATCTTTGAGCGATCGGTGCGAGAAAAATCGTACGTTAAGGGGTTAAAAAACCTACCCAGTGTCCATTAACGACCAAACAATCAAGCACGCGTCAATCGACAAACCGGAACGCCGAAGAAACGCAATCTCTGCAGACCTCGTGTGGCGTTTTTTCCAGCGTTTCTATAGATGATATTCCCCCCCCGGTTCCAATATCCTCCTCCCACGGAAGAACGGAGGAAGAAGAGACATTCGGATAGACGGACGTGTAGGTAGGAGGAAGAAAATCGAAGCGGCGGACGAACGAAACTGGCAAAAAGTCCGGCACCTGGGAGGGCTTTCGAATCGCTGCGATCTTGCCTGGCCGCGTTTCCCTCTTCTTGTCCACGTAGCATACACGGTCCTGGCATTATCCTGCCTCCTGTACACTGGTTCCCTTCGTGTTGCAACACGTCCGCACAGAAGGCGGAGTAGAGAAGCGGCGGCAGCGGCGGCGGAGGAGGAGGAGGAGGAGGAGAGAGAACGGTGCAAGTGCATCGAACCGCTTTCTCATTCAGGGACGTTGCCACTGTTCGTTCTCTGCCTCTCTTTTCATCTCCCCCTTTCTCTCTCATTTTCTCCTTTCTTTCTTATTTCATCGTCGGTTGTCTCAGTCACCGATCGAAGACCCTTCGATGTACCGATTCTCCGTTCTTTTCCATCTCTTTTTCGCAACGTTGGGATGGTCGAATCTCCTTCGGTTCCACGTCGCATCTGCGTTTTTCATGGAAATGGGAAATTTCGTGTTTCGCGTTTGCCAAGATCGGGATCACCGGCGCACTCGACGTTCCCCTTCTTTTCTCTTACTCGCGTCGTGTCGATATGGATGGATAGAGAATTTCATTTCTCGACACCGGCGGAACTCTCGTTGTCCTAATTTCCTTTTTTCCCTCCTATCAACGAGAGAACGAGATTGTTCGTTTCTGCGGAGGAAGGGACTTTTCTTTTCTCTTTCCTTTCGTGGAAAGGATATGATATTTTCGTCGCGCTAATTTTATTTTCTCTTTGTCGAAGAAGGCGCGAACATATTCCTCTCTGAACGGAGTTGGAAGTTCCGAAAATCTCTTCTCCCGCTGGTTCGCCAGAGAACGATGAAGGGAGGAGGCGGATATGCGTTTTAAAGAGGTTCGACTGGTTGAAAAACGTTGGAAATCGCTGGACGCATTGTACCGAGTTAAAGCCGACTCGGTACGCAGCAAGAAACTAACGCGCCTCTAAGGTATTTTCAAGCGTATAAGCGACTGTTATTTACGACGTTCGGCACTCGTAACGGTGCATCGAGCCTCCTAACTGTCGATAATTTTCCATTAACGTCCGTGCCATCCTCGTTTCGTTAATAGCCGAACAAATCAGCTTTACGGGTTCTTCGAACCACCACCGTCGCGGCTACTTCCTTCGCGCGTTTCTTCCCTCCAACGATGTCACCGCGAAAACTATTCTCTTCTATTCTACTCCCACGTTACTTACAAAACCAGCCATTCTAATTAATTTTCTTTCAAGTATCGTGCATCGAATCGCATCGTTAATTGCGTCGGATGTCATTGAATGCAGGCATTCTTCTTCTCTTCGGGATTACAGGTTCCTCCAGATGACAGACGATTAACCTTCCCGTTTCGTTTTCTATTAACGTTACTTACGTTCGTTTCGTAAGACGCGCCTCCGTCTTCCGTGTTTCTCGGGAATCAGAAAGATTTCGATATAGTTGTATCACGATGGTTATCCATTTTCACAGTACATTATCATTATCGAGCTATTATCATTTCATGCGAAGTAACGGCCAAGTCCTTGGACGTTCTGGCTCTTAGCATTAACCGCGAAAAAACTCGCCGCGCCGACATTATCGTTAATGCGCCGACAAAACGATCGACAGCGTTAAAATAACTGCACGAATAACGAAAGAATATAATCTCGATAATCAGTCGTGACGATAATTGGTCCCGAGAACTTAATTATGAAAATTACGTTTCGCTCGCGAGCGTTTCGAATTTGCTCTCCGAGATCTTCGTCACGAGATCATCGCGGAGGATCAGAGTTACCAGCGTTGCCGCGAGTAGATCAAACTCGTGGGTTTTTGATCAAACTCGTATTATTTCAAAATGTAATTAAAAACGTAGAACGTCGGTGGAAAACTGTTTTACCAACCGGACGTCGTAGAAAGTGCGATCTCGGAGAAATTTCCTACGCAAGTTGAAGTCGAGTCTGGTCACGAGTGTCAACATTTCGTTCGATTCTAAACCCTCGCAAAGTCACAAAACTAACATTAGTAGAGAAAGAAAGGAAAGAAGAGAAAGAAAGAAGAACGAAAGAATGAAATTTACGAGTGGTTCGGTTTGAATTCTGTTGATCGAAAGAAGATCGATCGATTCCGCGAAGATGTCGCGATAAAGAAGAAATCTCGGTGATTTTTCCCTTTTATTGGCCGTCCGTCCGAGTCGTCCACCGGTTCAGCTGGATCTCGCGGAGATGGGTCTTAATTAACGACGAACGTGCGTTCACAATGGGCCTGCACAAGCTGATTGCCACCCACGTGCACGCACGCACGCACGCACGCACGCACCCGCGGCAACTCGATTCTGTGTTTCGTGTTCGTTCCGCTACCGCTTCTTGCGAATGTCGGCTTATTTTCGGCAAGGCGCAACTTGATTAAGAAATCCTCATGATATTGTAACTTTTCATTCTCGTAATATCAAAATGTTTCATATATTAGGTTGTCCGGAAAGTGTCTTTCTTTCGCGAACGCGTTTTTTTGCAACAGAGCACCTTCGTACAAACGCGATACCAAGTGTGCGAAATGTCGCGGTGTTTATCTCAATAGAACAAAGTGGATCGTACGTAATTCGACAAAATAATATAAACCGAAAAAAAGGTTGTGCGTCTATTATTTCCTCTTAACTTAATATATACAGGTATTCTCGCCAGAATTAATGTTGTTTTTTATTTAGATAGAGACACAATTATATAGATCTATCTACTTTAAGTTTAATAATATCGTCTGATATTATTAAACCTGATACTCGAGTCTAACTAATTAGCACGTAAACGATACGATACAGGCAACGATCTTGCGAATACACTTTCGTAGCCAGCGTAATTTCCCATATTACGTGTATTCGATGCATTTTCCAACTTTTCATAAACCTGCGAGCGTTCGCATTTCGCGTATCACTGTTGCGATTGGTATCAAAAAAACATTTCACGTCGGTCAACAGAGAAATAGCGATCGATAATTTGAACGAATACGAATTAAATTGGTTGACTAACGATTTAGATTTATCATCAGGTTATAACAAGATTATAACAGGATATAATAAGTATCAACGCTTACGATTCCATAAAAGACTTCGCGTGCTTTTTAATTTTCACTTTCTTGCAACATTTACGTGGCATTCCTCCGAATCATGGTGTGTAATGAACGCTGGCGTACTTGTAGCGATTTCGACAGTTTCCTCGTGATACCGATTAAAACACGTCTTTCGGGTTTCTTTTGCATCTCTGCAGGTTGAACAGGTTTATTTGTCGAGAGACGCGATTAATCATGCTCGGCACTCGCGTTTCTAGTGCTCGAACTGGTCTTTTTCGGTGAAAGTGAGTTTGAGGGGAAGAGAGATTAATAAAACAGGAACCTGTGCTTTTGGAAACGTCCAGTTACATTTTGTCTGGGGTTAATAAATCAAGTTCTTCGATAGAGTTTCCTCGTCGTAGTTGATTAACAGTTCTGCCAAATTCTAATTCGATTTGTTTTTATTCAAAGAGGGAAAACGATAACAATTTTCGTAGATAGAATCAACCCTTTTGCGCTCTATCGATCTTGTTCCAGCTACGATGTTACTTCTTATATTCCTTATATCGATACAAGGAAGGGAAGAAGGCTACTGCAGAAAACAAATTTGCAAACATTTCGAGTGTTTTCTTTTACGAAACAAAATCCTTGATTTCGAAACGTTGTTGTCTCTTTACAAACGTACAAAATATGGAATATTTCCCGCGACTGGGAAATATAATTATGCGAGCGACTCTAATGCCGGAGTTGCCGATCGAGCATAACAATTTTTAAACCGAAGACAAATTACCGACTCTCTATAGAGCGCTCTTTGGAGCGCGTCCAATTAATCGAGACAAGTAACGGTAGCCACTTACTGTTAAACGATCCACTGTATGGAAAGTGTCTTGCGAACTACTACTGCGTAGGAATTGGTAGAGTTGAACTACAGGTTCAGCAAGTTAACAGCGAATGTTTTGGGAAAGCCTACTTGACCAGAAAAATTTAACGAAACGAATTTACTCGGCTGTATCGTTTTACCGAACCGTTCGACAAAATTTTACTGCCCACGCGCGATTAGTTGCTAAATAGAGGTTGTCCGGAAAGTGTCTTTCTTTCGCAAACGTGTTTTTTACAACAGCGCAGCTTCGTACAAACGCGAACAGAACGGATCGTAGGTAATTCGACGAAATAATATAAAAGAAACGAAAGAAGCTTTTCGGACAAGCTTTCGTTCGATTTAAATCACCGCACGCGTCTGATCGATTCTTAAAGAACACAGACGCCTAAAAAAAAAAAAAAAAAAGAAAGAAAACGATATACCGGTACGCGCGACAAATATCGATAGATCCCACGATGTTTCTCCGAACGAAACTGAACCGATGCCACCCTCGAAAATTGAGTTTCTGCCTAGCAGCGAAGCAACCGGAATACCGAGACGGCTTTTGCACGATCACAGATCGGCCGAAAATTCAGAGGCTGGCGAGCCATCAGGTAGCCGGGTCGAGTGATCTATAGATCGGCGACGGATCCACCGGCCACGTATCCGTAGGAATGCCCAAATTGGTTTGGTCGGCCGCGGGTTTATAGACGTTGCAGGCCGCGATCACGCGGTGGAATCCAATTAGGCGAGCAATAATGGAATCAAAGAGATCCTTTGGACGCTTCCTTCGCTTCCTTCTCCGCCCGCATCTTCGATACGTGGGACTCGAGAGGATCCGTTTATCTCGTTCGTCTCGTATTTGTTTTTCTATGAAAATGTCGGTCGGTTAGGAGGAACGAAGCGAACGGATGATTAAAACGCTCGACGACAGCAACGGGCTCGTGGATGGCCAGGAAATACCGACGATGCCGCTTTTTACGGCGACGATAAAGCCGTCAGCTGTTTTATTAACGTGTTATATGGTTGGAATCGATTTGCATGGTGTCCAACTATGTTTGAATAATTTCTTCTCTGCTTTCTCTCGCTTATACTATACGTTTTTTTCTTTGCCGCTTTTTATTGCAAGTTGGAACGACGATGATGTCTTAACCTGATTTTCTAATCTTCCGGGTCGTTGATCTTCGCAGCTACCAGAAAGGGAGGCGTGGAAATGGTCCATCGATCGAGTCGTCGCTCCCTCGCGCTTCACCATACCGACGACACATACTTTTTGCCGTCGTATTTTTTACTTTTCCGTTTATTGTCGCGGCGAGAAAGATACGTACCAGGGGAGGAGCGATTCGACTTGTGGAAAAGCTCGCTAGCTTTCCATCGTGACACGCATGGGAATAATCCAGTCGTCGAAGGGAATCGAGATTTAATCTCTTCCTCGGAGACTCCTATTTTTAGAAGATACTCCATCGTGGAAAATTCATCTGCTTTCGCCACTTGACGTATTTTCAATTAATAAAAGAATACGAACGAATCTCACGCGTAATATAGGGTGTTTCGAAATCAGAAGTATCTTACATTTTACCAATGTACAACGATTTCAGAAACACCCTTATGTTATTATTAAAAGAAAAGAAAATATGTATATATATATTAGCCTTATATTACATATATCTGCCAATTAAAACACTCGAGATCTTAAATTCCGATAGCAACTTCCCCGTTGTTTCGAAAGCGAAGAAAATTTCTATCATAGAGCGATCGTGATTCGTTTAACCGCGATATAGTCAAGCGCGTACGTACTCGGAAAAGATTCAGAAATCAAATTTCGACTTATTTTCACCTGCTGCAGGTTGTACCACGAATACTGGGACACTCCGTAGAACGTTATCTGTATCATAATAATACCACTCGTATAATCAAAGTTTTCTTGTTATCGGTGCAAAGCGTACAAGAACCGAAATCGAAATGAAAGAATTTCTTCAAATGAAATCGACGTTGAGATGGTCGGGAGAGACGGTAGAGACGTTTATACTGGACGCATCGCGGAATATACGTCTCAATCGAATCGATCGTAAGCGACGTTGGGGCGTCCATGGAACGATCGATAACGATCCATCGCGTCTCTTTCTCCGGGATCGAGAAGCGATCAGGCCTAAGGCGGTTGTTCGATCGGCGATCGGAAACGATTCGAAGCGGCTCGAACGAATGAAGTGGCGATACGTGCGCGACGTGGCCGATAGTTTCATCCGGTACGGTGGCTCGATCGCGGGATCGATAATCGATCTCGAGGCTCGACCGTCCCCTCCGTGGCGCCTCTTTTCCGTTTCGCGTTTCTCCTTTCTCTTTTCGCTTTCGAGCCATGTTTCTTTTCGAACATTCGATCGATTTAGTCCTCGATTTACTTATTCGAGAATTTTAATCGCCGATTTAATCGCTTATGCGAGAATGTCAACAAACGGAAACCTATCGTGAGTTATCTTTGCGAAAGGTTTTCTTTATTTTTTAGCTAATCAGGCAAAAGTTTCTCCGGATTCGCGTAAAAATCGAAAGGCGAGGAAACGTAGAGGAATGTGCACGTAGTATGCAAAAATGTATCAAATTTATAGAGCAAAGCGTTCGTTGTAATGTTTGACGGATGAAGCGAGTCTCTGCTTATTATCTGCTTATATCTCGTTCGCAATAAATTCGCATATAAATTCGCGATCTAGGTACTAGAGACGTTCGTAAATTTTTCTCATCTTTTGATACACGGAAGAATCGTTGGTAGTACGACTGATATCCGGCTTCGACTTGATATCAAAGTCGTTAAAACTCTTTTCTCCCGCTCCGATCTCGCTGCCCAGATTGGGACGCAAAGGTTCGAAGACCGTAGCAGGTTAATTTCACTCTCACGGAGGTCCATTAATATGCTCTTACTTTAGAAACTTTCCCTTCTTTCTCTAGTTGTCTAATTAATCTAAATAAAAATCCAAGTATATCAGAATCGAAAGTTTCCAAATTGGAAAACTGAAATTACCCTTCCCGAAAATCAGCTAATCCTACAAATCTAACAATTTCACGTTTTTCTTCGTTTCTTATTATTTCTCAAGCAAAATTCGGACAATGTCTGTTTAGAACTCTCTAAAACCTCGTTATCTGATTAACCTAAATAAAACCTTGTTTTACACGGATACAGGTCTTCCCAAACTATATAAAGAATAAAAACAAGAATAAAACCGTTTATTTCGTTAATTTGTTAATCATCCATCGTTCCACGAAACTAAAATTCGTAGTCAGTTTCCCTATTCAAAATCGATCGTCAAATTGAAAGAACTCCTCTTTAGACCGCGTTTCCTGATTAACCTAAATAAAATCTCGTTTTACGCGGACACGCGTCTTTTCAAATCGGAGAATCGAAATTACCATTCGCTTTGTTAATCTGTCGATTACTCATCTTCCTTCGAAACCAAAATTCCAAGTCAGTTTCTCCGTTCAAAATCAATCGACAAATTCGAAGAATGGTCCTTTGTAGACCAGGTTCGTTAATTAACCGAAATAACACCTTGCTTGGCGCGGAAAAAAATCTCCACAAACAAGGAAATGGAGATTCCCATCTCGTCGTAAATCCGTTAATTACCCACCTTTCCGCGAAACCAAAATTCGAGGCCAGTTTCCCCATCCGAGTCGGATTGGCAATTTGAAAGCCAAACCTAAATAAAACCTTAAAAGTAAGACTTGGATAGAAATCTTTGCAAGCCAGAGAATTAAAATTACCATTCACCCGTATCTATCAACTCTGTAAATTACACACCTTTCCACGAAACTATAGCTCGGAGCTAGTTTCCTGCTGGTCCAAGACCGATGGGCAAATTCGAGGAAGCTTGTTTCGAGAACTCGTCATCGGGAAGCGTTCCTTTTCCCTCGCGAGTAGCTCGCCCGGAATGCCTCGGAGAACAGGGCGAAAAACGGGCCGTGAGATAAACGGAAACTAAGTAAGAGACGAAGAAAAAAAGAAAAAAATAGAGGGAAGAGAAAAAGGAATCGTCTCAAACGGTGGTGGTATCAGCGAAATCTGTCCTTGGTTATTTAGCACCGGACGAAGACGGAAAGCTTCGATTCCGCTCCCCTCTTCGGTTCCTTGCCGTGTAACCCCAAAATTTCGATTTCGTCGCGGGCCCCCAGGTATTTTAACGAGGCCGATATTCCGTGTCGGCGCGCTGCCGAAAGGACACCGGACGGCGGACCGACGAGACGACCGGTCGCGCAACGCGCCTGAAAAAGACGTGAAACCATTGGTCAACTACGAGAGAAACGAGGATGAAGATACTCGGAGAAGAATAAAGGGAGAGGGAAGGTCCGAGGAAAGGGTACGCGATTTCGGGACTAATCTGGCCAATTAAAAAGAGCCGAGAGATGGGCAGAGGCACGGTGGATTCTCGAATCCGGCGATGGTATTCGCTAATGAGCGCTTCTCTCTTTCTCTCTTCGCGCTAGCGTTCGTTCGTCCATCTTTTTTCCTTGTTAGAGCCTCTCCTCTCTGCCGTCCCTCGATTTAGACTTTCTCCTGACCATCGACTCCTGGAAAACGTTAATTAGACGCGCTACTTTTGCGTACGCGGCCAAAGAGATCGCGGCTAATTGGACCGGGCATAGCGGAAATTTTCCATGGGACGCGCGTCGGTTGCCCGTCTCGCTTCTGGATCGCAGGCGAGCGTGAGAAATTTGTCGCGACTACGAGCAAACAGGGAAGAAATTGTTTACGCGGTTCGATTTTTCGGCGTTCGAAGAGAGACGCTCGTGGGAGAATATGGCGGAATAGGGGAAGCTTTTTGTCGGACGTAGGGGGAACGATAACAAACGGGGAGAGCGGCGTCGCGGATCGATTTTCGCTTTGGGGATCTTGGAAGGGCTCGAACAGCCAGGAACGTGATCTTTGTAATTGTTTATGAGAATTGCAACCTTAATTGGGTGGGGATGGCGTCGCGATGGAACGCATGGTACGTTACGTTTCTCGTTTTAGCAGCCGCAATATTTTTGTCTCTTTGGCGAAATTATTGACGCGCAGCTGCTTTTAACACTTCGAATACGCTAGTCGATGCAACGAGATTTCGCGAAACAAAGGCTTTCGTGAATCAATGAGCTATTTTTTTTTTTTTTTTTTAGTTTCATCGTACGTTTGCGTTTAGAGGAAACCGTTTACGAAAATGCGCTCGTAATTAGAAGGTTAACGTTTGAGAAAACGAAAATTCCAGTCTATCGCATGGCGATTCGTGGAGAAGATTTAATTTAATAGTTTGGACAAAGGGATAAAATTGAAAGGGATAGGATGATAACCGTGTAATGGAACGAGTTAGGCTATCGAAAGAAGTAATCGAGGATCTCGAAGTTCGTAGCCGCGTTGTTTTATCTATTCAAGCACACCTGCGCGTCTTCCTGCTTTTCTTGCCGAGGGCCGGGCAGTCCTCGTTGCATTGCAAATGCGGATTGTTCACGACCTAGCCTAACGAGTCTCGGTGAATCGTATTCCTGAATGACGAATAATTTTATTCGTCTTCACCGATATTGCTATCTATTTTTTGTATTCGTGAAGCGAATAAAGATACTCCGGCGAATATAATTAAACGAATCGCAATAACTTCTTGACAAAGTAACGCACAGCAAGAACAGACGCGCGTCAAATTTAAGAAGCTACGAGAAGTATCCGCGCATGGTTTTATTTTCCAACTAGCTGATACAGCCTGCCTTTGACCGTGACTTTATGTAATTTTTTTCAATGATACGACCGACGATTTCTGGTGAGTTTCTATTGGCTCGGCAAACGTCCTGTAGTCCGTGAACCAACATCGATCGTTGCACAGCGAAACTTTTAGCACGTTGCACGAAGAGGAGGAAAAGACATCCCGCTTGGGGGCGGGATCGTATTGTCCCGCTATATCGGTGGCAGCGATTTTAAATAAAACAGCCGAGAAGGTCGCTGTTGCGTTGCGAATATCCGTAAACTGCATATATCATTCGTATCTCCTATCTCTGTTTCTTTCCCTCATGGATCGATGTTTCGCGTACCTAAAGCTTACTCGAGGAACGCTCTTTAAAACGATAAAAGCCTGGTCAAAATTCACCCAGTGGCCGGTTGAGATTAGCCGGAAGGTACGGACGCTCGTCCTTCCCGTTTCTTTATCAGGTTGTGCATCTCATTTTCATCGTATCGAATTTTTCTCTTGTCCTACAAGAAAATATTGGCAAATTGCATGAGATCTAACGCGCTCGAAGTTCATTCGTACGTAACGCAATTGATCAGCATGTAAATGCTTCAATGAATACAATGGCGTACGAACATCTCTCGCAGCCACTGTAGTTATTTATTATTCATTCAAGCAGATAGATAACGAATGGCCGTGGCGTGATTTTGTTATATTTGCTGCAATTTGTAATAATAAATTTGCAATTTGCAAGGATAAACAACAGATGGCAAAGTTTGAATTCCAAACGACAAATTAACGGGATATTCGCGAGTAAATTTATTCGCCAACGAAAGTTTTACAATAACGTATTTATTCGAACAATTACCTAGATAAAAATTTATTCTACCGACCGTGCCTTATCTTCGGCCGTCACCGTCGCCGCACCGATTTATCCTCGTTTCCCCGGAGAACCGATGGGACAAATCTACGATAGGTGGCCAAGAGGAGGCGGCGAGCCTTTGAGACATTTGTCCGTCGGTGTTCTCTCACGTTTGCGCAGCCCCCGAGAAGAGGAGGTGCCGCGCGATATACAAGCGGCTCCGTCGTGTCCGCGACTACCGGTCGCCGCTCTAATTGGCACGATTTATGTCCGCCGCGGGTCGCGCGTCTTCTCGCCCTAGCTGCTCGATCAACGTCCACCCAAATTTTCGTGCTTTCCTTTTACTTTGACGAGTGGAATGCCTGCTGCCGCCAGCCATAGAGATATTCAAGGAATCGGAACTTTAAGCCGATCCAAAGGGTTCAATTCCGGACGTGCGTTGAGACTCGGTGAGACTCCGGAGAAACGTACGGTACATATAGGGTGTTCGGCTACGGGTGTGAGGAAATTTGACGAGGTGATTCTTGAAGCCGAAATAACACGAAAATCAAGAATATAAAAATTGCGTGTTCAGTATTGTTTTTTAGTTATCGACAAGTAAAAATTGTCGGCGTAAAAATGTACAAATAAATGTATATATCAGAGAGTGTGCTGATTAATTAACTCCGTAAAATTGGAAACACGACAAGTGTCAATGGTATTTCTTTTTTTAATTCGCCATTTAATATACAGGGTGTGCCGTATAATTTTATTATCCGAAATATCTCGCTTGACTTCGATGGTATCGAAGAGAGTTTCAGGAACAAGTTGAATGATTTCGGAAGCAACGTAATTTGACACGATTAGCCTTCAGCGTAGGTGAACGCGCGGAGCGGATACGACCGTCATCGATGTTCGTTTTAACGGCATCATATGTTTTTTAATACATCGCGTAATACAGATGAACGTCCACTGTAAGAAAGTAACAACTTATTTAAATCGAAAAATTATTAGCAAATTTGTCTTTTGAACTTTGATTTGTATCTTTATACAAAAAAGGGGAAGATCTTCGTTTAAAAAGATGACGCAACTACAGAGTGCGCGTGCGTCTTTGCACTTGCACTCGTTCGTCTTCTTTCTCCCTCATTTTTTCCTCGTACTTATCGTTATCGAAGAAGACGCTGGGAATCAAAAGTGTGTACACCCTGTATATAGAATTTGCGATTATTTATGCCGTCTCCTTAAGATAAATATTACGCACGATCTGATTTCCCTTTCGAGATGTTGAATATCGATCACGTATCCGGATAATATGAAATTGATAACTGTGTAAAAGCTGGTACCGATCAAGTTCGACTCTTGAGAGGTTCATATACATATATTGGCGGATAAAAGAAAGTTTATAAAATAAGGAGCAGGTGTACAAAGACCATAGCTGAACAAAGTGAATTTATATTTAACGAGTGCAGCGAATAAACGTAATGTGCAATACCACGGAACAAATAACTCTCGTTAGCGCGATAAAGAACTTTTCGAGTCACTCCTATTAATTTTAAATTTCCTTTCATCCGTTTTACTGTTTTTGCAAGTTCTAGAAATCTTAAAGAGCCGCCGGTGTTGGAATTCTCGAGAGAACGAATCCTCGTTTAACCATTCGAGTCGCGAAACGAACCTACGAATAAGGCCTGGTCATTTAGGTCTGCGTTAGGTGTTGATGGTTGAAAAGAATCTAATTATCTTTGAACCGAGGCTCGTCACATCGATTCGGCGCAAGTATTTCTTCCAAAATTCTTGCGCGTCACGTTCACGGTGCTTACAAAGGGCAGCGACACCCTTCCTCCATCCTAAATTCGTCAAACGAAATTCTCCACTCGTAAATCAACCAACTCGTGTATAATACACGTATAAAAAAAAAGCAGTCTGAATCAACAACTTTGAGATAGAAGTAGAGGCGCTTCGAACACGCCATGGAAAATAATTTCAAGCTTGTCGAGGCGTGTCGCGGCGTGTTAGGCTCGCGTGGCACCAGAACAGATTCGCCACGCGTTCTCCACCAAGATCGAAGAGAGGAGAACGAACGAGAGAGAGAGAGAGAGAGAGAGAGAACGAGAGAACGTATTCGTCCAATTAATAGGCTGAATTATCGCGTAATCGATGGAAATTCGTTAGGGACTAGGAGATATCGGAGACGAGCGTGGTCAGTTAATAAATGCGCGGCGACTCGGTTTAACGCGGCTAACCAGTTTCCGGCGCGTCGCAGAGTGGGACGAGGACGACGACAGACCGACCAGCAGGTGCACATGCTCGCGCCGGCTAATCTACATGCCTGGAATGCCGGTAAATTAAGGAGCCGTCGTCCTCTTCCAGCGCCCCTGCATTCGACAATTAAACGGTCCCTCGTTACTTTCCCATTATCTGATTCTAATATTTCTCGCCCGGTCGAAAAGTCGCGGATCAAAAACTTTCCTCTTCGTCTTTTTTTTTTTATTTTCTCTTTATCTGGATCTTCGGCAGAACATTCAGATTGCGTGTTCGAGGGTCGACGATCTCGAATCACGTTTTTCGTCGTTGATTTTGGTTTCGTTTCGGTAGGGTGAGAATTTAAGTCGATGAATAACGATATACAGGATTGGGATGGATATTTGCTTTTCATATTGTTAGTATGCGGTCTTCGGCATGTTGGTTTTCAACGAACGATATGGCTAATTTCAATGCAAATATCGTTGCGCTTCTCACGACCATTTTATTATAACATTGGAATGGATTTAATCATGTATGTGGTCTTTCCACGGTGTTCGTTTTAAACAAACGGACACTCTCGATGCAGATATCCTTGTATTTTTCATACGTATTTTGTTGTTACGTTTGCTTCTCTAACGTGTTCCTTCTCGACGTTTGAATTTCTCGAACATCTCAATCTCAAATTTCCTGAACATCTTGTCCCTTTTATCTTTTACTTTACCTTTTTCCCCTCTCACATCTTCGATTTGCTAATTTGCGCATTGACGATTTATTCACTGCAACTGAAACAAATGTATACACTCGCAGCTTTGAAAGAAAGTTAATAACCGTGCTAAAACTCGTTAGTAACGATACGTGAAAACGTAAGTACGCCAAGACTGGACGTAAAGGCAATCGCAATATTGCGATTGGAAAATTTTCCGATCATCGCGTTTGCTTCCCAAAACTACTCTCCGCGATTAGCTAATTTGCGTATTCAAAATTCATGCGCTCCAGCTCACGAAAACGCCATGTACGCGAGACGATTGTTCCTACGTTGTGACTTCTGTGTCCGACTTGATCACAAGAGAAAATAATTTTACCATCTTTTCTAATTTTACGTAACAAAGACAAACTTAAATACCGTCATCTCAAATTACCCGCACCCTAACAAAATTTACTAGAAAATTACAATATACCATTTTACCAACTAGATCGAAGTTTCACATACTTTCCGTCTTTCACTGTTACCTACAGTTCGAAGCATAAGCATAAAAGTTTATCAGTTTCTCCGTGACACTATTCGATTTTATTATTGCGATTTTATTCGTTCACATCCTCTGCTGCAATCTTTTTATCCATCTTAAATAAACTGGTATCCGAAACATTCTGTACTTTTCCTAATAATTGCCCTAAGACTTCCGACGTAAAAGCGATACCGGAATTAAAAAAAGAATTCCACGACCACTTTTTATTTACTCCAAACTCTGTTCACTTCGAATTTCGTTTATCTGCAAAAGCCAGCCTCGTCTGTCGACGATTCTTTTCGTCCGTTATGCGCTATCGATCTTCGATTCCGATGAACTTCTATCCGACCCGTAGGATGACGTTATCGCCAGAACGTAGCATAATCCACGCTATCCGCGTCTCTAATAGCCATAAATAATAACACAGCCGCTCGCATTGGTCGCGTTTCCTGGTCACCCAGGTACACGCGTGTGCGAATACGACACGCGGAGGCGAAGAATTTATCGGCGTCGCGCTCGGTTTGCCTAGTTGCCCTCGACCGGCTCGTCCCTCTTCCGCTCTTCTTTTCTACCCTGTTTCGCATTGGCCACCCGACGCGAACCGGCCATAAACAGCGGATAATCCTAGAACGAGGTGGGCGCGGTCCACAGGGAAAGCCGCGACACGATCCGTGTGGAAAAGGATGAAAAGCATGCGCCGGGGCCATAGAACGTTCCGTAATTCACGTCACAGGCCCGGAGTTCAGGTCCAGGTGAAGTGGTATTCACGAACAGTTAATTTATTTCGCGATCGTCCCGGAATTTATTTCGGTCGATGGCTCGAGATTTCTGAAATAAATCACAAACCGAGTTTATTATTCCTTGCAACGTGTCTCGGAATATTAAAGGGCCTTGTAGATCTTGAAAGAGGGCGTAGGTGGAATAGCGAGTTCTCGCAGGTTCGAAGCGTTCGTAGAAAGATCGACGATCCTTGTATCAGAATAATTGTAAGAACAAAACGACGTTTTTCTAACTGACGTTGCAATTCCACAGATTGGACAAAAATAATTTTTACATGTTCGCGATATGAATTACGTTCATACGAATTGTTTATGCGAATCGCGATAAAACACGTATTGTCTTCTGTTGCACTAATCGTGCCTCGGTAACTTTCGTTCGTCGAAAAATGAAAAAAAAAAAAAAAAAAAACAGAGAAAAAGAAAAAATAGAAAAGAACGTAAATGTTTGTAGTACGTGATATGTTCGATGGACGATCGAACGATATCGAGAGGAGGAATTCGCGAGGACGCGGTCACGCGAGACGATTTCCTACGTTTGATCAGGTAATCGATGATGGTGGAGGATGCGGTTAACGGGTGTTTGCGTTTACTTGCAGAGGCGGGAAGTTCATCACGGTGGGCGACAGAATTAGGTTGCCCGATGACGTGACGATGGGATACATTATCGAGTACCTGCTGAAAAAGCAGCTCACAGTCGTCGAGCAGTTCCATTCTCATCTGGAACCGATGAAGTTCCTCAACAAGGACACCTTTGGCGAGCAGGTAAGCGAAACGTTCGAACGACTGAATTTTATTCCCTAGAATTATAGAACTCTCTTTTTAGAATCATACTGTTTATTATACATTACACTATTCACTACACTACGTACATTATACTATTTGTTATATGTATTTGGACTTTGAACGCTCGGCGATGTTAATCCAAATTGCGTGCTTCCCACTGTTTTTATTTTTCAATTAAATATTTCGTTTTAAACCTGTTGATTCGTTCGTGTCGCACGTGCTTTACCTTACGACGTAAAGTGCTAAGCAAAATAACGTCGATTTGATAGTTTTGCAGTAATTGTAACGGATAGTTCCGAGGATCCCAATGCTTGTGGTTTGCAGCGTATTTCGATTTCACTGAAATACTACGACTTTGTCGGGAGATTCGTGTAATTTCACATTTTTCCAATTCCATTTCTTTTCTGTACTTCCTTTTGCAAACTTTCGCAGTAGCAGAGTTCTATCTTTAATTTTATACGATACGCTCTTCTACGCATTGCGACACGCAGTGTTGTCACACAAATAAATACGCCGCTAGTCGAAACTGTTACAGTTAATGTTACTTTTCTCGCGCACAAACAGCAGAAGGCGACGAAATTATATTTCTGCAAAATTCCACGGATTTGCTTCTATCTAACCGCGCTGAAGTCCTTAAATACTTGGTTCCGCGTTGAAAATGGTAATTCGCGGCGCGCTCGTCGAAGCGAGTACCGTTCGCGCTCAATCTCGGCTGCGTTCCACCGGCGGTGATTAATTGATCCGGTACGAGGCGGGGGATTAAAAAAAGCCACGGCAGAGGGGCACAAGGGGGGAATTAAGATCGTACGGGTCGCAGTGTGAAGTCTAATCGCGGGTAATGGAATAATCCCCGCGATGAATCACCGTGGCTGCTGCTGCTGCCGCTGTTGCTGCCTCTTTCCTCGCTCGTACGCGAACAATGACCAATTGATTCGATCGTCGCGTTCTCCGTTCTTCCGGAGAACGCCGACCCCTCGAACTAACTCACGCAACCCGGGCAGGTGATCGCTTTATGTTTACGTCGCTGGTCGTCGCGTACACCAGGTGTTATTTGCTATTACCTGCACATTTTCCAACGTTCCCCTGCCTTCGAGCGCAACGTGCCGTTTTTGTTAACCGGTCTGGCGTTGACAGTCGAATATCATTTTCTTATTTGACTCAATTTGGACGAGTTTTTTTTTTTTTCGATAAATGGTAGAAACAAGTATATCTCGAGATATATAGCTGTTTCTACCGTTTAACAAAGGTACCGTGCAAGTCAAACAAGGAAACGATATTCAGCTGTCAACGTTAAATTGGTTCGTTAAAATGGCAAACCGTGAAGAAGACCGTTCGAATTGGACCAAATAAGAAAATGATATTCTACCGTAACAGACGAAGCTTATCTCGAGATATATAGCTGTTTCTATCGTTTAGGAAAGAAACCGTTTGAATAAAATAAGAAAATGACGTTCATCCGTCGACGGCAGATCGGTTCGCAAAAATCGCACCTACTAAAATTACTGCGAAATTATTGAAATTTATGACAGTCGGAGGAAAAATTCGAACAATTACTATTAAGATCAACCCATTAGGACGATAATCTAATAATTTTCATAATTCTTAACGATAACGGTCCCGAAAGGACCGCAGAGGGTTAATAATATTCTGTAACACAACGAAATTCGATTACCAGTCGGCGGTATCTAAACACTCTGATAGATCGTTAACAACAAGGTATTGATCGATTCGTGGGTTAATTATAGATTCATGGATTAATTCCGGCGAAACGTAGGCCGATCGGTTTCGATTAAAGCGAACGAGGGGGCAAAATGTACGAGAACGTTCGAAACGCGCGTACTCCGATTTCGACGAATCCGAAGATTCTCGAAAAGCTGACGAAGTAGAAAACGAGTATATCGAAATTTTCCATGGCTCGTGAGCTACGCAAGCGTATCGTCGAGCCTCGCGGAACAAATATTTTTGTCTGCGCTCATAGGCAGAACATGATCGGGCTTTTGGTCTCGCGTTTCATACGACCAGCGTAATACGCGTTGCTTGATTCTCGGCCTGGTATGCGAAAATAAGCAATATCGCGTTCCTTTCTGATGATCGTGCGCGGCATGCCTGCCATAATTTGCTCCCGATATAGCGAGATGTTGTAACGAAGCATCGATTAACGATACCAATCGGCGAAACATCACGTATCCCTTGATATTTCAATGCAGATGATCATTCACGCGTTACTAATCCCAACTGTCACGATAATCCGTCTTCGCCTCATTTACGTTACGGATTTTCTGTTGCAGGTGTCTTTCAGCTACTCGAAAGGTCCGAGGGACGAGTGGAATATTCTAAAGATCGATGGTTTCGATATGAAGGACGATCCGAAAAGGTACCATCCAATCGACATCGATATAGTAGAAAACTTCGTTTGTATGAACTCTGCTTATTCGAACGAAATTCGAAAGTCCATTCGAACGAACTTTTACCGATCGCAACTATGTATTTGTGCGTGAACTCTTATTGTCAGAACGGAAGAGTCGTAGGTAGTGGGAAGTATGGATGGTCTCTCATCGCACGAACCGCGACTATATAAATCACTCGTTGCCAGAGAAATTCATACGAACGAAGTTTAATTTATCTGTATAACGGTAACAACACGGTTCCTATATCCTACGAATCCTCCTTTTACTCCGTTTTTCCTTTTTCTCTCTCTTTTTTCTTTTTTTTTTTTTTGCATTTTTAACACAAACTTCACCAGGTCCGATCAAATGACCGGTTTCAAAATTTAATTTAAAATTACGAAATTAAGAATACACTCGCTGTTATTCCTTCGATTCGGCCAACTTCGTGGAAATTCCTATATTAAGAAAAATCGTGAAATTGATCGATCGGATAATATACAAATTTATCTATAGACGAACGAAAGAAACAAGGACGAATGTACAATTTTAATGAAATTTCAAAACCGCTCACTTGACCGAGCCACGTTAGCGTCAAAATATCTCTACCACGCCAACGTTAAACCATGATCCGTCGGGTAGGACGGTTTCCACGTCTCCGTACCTCGACGAAAATAATTCGTCTTCTGTTTCCATCCGCGTCGCGTTCGTCCTCAATTTCCTCGGCGCTCTCTAACGTCTCTTTTTCAACCTGCTCGACAAAAGCATCCGGGAAGGTGTCGAGCCTCGACGGAGCTAATCTATCCTTTGCCTCATCGAGGCAAAGGGAGCATAACAGATAGCAGTTGAGCGAAGAGAAAGGGAAGAGTAATTAGCAGCGGACAGCTACGTGCGCCACAGGATCTTCCTGCTTTCGTCCTTTTCCCTCGTTTCGAGGGAACGCGTCGTTCCACGCGCGCATCTTTTTCCTCCCGTTTCTTCGACCCGGTTGCACAGCGCGGCGTAAAGGCTCGAATTGCTCCGGTAATTGCCCGGCCCGCGCGAACGAAAGCGGAAGGGCACCGGGCTAATGACAAAGATGCCACCGTGCACGCCGCGCTCTTAATTGACTTTATTATAATTACCAGTCGGACCGACCTTTTACGACCCACCATTTCCCCCTTTCACCGTTTCATTCTCCTCGCTCGAGACGTTTCGCCGCTCGTTCCACCATTTTTTTTCCACCCGACGGTTTTCCTAAGCATCTTATTCTTGCCACGCGACCGAGTTCGGGAAAGATAGGCGAACTACCGTTTCTATGAATATTAACGAGCCTTTCGTTGCTTCGCAGCGGCAGCCCGAGGAAAACAGATCTCGTTTCACGTGGAATTATCGATCAGGCGCCTCCTAACGTAACTAATGCCCCGATATTTCTTCGCTCCGCCATCGAGTTCGAAATTAATCCATCGTGCACGTCGAGTAAACTGCTGCAACGAGAAGGCTGATCGGGGAATTTCCTGGTAATTCGAATAAATCAACCGGAAGCAAGTCGAAGTTCAGCCGAAACAAATTGCTCTTTGAAACGTATTATACAGTCGGTCGACCGATATTCCTACTAATACGATCTCTCGTTTTTCGATCTGAAATCTGTACCTTCCTTTCTCTTTCGGTGATCTTTCGGTGATCTTTCGGAGGAAGATATAATTCGAACGCAGTTGCTCCCTTATTGCCTCAGAACCTCGAATCCCTAAACTCGACTAAACCGATTCTCTGTAATCCCAATTGTACGAGTTCCCGAGGGTAATCATATTCCATATTGAACCATAATTAAACCAACGAAAACTAATTTAAAATTAATACCAATCTAATTACTCTTTGGACCGCGTTATGAATCTATAGCCAATTAACGTTCGTATCTAGTTAGTATCGCGAACTTTTCATTGCAAAACTCGTACGTCTTTCTTTCTCCGTTCATCCTAATAAAAATATAATTACGATAGAATTTTTTAACATGATTTAGAAGGCAGCTGCCTTCCTTACTTGTCACTTACTGCTTATCTTCGAATCCGGCTGAATCTTCGACTCTTTGTAATTCCAATTCTCCGAATATCGTACGGGTAATAATATTGCATATTACCATAATCGAACCAACGAAAACTAATGTAAAATTAATTCGAATCTAATTACTCTTTAGACCGTATTATAAATCTAACCCCGATCAATGTTCGTAACTAGATACGAACTTCCGCGCCTATCGTTACGAAATCTATACGCATTCCTTTCTCTGTAACTTCTCTTAAACTTTTTATAAAGTACGCTATTTTAACGAATATAATTACGATGCAATTCCTCGATATAATTTAAGTAGCTCTACCTGCCTGTTACCGATTGCGGCAAATCCTTCGATCGTTAAATCCGGTCAAATGTCCGATTGTTTGAAATCCCAGTTCTCCGAAACTCACGGGATACGATAATACTTCAGCACGATCAAACCGACGAAGACTAACTTGAAATTAATTCCAATCAAATTAGTACTCTAAACCAATATTCAAAACTAATATTCGCATCTGAAAACGAACGTTTACGAAACCTATACCTATATCTTTCTTCTCCTTTAACTCTTCGATAATCCCTTAACAGATATAATTACAATGGTAAATATAATTTCAACGTAGCTGCCTCTTTAATACAGCAAATCCCTACAATCGCTAAATCTGACTAAATCTCCGATTCTCCGTAATGCCAATTCTCCGAATCTCGATCGTAATATTCCAGATTACAACGATTAATATTCCGATGCTTGCAAGATCTAACCGATCGATGTTGCAATTTCCTAATCTCAATAGTTTCCAACCTTAAACCAGCAACGTTCCGATCTGCCGTCGTTCCACTCGAACTTCCACCATTCCACACCCATAACCGTGTCAACGTTACCAAGCGTCGTGATCGCACGAAGATACGCTGGTCCACGTGTCGATATGTTCTAATTACAGATTCAGGTCGATCCACTGCCATCTGTTCCCACACGTACCCAATTGTCCGCACAGATGATGACCAGTCGGACGATCCAAATCGTAACAAGAAGAGAAATGCTCTCGATCCGCTCGTCGCATCAACCGTCGGTTGTCGTTTGGCCATCGAGATCGGCCCTCGTCTCGACCTAATATCGTTGTAATTTGTTATCCCGTAGTATTTCCTTTTGTTGCGATATCTTGTACATAAGTGTAGATACGCGTCTACGTGGCTCCATCGACGTTTATGAGTCAGGCAGGAACGTTTTATCGACGACTTTTCATATTTTAGAAGACATATTTCCTTTGCAGATGGAAATACCAGAGAGTTTTCTTCTTTCTGTTCTTTTTTTTTTTTTTTTTTTTTTTTTTTTTTTTTTTTTTTTTTTTTTTTTTTTTTTTTTTAAACCGTGCTGTGATTTGTACATCTCGATCCGCAGTTGTTGTTATCCATCGAGGGGCTTTCGACGTTTCGACAAAGCGTCGAGCACAGAGCGGGGCGGGCAAATGAAAATTCGAGAGGTAAATGATAGGACAGAAAAAATACGTCGATTCTGCGAAATAAGATTGAACGAACGTTGTACTATAATACAGGTAAGTAATTATCGGTAACGCGGTTTTGTATTTTTATCTTCTTTCGTTCGCGCCATCGTGTACCTTCGAAACGAGAAATCACGCGTACTATTAGGTCGTCCGAAAAGTTTCTTTATATTATTTTATCGAATTTCGTATGATCCATTCTGTTCTATCGAACTAAGGATTACGACTTGAAGACGCGTCGTTGTAAAAGACACTTTTCGGACGATCTAATATTTAATAACTGCACTTTCATACTTTGCCGAAATATAAAATTTCTATCGTTGGACGAGCGTAATCGGGCGTCGACGATTAACGAAATAACGCAGCACGGTTGTTATGCTTTAGAAACGTCGAAGGATGATAAAAGAACGCCGAGCTTCCCCCGAAAGCGCAAATAATCGCTAGATCGCGGATACTTACGCGAATTCACATTTCCGTGAAAATACTTGGAAGAGTAGCTTCTAAGCAAACACCCGTCTCGGATATTAAACGTTGCGAAGAACGCTACTTTCCACGTTTTACACGCCTTTACACGATACGTATTCTACGCGTTTTTTCACCTATGTAATTTCCTACGAAACGCGTAAGCATCCGCGTTACTGCGCTTCTTACAATTAGCAAAAGTAACGATTTTTTGTCGCTCGTTCCAGTAACAACGGCGCAAGTTCTCGAAAGAATGTCTTTTCTTTAATTCGACAGGGCTGTCTGTCGTCCGAGTCTCGTCCCTGTAGTCTCGTACTTGCGTATACTTTCGCATATTCTACGAATATCAACGAATATCAAGAGAGAAAGAAGAAGTTGGTTTTAATATTTAGATTTTTCGCGGGAAACGTTTCTCTTATCGTTCGTGGAGTTTATTGTATTGTCACTGTATATAAGGAGTATATATTTGACGTTTGTATATATATGGAAATTATAAAATGGAACGCCCGGAGTTATCGTCGCAAGTTGGAACACGTTTTCGACGACGCGGCTGAAGCAACGAGGAATTCTTCGTTTTTGGGATCCGCGTCGTCGAAAGCGGTGAAACTTCTTCCACCGTGGAAGATCCATTCGATCGATAACGCTGGGTGAATTGGTTGTACCATATGATAAGAGAGTATTTGACGACATTCTCGTCGTCGCGTGACGGAATTACCTTAAGCTAGTCTCCCGTGTAAAGAAGCAGATGGTCGTACCATGTGATATTTAATGGGTGTGAGTGGATTCGTGTTTCTGTGCCCGGTTGTGCGTTATCTAAGTTCGGGAAAAATCGGATGCAATCCGCGTTGTTTCGAATAGCCAGCGTTCCTTCTTTGTTCAAAGACGAGCAGGCAAAGAAACGTTGACCAAACCAGTAGAATTCAGTTTCAATTTTTATCCATTTAACCGCTTGCCTCGTGACTATGATTATTTGCACCGATTCGTATTTTTACAAACAGCTGATCGAAGAAAGAAAGGAAAGTTTGTTTCGTCTGTTAATACTTTATCGACCGCTAGCGACTCAACGGCATACGGGCGTCCGACCGGCATCTCAGGCGCAGATTCTCCTTGGCGCCGGCTCTCTTTCGTTTTAGACTCTCCAATTCTTAAATTGATAGAAAACTGTGCCAGCTTACGCAACTGGCGCAACCGAGCAAGCCACCTTAGCGCCAAATAACAAATCACTGCTCAAATAATGAGAAAGATTGTCGGCGACGAGAGGCCGATTAATAGGCTATCGGTCGGTAAAGTGTTAAACGTTACAGCGACTTTCCATCGGATATTTTATACGCCTATTTCTACCTATTTTACGAATAGTTCCGTACATTCGAATTTCTCAAACTTCGTAGAAGGGATTACAGTTTCTATCGCGAGGAAAAATTACGTCTCGACTTTAACGTCAACTTTCGTTCTACGATTCGTCGCAATACGAATCGTATGTAACGTTTTCATACGATATCGTACAATTATTGAATGTAATACAACGAAGAGCAAATACGCACAGATAACTGTTAAAAGAATCGCGAGGCAAGAGTTTGAAATTATCGATATAATAGTCATTCGTTCGATCAGTTGTTCACCGGCTACAAAAATAACAATAATAGCAAAAAGTATGATCCAAAGATAGATGGTTTAAATACAAGTGGTAAAAAGAACAGCTTCATTGTCCCCGATTTTCTCGTTCTCGTTTTGCGTGCTATTGATCCAATCAGTGTGCAATATCGCGAGGTATATAAAGAGAGAGAGAGAGAGAGAGAGAAAGAAAATAGTATTCGCGAACCAACGAGCAACAGTCGGATTAATTGTTCTTTCCGGCGTTGTATTACGTAGTGCACCTGTTGCATTCGAGCATTGGGAAAAAAGGAAAAAAATCGGGCGTTTCGACGAACGGAATTGGAAAACATGACGGATGTACGATTACGTACGCTGTAACAATGAGGTTTTATATAATACACTGTATCCATTATACGGTAGATCCGATTTTAGCCAGTTCTCATTACGATTCCTCTTCCGGTTTCCTCCTCGCTGAAAATAATTTGATTTCGCCGTCATTTCTCTCCTGCGAATATTATTTCGCTTCGTAAACTTTTAATTCGAGGAATGTTTCGTTTTAGGAGTTATTCGATTTTGTAATTTCAGCCAGTTTTCAGAAACGGCGAGTCCTCTGGATTTCAGTTTAAAGACGCGTCGGTAAAAAATAAAATAAAAAATAAAAAAAAACCAAGGGAGATCGTTCGATCGAAGAGATCGAGGGATGTAAGCGACTTCTCGTCCAAGTACCTCCATCTGTTCCGATTTGGAAGAGACCGACGACCAAGTCGGTAAAGTTGCTTTCTTCGTTCTTTGTTTTCGATTCTCTACGCTTATGCGATCGTTTCGGACGATGCTCCATCGTAAATCCTACCGACGCGTCTTCCACAACGAATTCACGATAAGAGAAAGGATCAATTACGAGGAAGCTTCGTCGAAAGTGCGTACTTCGTCTCTAGCATCGAACTAATAAGAAAGATCGACGGAAGTAAGTATGTACATATCCAGCGAGACGTCGTGAGTCCGTAAACGATCGTCGATCACGAAGGGAATTCAAGGTAAGTCCGTAGTCGATAAAGCTGTAAAATTACTTATCGATAGATATTTTCTCCACGCGTTTCCTAGTTATTTCATATCCCATCGAAAGAAAAACCACCCATCGCGTAAATTACATCCGAAGCGTCAATAATTATTCGTTAGAACCAAAAACTCTTTCCAGAATTCCAAATAAAGTACCGTTACATTTAAAGAACGAACACGATGCCACGTCTCTCGACTCGAATAATCCTCTCCAATTACTTCCCTTCTCCTCTTTGCAATTAAGAAGAGCCAGCTTCCTACTTTCAATTCCTGTTCCCTATCTCCGGCAACCTCGCAATTCGCAATTTACCTCTGTTCTCTGCAAATGTATATCCTTGACACGCGCGTTGCCTCCTCGGAGGCAAGTTGGTTTCTACATCAAAGAAGAAAGTTATCGTTCCACGATGGTCCCGTTACGTATCGCGGCACACGAGCCGCTTCTCGCGATTGCTTTTTCACGATTCGGCCGTGCGCTGGGAAAAAGACACGGCTGATGGCGATGGTGGTGGTGGTGGTGGTGGTGGTTCCCGCGAATGCGATGGAGGTATATTTACGAGCTACATGGCCCGGGCACATATTTACTCGGAGGCTCTTTCACAAAAATTTATTCGGCCGTCTCGCGGGGATGCGAGCTACTCCCTGCGGAGAGAGGATCACTAGCGCGTTTATTCGCGTGCTTCTCCCTTCTTCCGAATTTCCACCACGCGAGCACCCGGCAGCATAAAGTTACGGGCCCGCTGTAAAACTAAGCCACGCTCTTTCCAGCTAAGTTTCGAAATATTTCCTTCGATACGTACACAGCCGCTCGAAAATGTCCCAACATTGGCTTATTTTTCTTCTTTTTTCTTTTTTTTTTTTTGTAAGATGTATTTCATAATTACACGATTATGGATAAGTCAAATTGCTATAGTCTCGACTCACTTTCGCACGGGGAATTTCATTCTTTCCGTATGCGCCACGATTTGTGGAAATATAAAATTTGCGCAAACTGCATTCTCCGTATGCGGCATAAACAGTAAAATATGTTATAGCCATGTTTTTAAATATTTCTTTGACGTTCGTGATCCGATGATTCCATGAAAAAGTAGTAAACTTTCGAATTGCCAACTAGTCGTACTTTCGTTCCACAAATCGTTCAAAGGTTCCCGCGTACGTACGATCGCTACCGCGTACATTTTATTATTATTATTATTATTATTATTTAATTTGTAGTTTACAATTTGTCCAGCCGGGCATTTTTTTAGCTCGATGCTAAATAACTTCCTTTTTTAACTTCTCGCTAAATAACATATGGATGGTTACTCCCAGCGGGATACCATCTTCGAGTTTGACTATTTTATTTCTTTAGCGAGGTCTGTGGAATGTTTTCTTTTTAGTCTTCTTTCTATGAGAGTTCCGCTCGCTTCGGCAGCCAGCCGGTGCTAACGCGTACGTGAAACCGTTTTCATCGAATGGCTAAGCTGTAGCAAGTCGCAGTTTCCTTCGTTCTGTATCCTAAGTCCTACGAATGTCCGTGTTTCTGATAACAAATTTACGATAATACGAAGATAGAATTACGTACGTTGTAACAACTCGATCGCCATATAATACTTCGTTTCTGATCTAACGTTAAGAAAGAAAAACTGACGAAAGCGAGCATCCACTGCGACTCGTGAAACGATCATCGGTCACGAAGCTAAGCTCGGCTAAATTATACTGTGCTAGGTTCTGGCTTCTGCTGGAAACGCTCCCTAGATATTAGCTTGTCCGAAAAGTTTCTTTCATTTTATAAGGAAACTATTATTAATTTTATTTTATTGAATTATGCACGAACGTAATAACAGTGTTGACAATTGTGGATTTTAATCGCCGAAATAAAAGCAAAGGAGCACTAAGGTTACGCTTAGGATTCATATTAAAATTGTTTTAGATTTATTCGATAAACGATTTCCAGGATCTTCGTCGATATACATTTGCACGCGTCTCAGCACTCTCTTCGTCTCACCATCTTCCGTATCACACGGTCAACGGAACAGTCGCGTTCGTCTGTTTTTCGAGACGCCGTGCACACGCATACTTCCACACACTCGTATTCACATACGTGTATCACTAGTACGCGTTCAGTCTAGTCTAGCACACAAAATTATACATATCTCGATAAATAGAAATACAACGAAATGGATCATACGTAAGTCGATAAAACAATAAAAAACAGAAATTGTTGTTCATCCATTATGAAACGAAAGAAACTTTTCGGATCATCTAATACATACGTGTCGAAGGAAATATTTTCTAATTTAGCACAGCGTGATTTAGTTTAACTTTAAAAACACATTTGGCTTAAACGCGAACGCCAGCTACTTCCGCTGGTTGCGTTCGAACCGGCAGAGTGCGCAGCGGACGCGCATCGCGCAGCCGTTGAGTTTGTTACGATCGTGCATTATGAGTTATTTTAACGCTGGAATAACGGTTTCGCGATGAAAATAAAAATTAGAGAAACGTTCGTCCCAAGGAGAATTAACGTTTCCTTACCGTCTTGCCCGGAGAACGGAAATATCACGCGAAGCGACTTCGGCGTTCTTTAAACGACTATGAATTCGTCGACACGGAAGCCCGCGTTAACACTTTACCGACCGCTAGCGGTTCAACAGTATACGCACGCCCGACCGGCACCTCAGGCGCAAATTCTCTCTGGCTTAGGCTCTCCGATACCATTCTTCTCGTTCATCGCGAACGGTAAGTTTTTCAGATTGGTATAAAATTGTGGCAGCTTACAAACGCAACTGAACAAGGTACCTTGCCACTAAATAACGAATTACTGCACGAACAAGATTACCGGCGACAAAAAGTCGATTAATAGGCTATCGATCGGTAAGCGTCGGCAACAAAAAACCGATTAATCGGCTATCGGTCGGTGAAGTGTTAACACTTCTGGCCGTTTACAATAGCTGCGAGAGGATACGTGTCGAGGACGAAGGCAAAGTATTACGGTTGTCCGGAAATTTCTAAGGAAATAATAGACGCACGAAGCTTTTCGCTTTACGTCAGTTTATTGAATTATGTACGAACGTAATAACAACAAAATGGATCGTACCTAATTCAATAAAATAATATAAAACAGAAATTGTCGTTCATCTGTTATCGCCTTACGAAACGAAAGAAACTTTTCGCGCATACCCAATATTTGACGATTTCTATGTTCGTGTAGGTGATTTGTCGCCGGCTTTGCTGTTGCGTTTCGTGCACATTTCTCGATATATTATAGCGTTTAGTCCAAAAATACGTACGAGAAAAAAGTAAGCGACCTTCGTCTGACCCTTGACAATTCCTCCTTCGTGGTCCTTTAATCTCCTAAATATGTCTAAGTTGTCCCCTATAATCCCCTGAAAGCATTTCCTTCTACCCAGCGTACTTCCCCAACTATGCTCGTTAATAGATTAAAACGGAACATCTTACAGAACTAGGCTTCAACGCTTTAGTATGCTGGCGTTAAGTAATTTGTTAGCGAAGCGTGCTCGCTTAGATATTCCTGATATCTTCTGTATTTACGTGGACGTAGAACGTGAACTTCTACGTGCAAGTAACAGTTACGCGACGCGAGTTAACGATTTATACGTTGAGCGCAAAAATCCTTACATCGAACCTGCAGTTTCCATCTTCTTCGTCCGCGAAGCGGTGCTGTACGAAGGATGTAAGTTTCGAAGGAGGTAAAAAACGTGCGAATAAAGGGTCGACGCTTGTTTCTCGGGACACCCGATGTGCACGGTGGCCCAGCTAAATTCGATCGTCCGAGTATCCGCTTCATTTATCGTTGTACGAGGAAATTTATAAAAATAAAATAAAAGCAAAGGATACGTGTAACGGTGGGAAGAATCTTTGCTCAATTTTATTTTTAAACGGAATATTTTTAAACGGAACCGCGCATTTCTCTGCTCGCCGATCGACGTGCTTGTCTTCTTTATTCCCATACCGGAAACATATTAATTGATGATATTACTAAATAATAATTTTATCGTTAATATTATCGTTAAAATACCGATAATGTTGATCGATATTATTCTTTGTACAGAGATATTGATATTAGGTTGTGCGAAAAGTTTCTTTCGTTTTATAAGGAAATAATAGACGCACGATGATTTTTGCCTTATACTAGTTTATCGAATTGTGCACGAACGTAATAATAGAAATATAACGAAATGGATCATACCTAATTCAATAAAACAATATAAAACAGAAATTGTTCTTCATCTATTATCACCTTATCTTTCTGATCTTTGAGAAATACGTAATAATAGAATATTTGTACATTTATTGATCTATTATTTTCTTACAGAAGCAATTCCACGTTATGTAGTACATTAATATTAATCCATCGTATTATTAATTCGTATTATTAATCCATCTGAGACTATGATCCCTAAACGAGGATCGACACATTTGTAAAATTGTAGAACCAGTCATTTTGACCGGTGTGATATTCTACTGTTAGCATCTAACGATCTAGCGATCGATCGGAATTTTCTTGATAACCGATATCGTCATATCTAGCGATACGCGGTACAAATTTTAAAAACGTTTGTGGCAAGCTGTACAAAAGGAGGAAACTGGTTGATCGGGGTTCGATAAACAGATCGCAGAACCCTTTTACACTTTGACAAGCACCGGTCATTTTCACTGGTATCGGTATAAGTAGTCTTGATACAAAATTATTTTCAGTTTGAATACATAAAAAAAGAAAATGAAATTCGTTATATTATTCTTTTAGTTATCGTCGAGATCAGTCATTACGTCATTGCGGGAAGAAATATAACACGAAGTAGGAATTTGAAAATAAAATTGTAAGACCAGTCAATTTGACCGATGTGGTAGTTTTAGTGTCGAGATGGTTGCGTCTAAAAATGATCGAATTAGCGTAACTTTGCTCCCACAAGCTTCCTCGCGTACAACGATAAATAATGCAGATATTTGGATGATCGAAATTTAGTTGGGCCACGTTGCACACTCCGTCGATTGGGCCGAAAGGAGACGACGTCGAAATTGCAACCGGATAAAGGTCGGATGCGAACGAAAGTTTTCCAATAAATAACGTTTGCGTCGAACGGTTGTCTCCTTCTCGCGTTGCGCGGCGAAATATTGTAAAGAAATTCCGTGACGTCCGCGAGACACCGATACGCGTCCCTTTCCTCTCGAATATTTATGAATCTTCAAAAGACGAACGCTGCGCCACGTGGATACGAAGGAACGCGTCTACTTCGTTCCCTTTCCGCTCTTTTTCGTCGCTTTCGCTCGCTTGCCGACCACGAGCTCAATTTCTAACGATCCCGGGGTACACTGTGCTTTTTGTGCCAATTTATGGTCTCAACTTTGCCTGGTCGCCAACGTTCCAATTTATCGCCGCGAGTGAATTTTCACGTTTCGAAAGAAGGACACCTCGGCGAGAACCGCGTCCGAAGAGTTTCTCAATTACAACTCGTTCGGCGACTTCGAGAAATCTGACGTACGGCGGTGGAAAAAGCGTTTTCTTTTCTAACGAAGCGTCTTTTCATCAGCTTCCGTACGTTTCATTTTCGTCGTATGAAACTTTTGTACTTGCACGAAAACGAAAACGCTGTCGAACGATACGAAATTTAATACATCTACTTGATACTAATTAATCAGTACGCAAATGCAAATACTTTTTGTAGCCATCGGGATACCGTTCGTTGACTACAAAGATCGATATGCACAGAAAATCATGGGATGATACAGTCGATTCGCTTAATTCGCGAAACAAGGAACTATGCGTGATTAACACGTATTCCACCGCATTGGTAAACATTTTGGACCGATTAAAATCAGATAAATTCCATGGACTAACAAATTTCCAACATATTTTTTATCATTATTATTTAATTTGTACTTTAGAATTCGTCCAGCTGGACATTCGGTAAATTTTTCTAATTTAATTGCTAAATAACACGTGGATGGCTACCCCCAGCGGGATACCATCTTCGTCCAACAACACGAACCATTCAGATTACACTGTTGGGCAAGAAACGCTCGTTACGAAGTACGATAATATTTCGTAAGAATTAAAGGTTGTAGCATAGTATATTATATATATTATACGCGCATATTTTACACTATATATATTAGGTCGTCCGAAAAGTTTCTTTCGTTTTATAAGGAAATAATGGATGCGCAATATTTTATCGAATTACTCGAAATAATCGAAAATAAAGATCACAACGTTCGACAGATTAGGTTTCACGTTTGTATGAAAATGCTTCTTCGTAAAAGACGTGTCTGGAAGAGAAAGACACTTTTCGCACAACCTAATGTTTATATATATCAACCTATCGTTTCCAGGAGAAAGCATACAGTGGCTAGAAAAATTAGACGCTATATATTTGTACGTACTTTTATTCTCCAACGAAGCGTCTTTTTTTTTTTTTATCAATTTCCACGCGTTCACGTAAATATGCAAATGCTACGATAAGTACGATCAGTGAGCGGATACGTTTCGTAACGACGGTACGGAATTCGCGGAACAGCGAACGCGTTAAGAATTTTATCTGACAAAACGGTCTATTCAAGCAACCTAATAATCTGCAAGCAAAAAGAGAACTCTGCTCGCGATGATCCTCTTACACGACAAAGAGCCTGGCCTGAAACAGCCTATATAGCCCGGCACGCTCTATCTATCCTTTTCTTTCTGAAACCGCTGCATAGGACGCGAGGCAAAGCGCAGGGCCGTTAAAGTTTGGAAAAACGAGACCGCCGGAAGAGGAAACGCTCCGGCTAGGTTATTACTCTCCATTTCCCAAAGCGTTTCTTCCGCGCCAACCGCACGGATGTTTCGTGTTGTCAGGTGACTCTACTTCCTGTCGTCGTGCATACTTTAAAATCGACAGCATTTCGCCGTATCGGAAATTCCACGCCGCAAACATATCCGTCCACGTTTTACCGCCGTACGAGGGTCAAAGGTTGTAAGTTGTCTTCCATTTAGGCTTCCATTTAGGCTTATCTATATAATTCTTTTTGTTTATCGTAGAGCTGTTACAATAAAACTATCGTGCAAATATCGTATAGGAGAACAGCTACTAGTTTTTGATTAAATATCTCTCGCATCGTCTTTGCGTTCTATTTTTCTCTGTATATAAAGGACTTTTTCTTTTTCTTTCCTTTTTTTTCTTTTTTTTTTTTTTTTTTTTTTTTTTTTTTTTTTTTTTTTTTTTTTTTTTTTGATAGGGAGAAATTATTTTCAGTTTTGGGAATTTCGTTAGCCTATTATTCTATAAATATCGCGTAGTATTGATGTTGACATAGTCATGGATACCTCTCTTCTGTATCTTTGTCGGTGTCCTTATCAGCGTCTTTGTATTCTGCGTTTTCCCGTTTTGCAGTCTGTAGTTTTGGCAATCCCCTTGGACCATTATTCTATGAATATCACGTGGTATCGGATTCTAAGTTTCCTGTTCGATATAGAAGAATTGCCATTGGTTTCTTCGATCGTCCGTGTTCTAGGTAGTCCTGTTCAGAAGTCTGTGGATTCCCGCCTGAATTATTCTCACAATAGAATAGAATAGAATGGAATAGTATTATTCTCAGTTTTTGGAATTTTGTTCGCCTATTGTTCTATAAACGTCACGTAGTATCGGCAAAGTTTCCCTTCTATTTGGAATATGGTTTCCAGGATTCTCCAAACTGTCTTTGTATTCTCTTTCCAAAGTCCGTACATTCCTCCTTACACGAGGGAATTATTCTCAGTTTGGAGAATTTTGTTAGAGTAGTACCCTATAAATACCACGTAATATCGGATAACCTTCCTTCTCACGCGAAATCGCCGTGGTTTCGATGGGATCGCCATGGGATTCGATCGTTCCGTTATCTCGGCGCTCTACTTTTCTCTCCTTAAACCGTTAACTACGGAATTTAGTTTCAAAAATCCCTTACGAGGTGTGCGAATAAAATCAACCAAACGTTCCTGTCACGCATTTTACGAGAGAAGTAAAGCGAAACGAGGAATGACTATATTCCAATTGGATGGAACATTAGTTGAGAAAGGTGTAATGGACGGTGAGACGTGTTGGTTAGATTAATAACGAGACGAGTTAATTCGATCAACTATATTTACAGATATTTTAAAATGTAGAATACAAAGTTAATCGCAAGCGTTGCTAGCTCGATGATATTCGTTGTAAGATCGCGCGATACTGCGGTACCGATACTAATTGTTACGCCGATTCGTTATACTTATTCGCTCGACCGACCGACTCGACGACTCGATACCGATATTGATCGCGCGACTGACCGTGTCTGAAGGATACGATCGTCTATTTATACTGGTCGAGGGGGATACCGAAAGGAGCTTGTCGCCGGTCGTAGGTTGCACGTAGCAGCGAAATCGCTTTGTCCAGAGTTTGTTTATTACATTATGTGCGTCGTACAGTGTTAATCCTCTGCGACGAAACGACTATGCGAGGCATCTTCGTATCGAAACGTCCTAAGACGCGTATGCCGTTACAAAGGTATTGTTATTGAAAATGTAAAAATTAGCACGAAACAATAAAGGAAAGTAGGGGAAACGATTGGAGCAATGGCCGATGTACGCGGCGAAATACACAAATGAGATGCATCGAGGAAAATAATCAACTGAATTTATAAAAAGCGATACGTTATACGCGGCATAACCGACACACCAAAGAGAATAATCAAATAACCAAACTTCTTTTTATAAAATACGCGACAGTTTTACTGAAAGTACAGAGGAAACTAAATGTTATTTATATTACGTTTTGCTAAAAGTCTGAGTTTCTATGGTAAATGGTAATCTTTCTATTTTACACGACGAGTATGTTGTCTGATTAAACTTTACGTCCTCCTCTTTGCGTTCTTTCTCCACGGAAACTTCTTTTATCTTTAATTTCCTGCATTTTTGTTAGAGAATTCTTCGTTCATCTATAACGATATTGCGTTTATTAAAATTACGTTTCGTTGTCGCATCGATCGATATGGATAAATAATAACGTACAAACGATATACGTAGCTTATCGCATCGCGTTTATCACATGATACAATATCCAGTATATTATATTTAATATGTAGGTTGCGTTATAGGCTTGGATTGGGTATACGGTGGAGGGTGGAAGGGTGGAAAAAAGTGCACCCTCGATGGCAGCCAGTGACGTAAGAGGCTGCAGCCAGCGACCGGCAGATAAAGGGGATGATGTAAGAACAGGGCTGGAATAAGACATACGCGCACCCCTCTAACGATCCTTCTTTGTTCGTTATCAATCCGTTATCTGGACTGGACGTTCGCTCGTCTGTTCTAGATATTTTAGACGATTCCCCTTTTTCAGGAATTCTTTGTTCTTACAAATATCGTGCTACGTTCGCGTTCGATACGCGTTACATTACATTCACATTTTCTTCAACGAGCAAGCGAGTTCGACGAACACGGTGTACCTTTCCATTCGAGTTTTCCCGTCGAGAAACCATTGCAAGTATATCAATTAATTCCATTAGAATCCTACGCGAAGAAAAAGAAAATTACGTTCGAACTTGTACGCAGCATCCGATTAAAAATTTCTCCAACTTGTTATCTCGTTGTATTTGGTTCGAAATTATGGGGGAGGAGGGGGGAGGGGGAAAGTTGCTCGTCGATCTACTTGCCTTTCCTTTGTGTTACAGCAGAAAACCGATAATATTTACGTAACACCGTAAGTAAAATGCTACGCGCGATTCTCACCTCCGCTCGCCAGTCACCGTACAAGAAAATTAATATGACGATCATAAAGCGAGCTTGATGCATCATTATCTACGTTCCATAATTATTTCCTTTATAATTATTCGCGATACATCGTACAATTAATATGTACTGTACATCGAGTAACGTTTTCGTGTTACGTATCGTAATTATTTGCAGAGCAAACGGAGGTAAATTACACGAAGAATGAAAAATTAATATCCATCGACTCGCGCACGTATTTTCTCATCGAACGACCGCTCCCCTGCAAATTCACTCACGTTATACGCTACGTATACGCGTTTGACACGCGCCCTCGATCACATCCGCGTAATTTTCGGGATATCGTTAAGCCGTGTCAAAAGTATCCGTAAATGGCCGTGTTCAAAAGTATCCGGATACTTGGCCGATCTTTGACAACGCGTGTCTGGATCACGAAAGTACGAACTAATCGAACTGTCCCGGCTTTATTCTGTCTAATCGTCCCAACTATTCTGTAATTGAATTTCACGCGATCGTATCGATTAGGAAAACTCAACACGCAGTCGATAAAACTGGCGTTCGTAACCGTCAGACATCGATCTGAACTACTTTATTATTGGCTTTATTCTTGTCTTTCGTTCCTTTCATTTCGCGATCGAAGATCGTAGAAGGAAAACGCGGTCACTGTACTTTTCTGATTTCCCCATGTCGATGATTAACGACGTAGACATCTGCAGGCCAACGACCAATCTGTACGCGTTTTTCAAATTGAGACGCAACCACCGCAAGTGGAACGAAGTGTTTGGATACTTGGCAACGATAGTCCGAGTGTCTTCGTCGCTGGTTGATTTTTGCCTGCGTGCCGTTTCTTCTACAAATTTAATTATCGTTGGTTACAGTGCGTCGTCTTTTAAACAAAAACGTTCCGTGCCATTTGCGACGCGTTTAGACCAATCGAGCGAACGGTCTTGCCTCTCTCTACTAAAAATAAAAGATAAAATTGCGAATGTTTGCATTCGTTCGGTGAAGGAACGAGCAAATGATTTCACGGCGCATTGTCGTAAATGTTTGGTTAAGTTCGAACGACAGTTTCGTTCGTCGTGAAGAGGGTAGAAAGGAGAAACGTAGATCGCTCGTCGAAAAGGAGATAAAAACGTGATATCACTTTCTCCTTCTAAAGACATTTGCTTCGCCCATGAAAAAGAAAACAGAGCTTCGCTATTTATTTTCATCTGTTTTCCAACGAAACACATTCTCGCAACAATGTATCAGCCGTCTATAGCTTTTAAGGAGTGTGCTCGATCGATCAAGATTATCGTTAATATTACTGTCAATATTTAAGCTTCTCAACATTATCGTACGTAGGAAACTGTCCATACTAGACGATCGATATACATATATATATATATTGATAGTACAATATCGAGAGTCTTAAATACAGTCGACAACAATATCGACGATATAACGTCGGTCGTCGTGAACGCTGCTTTACGTTTATCGCGAAGACACAGTCGAGCAGAGGACGAGCGTTCGTTCGTATTTTCGGTTTATCGAATTTCACTGGAATGGCAGAAAGAGCGACGATACTCGCTCGATTCGTCTAAATCTTAAACGCTTCCTTTACGCTTCCTCTAATCTTACCGCTGCAACCCCCAAAGTCCGAAATTCAGTTTCGATCGAACACGCATCGTTCCCCCCTCCAACTTCTCCCTTTGTGACGTTCATTGTTCTCGCCGGGAATCTTCGGCCAATTCGAAAGTTCCTCTCGAAACTGTCCCGAACCGATGTGACGGGACGAGGCGGAGCTCGATCGTGGCTCCGTCGCTGACAAACTGAGAAGCAGAGATAAGAAGAGGGTGTGCGGGGCGGTGGAATCGTATGTAGGTCGTACTGTCAGTGCCACGACCCGGTTTCGTTGCATTTCTGCCACGTCCCACCCCCTCAGACCCAGAATCCATCCCCGAAACCAACGTCCTGCGTCACCTCGGCCGGTCTGCAAATCCCTAAATACATTTCCACCCTCTCCAATCCTCTCTCTCTCTCTCTCTCTCCCTCTCTCCCTCTCTCTCTCTCTCTCTCTGTCTGTATGTCTCTCTTCTCTTCGTTCTCACGACCATGTTATAACGCCGTATTATTCTCGCGACACACCCCCTTTCACTGATGAGTTCTCGCCGAGCCTTTTTTCCTTCATCCAGCGAATTATTACCGAGGGTGAAAATCGCGTTTTGGGAGGAGCGGAACGACGCAAAGGGCGGATAAACGGCGGAGATTCGGTTTTTAAGGGGCCGTTGTCGGTGGTATGGAAGATACGGTTTGTCAGTTTGTTGATTTCTTTTTTTGTTTTTTGTTTGTATAGCGGTGGAAGTGGGTAATTGTAGCTCCAGATAATAGGGAAACGTTGCTGCGATGTGTCACGGGTTAGATTAATACCGTATTGTGGCTGGTTAATTGGTTATATTTAATGCACGTAGGCAGTGCTGCAGTTGTAATGCACGTTACAGACGAGATATAAAATAATACGTGTTTAGTATTCCTGACAGGTAGTGATTTTCCTAATAACATTTCCCTTGACATTCCTAAACAATGCTATGGATGTTTCAATTATCGTCTTCGTTTAATTAGAACTATAAGCCCTGCGGTGAGTTCCAACGAGAGTTCCAACGTTTCGTGGATAATTTCTAACAGATGTTTCCTTTTTTCTTTTTTCTTTTCGGGAAATTCGATTTTGATTAATTTTGAACCGATTCGCTCGAATTACCGGAGAATCTTTGCCGCAGCAGTCGCTTCGACTGTCGTCAAGATCGTCCAACCTGCAGAAAGTCTGTAATCCGCAGTTCGATAATTTTTTTGCAACTTCGAAAATCGAAGGAAGACGGTCGAAGCGCCTACGCCAGATTTGTTTATTAACAAGGAGAGAAAAAAGTTTGTGAATAGAAAAGCACACACGATCGAACGAAATCCGATAATATAGTGATTAAGCAAAATCTACGTACGCTCGAACCGAATTTCACTGTACGAGGAATGGGAAATAGAACGGCGAGAGTTAAGTCGCCCTAAAACTTGCCGTTCCTCGACGAATTTTTCTCCCACAAAATTGTTCGTTGAAAATCAGCGACCCACATCGGCTCGAGGACTCGGCGCGATCGCGTGATCCTCCCGGTTCATGAAATAATCATCGAAGAATTCTCGCGGCGTATCTCTCGGCTCTTCACAGCGGAGTAATTATCCCCAGTAATTATTCAAATTGGATATCGCGAAACGATTGGCCGACACGGTTGGAGCCTATTCGCGCTCGTCGTCGCGAGCTAATTCGAGCACCCAGCTGAGTTTCTTTTCCTCCCCGCGTCCTCTTCGTTTCTCCTTCCTCTGAATATTACTCGGCGGGACACTCGAAACCAACCGAAACCCGAGTGTTTCGTCCCTTGGAACGCGGCCGCGCATCCGTCGCTGGCAATTATCCGAAATAATTACTCGAATCGTATATGGCGGACTAATTACTCGAAACGCTCGTCAAGATATAATTCCAGCACGTTTAATCATCCTTCGTTCACGCTGGAATTTTTAAAATCCTGCAATATGCTATTCTCGCCTTTTCCCCTCTTTCGCCATCCTTTCGCGATCCTTTCGCGAGGATATTTGGCAAATATTTTCCGAACGACTATCGCTGCTATTTCGCCGATAATTCGCGCGCACGATATCTTTGCCGCGTTAGCTGCGCAAGCTTCTATCGGAACGAGCCTGCACTTTTATCGCGTTACTCGCCGAGCCTAGAAAAACGTAGAAACCGCGTCAGTTGAAAGTTTAAACCTGTTAACCGCGTTCAGACGTGTATACTCGTCATTGCCTGATTTTAACTGCGCACTCCGTAAGGGATTTTTGAAACTAAACTCCACAGTTGACGGGTTAAAACAGTTTCTCGAATAATCTCGTTCACAGTTTCGTCTGTTTCTAGTCGCGCAAACACTAGCTACGGAATCTTCTACTTTCCAAACGCAGTGCGAAGAGATCCGACGAGTTCCTATAACGTTAAAACGATCGATGTAGTTGGGAAATTATTTTGAAAAGCTTCGATCGAGGGACGGGGTGCGAATGACGAAGCGGAGGAAAGGGAAAAGTAATTTATCGCCGTATATTCGCGGTTCGATTCTCAGACACTAAACTCATTACCCTGGAAGCACACGCGTATCACGAGTTGGTATCAGCAACTCGTCGCAGCCGGCGCTCCGCATTTGCATTTGTAGAATCCACTCAGACGCGTGTTTCGCGCAGAATCACTCCAAACAACCATTCAATCCGTTCAACGCGAACCCGGCCACTTGTCACCCTCGCCGAAAAGAATCCAATAACAAACACGCGTCAAACAGCCTCTCGTGGATCGAAAGGAACGTCGTTCCGAACATTCTTCTTCGTCCCATAATTAGTCGCAAGGTAATAAAATGTGAAAACTCTCGCTCGAAACGGATGTTACATTTCGACAGATATTATCGTAACGCGGATAGTTTTTAAATATTTTAAATATTTTAAATATTGTAACAAATGTTTCGACATTGCGAAAGAAGATACATCTGAAGGGATGGAAATTCGCAAAAGACGGAGGAACGGCAGCATCGATAGATAAACTGTAGGAAAGTTGAAAGTTCGATGAAACGAGATTCACCAAGTACCCCAATAGTCCATCGTAGTATAAATTCAGATTGGACAGTGATAATTTCAATCGCGTCGCGGAGAAAGCGTCGCGGTCTGAGATAGCAGCGACCAATTCCACTGAGAAACGTTTCCTCGCGTTGATTCCTTCGCTGTGGATTAAAATGACGGCGTGCTACGATAACCGTGTGAGTTACATTAACCGGAATAAGTCGCAATAACCGGATTAAAGAAAAAGTTGTTTCTTGTGGATTTTCGATATACAGAATACAGTGAACTTGCGCTATTTGTTAATGAGAGTTAATCAGGTAGATAAAGAAAGTTCGCATAAACTTATATGCTTCATCGAAGAGTTGTAAGCGTTCGAAAATTCTTCTTAATTGTTTGTTTGTTTGGTATTTGTAATAAATGTTCGAAATTTCTCTCTTCTGCAAGAATGCAGCTTCGAAATCTATCGAATATTCCCGCTGTCGTAGAAATTTGTGGTAGTAAATGCATCTTGGATACAGTCCCGAAGCTGGTTTTCCTCTTCCATCACATCTTCATAAACCAAGAACAACTTTGCCGGAAATCCTCGGACTCTTCGGTCTTTAATACACTTATCTTATATACATCTTGTCTTTAATAAACTCTCGAATAAATCATTTTCGGACATAACGCGTTTATTTACGTAACATTTTTCATCTACTTGAGATCATATTAACGCGTACTCTATGTTTCGTCCTGGTCTCCTCATACACCCTGCGTTATTACTGCGTTATATTACGTACTTTTATTTATTGCTCAATATGCACTGCCGATACGATAGATATTATAATACAAAATGATTCGCGTGTATCAACGACCAACAATTACGAATCTTAACCGTATAAATCTGCGCGTTGAAGCGGTTAAAAATTTCAATCGTCCTTTCTATCGAATTGTAGCTATAATTTCGTGTACCAGATTAGATTAGCCGCGTAGTAGTGACACACGTACGTGAATGTGAGTGTATGGAAGTATGCGTGTGCACAGCGTCTCGAAAAACGGACGAACGTAACTGTTCCGTTGGCGGTGTGATATAGAAGATGGTGAAACGCGTGCAAATGTATATCGACGAAGATCCTGGAAATCGTTTATTAAATAAATCTAAAACTATTTTAATGTGAATCCTAAGTGTAACCTTAGTGTTCCTTTGCTTTTATTTCGCCGATTAAGATTCACAATCCTCAAACAAAAATGAATGAAAGTTAAACAATCCGATGGCGCTTTCGCGTATAATAATCGAAAAGAATTCATTCCGCAACGACGGAAGCTCGAGATTATTTTTTGATCCTTGGGAAACTGCGACGAGGACGGTGTTCCATGTCTGGTAAGCCGGTCGGGGATCCCGTAGCCGGTGTTATCCTGTCGCAGGATGTCCGCGCGAGAGACGCGACGCGCTGAATATTCAAGATCCTAGCGAGCGTTTGCCCGAATTTGAATAGCTGGCAGGTCGTTCACAGACCCGTGGTAATCGGAAGATTTCGCGCCTGTATGCGAATGCACACGCGCGTTTGGACTTTCCTTTCATCGTCAGAGGTATTTCCCTTTTTCCATTCAACGTGTTAACCTACGCTGTCAAAGTTACGTCGAAGCCTAAAAAAGAAAAAAAAGAGAGAAGAGAAAGAAAGAGAACGAATAAAATTGTTGCGCAATAGTTCTCGCTCTGCGGATTCTTTCAAGCGTTTTGATCTTTGCTTTAACGCGTTGACCGATGGCAGTGATCGTCGTCCGGTGACCCACGTTCCATTGCATCTCTTCGAACGATAAGCTTATACGAAGCAAGATAAGTTTCATGGACTGACAAATTTTCAACAATTCGGGCTGTCTGTCCTCCGATGAAATTTATCCGCATCCTACGTATCGCTGTTCTTTGAAATTTCATAAGATCGTAGAATCTTACGTAGACGAGGTTGTGACGAAAAAATATCAAACGAATTCCTGGGATTCCTCTTTATACGTACGATATTAAAAACCAGAATTTCATAATATGTTATCAATAGGTTGCTTCGATACCTAATCGTTCTAAATCCGTTTGAAAGAGAAATATAATCGAGCAATCCGCGTATGTAAATGTGCGATTGGCGTAAAGAATGGAAGCTCTTGTAAGTCCAAACTCCGCACAATAGTATTAAACTTTGTAAACTTGAAATTCAGTTTCCTCGATTTACGAACTAACGATACGTGGAACGGCGAAGAACTGGAGCGACGAATTGATTGGGAAAAATTGCAAGTAAAATAACGAACCGACCCTTGACAGTTTAAGTTCATCTTCTAGAAAATCCGTTTTTTGTTCGCGTCTCGTGAAACTTTCGAATAAAACGCAGCAACTTCCCGACAAGTTGAAGGGATCTTAAAAATGGCGCAAGGAGAAATAGGTTGGCGAGTGTCTGAGAAATTACTGTAACGAGCTAAAGTGGACGCACACTGTCTGGGACAGACTAACTCTTATAAGATTCGACCAAATGACTTGATTCTTCTTTTTTTCTTTTTTTTTTTTTTTTTAAGTTAAGAAATTCAGTTTATTTTTATTACAAGCTGAGATAGTAAATTTGTAGAAAATCTCCTCTACCTTTTTCTTCACGATTCCGACTAATTGTGCTTTATTCGACAATTTTTTTTGATCTTCCAACTTCTCGAAGAGAAAGAAAAGAAAGTTATCCCCGTCTTAAGGTATTCGTCGCGTAGATTTTTTTCCCCTAAAGTTCCTTCGAAATCTCGTCGATACGCTGTTCGGTATATTATCTATACGTAATTCAATCTTTACAGAGCTTGAACGGAGAGCTCCATCTAAATGGACATATTCATCTTCAGAGTTGAAAGTTTTAGCGTGTAATCTTCGTAGCAAGCCGTTGCAAAAACTGGTTTTTGATTAATTATGGAAAAGCCTTTCTTAAAAAAGTTGTTAAGGAAACTACGTCGCGTAAAATGGCTGGAAGATTTTTTTCTAAAGAAAAGCTCCGCTCCGACCTCACCGTTTTCGAATAAAAGTAACGCAAAATGCGCCATATCGGTAATTTATCGGCGACTGTGAGCGAAACTCACCCGAATGGCCGTAAACTCTTTCGTATTTGTAACAAAAAATAAGAATAAAACGTATAACAAAAAGAAGCACGTTGTAGACAATTTTTATGTAAAAATTCCTCGTGACATGCGCGATATGTCATCGGACATTCGCAGCAATTTTGATGCTGGACGACCGTTTGAGTAAAATTGTTCAAATTTTAAAAAGATAAGCACGCGAATGATAATGGTATTTATTCGAAGAATGAGAAAATTACGCCTTTCCTTTCTCATTAAAAATACCGATGACACACGCGTGTCGTCGTCGATCATTTCGGCGAGATTCTACGCGGTATATGCGCTACGTCTGTCTCGAACGCGTCATAACGTTCCGTTATGTAGCCTCCGTTCTGTAGATTTTCGAATTGTTCGTTAGCGTGGGCGTGTAGAGAATACGATAAAAAAATTTCTTCCCGGAGAAAGAACGTCCGCGAATCGAGTCTGTGGATGTTTCGGTCTTGAGGGATATTGTCGCGTTGCGTACGCTTTAAACGACGCGTGTTCAGTTTGGCTCGGTGCCGTAGCTGTCGGCGTAGAATCGGACGAGTCTACGGAGACCCGAGGCAATTAAAGAATGCGTCGTCGATGATGGTTTCCGGTGGTTGTTTGCGTCGATATCGCGTGTCATCGGGCCTATCAGAAATTGATCAGAACGCGGGCCACGCGCGCAGGGATGCGCAGCCGTTGGGAAATCCGAGCCGACCCGCTGCCTCTGCCGGTTTAATTAATTTATCGCGGCCGGACGATGTCCCGTTGATTCGACTCGACGTTCGTTATAGATATCCTAGCGGACGTTACATCGATGTTCGCGCCTCATCTTCTGGGAACCACTTCCGTTTAAGCTCGGAATAATTTCCCCGGAACCGTAAACCGCGTTCCTCCGTTTCCGCTTTTATCGCTTTCATGCCTTCTTCGTAAATACGCTCGGGCTCCTTCCGCGAAGAGACTGTTGTCGGTTTTGGACAGTCGATTGGCTTTCCATCGTCCCCGCTGCCTCTTCTTATTCTTCGCTTACAGGTTTGATTGTTCGCGTGAAAAATTACTCGGCGTTTTCGGGATTTTATTAGTAGGGGATCTCGTATCTCGATGATCGTTCGTTCTCCGCTCGTCCGGTATCTTCGCGAAGAATACCGGAGAAGAATATCGTTAAAAATCGCTGGTGTCGATACGCGAGTCGAGTCGAGTCGAGTCGAGTCGAGTCGAGTCGAGATCGGAAATTTAGAAAACCTTGTGCGCGCTTGCAGAACACGTTTTTCCCCTCTCTTCTTCCCTCGTTTTCTCTCCTCGTCTTTCGTTTCACATTTTTCCTCGCGTTTCACTCGCCTCTGTACTCCTATTAACTTTTTCCCCTCTTTGCATCTTTATCGTCGCTGCGCATAATCGCAGAGAATATCGCAGACGATTATTCTCGCGTGTATGAGATAAACGAATAAATAATCAAAGTAAATGTCCGTTCGATTATATTACTCTCGGAATTCGTGTCCGCTATATTCCTACAGTATATTCTTTCTGTCTGTCTCGTAAGAAAAGAATTCCAGCGTAGCAGCGTCGGTTTCCGGTATTCTATTAACGCGACTCCAGACCCAGCCGATTCTGCCTCCCTGAGAATTACACCTTCCACTATGCTCCTCGCCATTTTTTCCATGCTTCTTCCGTCTCCTCTACTGCCTCCTCTTCCGGCAGGTTTCTTCACGGCGAAATTACGTTCTGCGGGGGCCAAGAAATCTCATTTCCGGGGGCCAGGGTGTTATTCTATTTTCCGGCGTGTCTTCGTGAGCTAGCGTCAACGAGTTTTGCGATTCGGCCCGCGGAATAATCCCACAGAGAAAATGCGAAACGTTGTCGCAATAAAGGGCCACAGACGTAAACGAGTCACGGTTCTAAGGAGGAGAGGGCAGGCGGAATGAAACGAGGATGGTTCTTCCTCTTTTACCTTGCAAACAAGCTCGTTTCCAATCCCCGAAACGCCACCCGAAACGACCGCCGGTGAGCTTAAACCAACGCCGCGCTCTTCTTTTCTCTTGAATATTCCACCAGCGTTCGGCCAAACTGGCCAATCAAACTCGGTGGCTTTAGTGGTGTTGTTCGGTTAGAGGCATTGCCGTTCTTGATATGTGCGAATATGGTTGGCACGCGGGTGTCGGAAACGCGCGATTTCGCTCGTTTTCTTGGCCGAATGGGATCGTTCGCGCGCTCGATTCGTATTTGGATTATGACTGTTTTCCGACTTTATCGCAGCTTTGCAGTTTGTTTATGGAGTATTATTCAAAGAGCGGATACTTGCTTCGATCGTATTCCGCATCGTCGACTATTCCGCCGACGCTCGACGTTCTTTCGTTGCTCAAGTTTCCTTTCGTCTTCATCTTTTCCCAATTACCGGCTTATCTCCTTTCCGTTACTTTAACTATTTATCGAAATAACGTACACGTGTATCTTCGTTTTTGCCAGATAGACACTAAGAGACAAGAAGTATCGCTTTTATTCTCCGTACGAGGGTAAACGCGATGCGTATTTGTATCGCGTAGGCGCGTGGAATTTTACGTCGATGGGGGAATAAACGAAGACGAGGCATCACGCAACAACGTATATTCTTATTGAGAGAAAGAATCCAACGTACGATGAAAGAATCGCACGTAATTCGCCACAGCTCAACTTGTCTATTGATTATTTAAGGAAACAGAGACACACGCGAAGCGACAGCTTCCATGCGAATATTCCGATACAACGAGGACCACGTCGAAATTAAAGAGAGAAGTCGCGGAGAGAAGACAAAGGCGCTCGGTTCACGGGCCACTTAACCGACAGTTGTTTCGCACGACGAATCCATCGAAGCGGCGAGTATAAATTAGGTCAGTCGGACCGGCCGCTCCGCGTTCGAATTTCATTTATTAGTCGACCGAGACTATCGATCGAGTTGAGATTAATCAACCGCCAACGTATTCAATTAATTGCCGGTCGATATCCCGAGCAGAGGAATTTCAACTGGGGGAATTTTTAAAGCAGGAACAGAGATTCGATAGGGAAAAATTGGGTTCGACGTTCGAATAGCGACGGCTTTAACTTTTAATTATAGAATTTTCTTTCGGCAAATTCCCGCTACGACTGGGAATTCGAGTCGTAATAATTGTTCGTGTACGTATCACGGAGTAGTACTATTTGCTCACTGTAGTAGCGAGAAGTCTTAATCGTTGGTTAGAAAATTTCTCCACTCGTGTGTATTACACAAGCTCTCGATAATATTACTTGCAGTAAAGCGCAGTGAGCATCGATCGTCGCGTTAATTAGAAATTTCACTCTCGTACGACATGTCATCGAACCACGCTGCTTAAACTAATACTACCGCTGTACTGATTCTACTTAAGAATCTCGATCAGGGATCTGTATTACAGATGCAGCAGAAAGTCTTAATCGTTGGTTGGAAAATGTTTCCGTCTCTTTTACATTACACGTCGATGATATCGCTTACGTTAAAGTATCGAATGTATAGCGATCGCTGTATCAATTAAAAATGTCCTTCTTGCCACGGATATCACGCGGTTATACTGCTTGAAGCACTTGGATCAGGGAATTAAAGAGCCTATAGCTATCATCGGCCAGATCTTTCCTATCGACAGATAAGTTACGGAGCTGTAGTATTGACATTCGAGAGTCGATCTGTTGATACCTCCCATTTATCTCGGACAGAATGGACATAATACTTGGTAGACGTGCCTGAGGGTGTCAACGATCGGTGACCCAGTAGACCAACCCAATAAACCTTCTACTTTCGTCCCACGATAAACTTCTTTACCGTTCTTCATCGCGAATGAACTGGCGGGCATTACAGGGCTACTCTACTAGGCTCCCTGTAGACTCTTCCGGGAACTATTCTCGTCTCATATTATCATCCGCGCGAAGAAACTTAGCAACGGTTAAAATCAAACGAGAACTAGGTGGAATATATCATCGACCTGTACTACTTACTTACTTCTTACTACGCGAACATGAGAAGATAACTAGGCGAAGGTATATGGGTCCGATCGGTTATTTCTGATAAATCCAATACTATCGTAAAGCGTGGCATTTATAATTCCATTTATCCGAGCTCCATCTGTTGGAACGAAATTTTAATTAATGCTCGATTGGTTGAACTTTCGCCGGTTGAATTCGCTTACCTGAACGCGATCTCCTATTATACGAACGAAGATGATAAATAGCGAGGAAAATTGGTCGCTATGAACTCCGATTACGACGGATTACGAATATAACCCGAATATATTTATCCCGCGGCAAGTTCGGATAAATAAAATTCTACCGTATACATGGTGAAACACCAAAGTATTTGAACGTTCGCCGTACTTCATGTCCGTACCGTACCGTACTGTGCCGCATGAAACATTAATTAGTAAAACTGAACTAACTGTCCGCGACGAGACAGTCACGATGATATCGATAAAATTCGGAACCAAGCAACGCGCGACGATCAGCGATAGAAGTTAGAAGAATATTTTCTTGTCCCTTTGCCCGCGAGCCAATTTCTCGTCTCCCAACGGTATTTAAAACACCGCGTTATCCCTGTTCCATCTGGCCGAAAGTCGCACACACGCGCGAATAGCTCGTCGATTAAAAAAAAAAAAAAAAAAAAAAATATCCTCTCGTTAGGCCGGTAATCGTCTCGAAATCGTCTTCTTCCATCGCGTTCCTCGGCCGCTTTTCACTCTGCCCCACTCTTGGACGGACGGGGAACAGGGTTAAAGAGCGGAAGGAAGGTCCATTCACGGTCGTAACGGCGGAAAATCTCGGCTTCGGCACAGGGCCAGGGGCGAAGTGGCCAGAAGAAGCGGGGGGGGGGGAGCGGTGAAACGAGCTGGAACCGTGGGAACGCGCGACTTTAAGTTCCGACGGAGGCTCGAGCTTTCGAGGAACGAAAGTGAAAGCTCTCCTCCGCCTCTTTCTCCCCCGCCTCTGCCTCCTCTGTCCTTTCACCGGCTAGCGCCGCGATCGCGGCGGGGACATGCATTTCGAAGAAGGTCGACGGATGCCTGGAGACCGTGCAATCTCCTTTGGGGAATGCACTTGATTTTCTTTCATCAGCCAGCTCTCTTGGCTATCCACGGGAAGGGGAAGATGGTCTTAACGAACAAGAGGTCGACGGCCTCGGCAGTTTCTTATTCGTCGTGGCGGACAACTTTCGAATTAGGTGGATTTCTTTATTTGCCAGCGAACTTACCATGAATAGGGGATGCTGAATTTTTCGAGATTTTATTGAGCGCCCAGTGGTCGTTTCACGAACCGTCTCCTTAAAGGGACGACGGGGAGATATTCCGCTCGTTTTAGAAGAACGTGTTTGATGCTCGATTCGATATACAGTGGATATACGGTACACTCGTCGACGTCTTTTATGAATATATATGGATGCGTTACGCGAAACAGTTTGAGATTTTGTTAGTACCGTTGTGCCACCTAATCGAATTGATTTTGAAAATGTATGCGGACGTTGTAAGTAAGTAAGTAAGTATTCAAGCACGGGTATATTTTTCGTAGAGATCGTACGAGTGATCATTCGTGATATCAAGGAGTTTCTGTATTCTGTGGATGGAACTATGTTACTTAACTATGTACTCAAGCACTGATTGTCGCACTTAAGGTGACTAGCTCGTTGACTAATTTTTTCTGCTAAATACAAGTCTCCAGTAAATATCTTCGGATTAGATTCAAATTCTGTTAATACGATAGCTGGCATAGCGTCGATGAAATATCCAATCGTTTTTTATTTATTACACGCACAATGCATGTGCGCGTAGAAATTTTCTCCGGTAGACGTGCGGCGAAATGTTCTCACATTTTCTGTTCGCCGTTCTCTATTATCTCTGTACGGTTTAATTTAATACGATTATTTGCTATAATAAATCGAGCAACTTTAAATCGCATATTATTCGAAGAAATATATGTCCATCTCGATTTTCGGTTTTTCTAGCGGTGAAATTTTCAACGAGATGATACATTCCCGTCTGAACATTTGCGAAATAATATATTCGCTGTATTCATTTGTACGTGCGTATGCGTATCTGTTTAAAAATCGCAGAAAATAGCGGCGAAATCTGCAACAAAAACAATCTGCAGCAATCTGCGAATATAATATCGCTACGCACACGTGGCTAAAATCAATTAATAAACCCGTTCGGTTCACACCTGCGACTCGCGGCGGTTGCAAGCGCCCGCACGCGACTCGCCCTCGCGAATTCAGCGACTGTTTATCCTGGCACGGTGGAAAGTGTAATATTCATATTAATACGGACGGTCTATTAGCCGGCTGTCGATACCGTTAATTAATGGCAGAACGGCTGGCCGTGATTTAGAGCCGGCAGATCTTTTTTCTTTAGTTATATCGCCGGGGAAACGTGGTCGCGATTTTTGCTGCCGTTACCTCCCATCGGATCGCCGTAGAATCGCGTCTGCGATCGATTTCAGACTTCGTCCGGCTCGTTTTTACTTTCCTTTTTTCCCCAGATCTGCTCTCGGCCGACCGATTCTTTAACAACTTCCGTACATTATCCAGCGAGCTTTCCGCAGGTCCGTTTACAGTCTAAACGAAGAGGCGCGATTGAAATTTGTAGGAAAATAGCGCGCTCTGCGAAAAAGCGAGTTTGCTTTTTCACTGTCATTATTATATTTCTAGCTTATAGATGTCGTAGCAGGGGTTCAGCGTATTATTGTATTTTTCGGTGCGGTAGTTTAAAATTGAAACGAGCGATTATCGGTGAAATTTGTGGCGGAAGCGATAGCAGGGGAAAACGAATTAATCGTTGAACGTATTAAATAAAAAATACTCGAGTAAATGTTTAAAAAACGGGGCAGGATGGAAACGATCGATTACGCCGTGAAACGTAGACGCGCGACTGTAACGCGCGGATCGTTTGACGGATGACAGGCTGATTCGCATGATACGCGAACATATCTGTTCTTACACGTTGGAGGATCACGACGCGATCAGGGCTTCGTTTTTAAAGCGAAGTATCGCGCGTTTCAGACCGCTTTCCTGGAGAACCGATCTAATAGTTTCGCGCCGGAAGGGGAACATCGACGCGAACCGACCAGCCCTGACTAAACAGCAAGTAGCAAGTAAGTTTTCCTTGCGAGTTTCAAACACCGAGCGCCGCGGATCCAAATCCGATTAACGTTGTTATTTCAAAGCGGCTATTTCGCGCTTAATTGAAAGCAAAGACGTTTCGTTTCGAATCGAAAATTATTCGCAAACTTATTCGTTATCGCTGTATCTTCGTTCTATAATATTCTCCGACTATATATATATATATAACTTCTGCAACCTATTGAAAATTCGCTACGACATTTCATCGATAAAAGTTCATCGTACTAGGTTCGCAGAAAAGTTTGTAACGCTAATTGAAAATAATATACGCTACGCGACGCATACATACGTCGTTGGCTGGATCGGCGTGTAAGAAAATCAACGCGTTTAAACGATTTCGAATTTCGAAATTTCCGAAAGGGCTGCTTGCCAAGCTGCTTTGATAAGCGGCAATCCGTGAATTATTTTAAAAATAAATATTACTCGTCTTTATTTGTTCCATTCGCGACATACGCTACTAGTAATCGCAAAATTTGAACGGTCGCCACTTTACAGTCGGGCATCGGAAAATCGAAAATTTTGCACAACCGTTTAAGCATCTCGTCCGAGATTTCGTGGAAATGCCCCGTAAACATCGGTGTGTCGATTAATCGATTCCTATGACGACAAGAAGTTGGGTAGGTTGGAGAAAATTTCGGCAGTTTGCAGAGTTCGAACAACCGCTACCTCGATAGCGGTAATTGGACAACTTTCGAACATCTCTGTTTACCGTAAACAAAATCGATGCATCTTCCCCGCCCCTTGTCCCTTTGCCTTATGAGACACACGCCGCTTCTCGAAAGAATTCGACGTAGATTTCTTCGTTTCGCACGCAATGGTTTGCGCTGCCCAACGAGCAAAACGCGTCACGTTCGTTCACCGATATTTACCTGATCCAAGAACTGGTGGAAGAGCGCTGATTCGTATTCGCCGCATGAAATAATCGAACAGACGTACAAACGGTTGGCATATTCTTGCATCGATTGATTTTAATTCATCACTTTTGCTGGGTCTACAAGGAAATCGTTGTTTCAACGGTCGTTGCTTATAAATTCAAACGTTTTCACGTTTAGTTGTTCCGTTTAAACGGTATTTGCTCGCCGACTGATCATTTTTCCGACCGCATAGATCTTCTCTTCGCCGGTCTCTGCCTTTCTTGCCCCTTATCTTCATCTCAAATTTACCGTTGTAACTATGCCCTTTCGCCTATATTTTGCTCCGCTATTTCCCCAACTGACCGTATCTAAAACCACCGGTCCTTGTAAATGCGCGTATCGTAACGTAATGTATCGTAACACGCCCGCTACATAAATAATCAAATAAGATCAAGAATGCATTACCATGTCTGTTACCGCCGAACCTGCGAAATTTCCTGGAAATCCCTAGGAAACACCGATGTCTCGATTAATCAATTTCTATCGCGACACCCTAACCGCCCTCGTGCTCCTCGTCCGCGACTTCGCAAAGAACCCTTAACCCCCGACGGCCCCACCACCCTTCTACGGTTCTCCCATCGGAGTGGGGTTGACCATCGTTGAATTTCGGTTCGGCAGGCATGTTGACAGCGTGTAGCGGAGCGGAGCTCGTCGCTGGATGCTGTGGTGGCCCGTGCGCGCACTAATCAATATGGAGGGGAGCGCGTTCGAAACTGGTAGGGGTTGCTTTCGCCCTACCGCGCACCACTTTCCCGGCCGTGTCGCTTCGATTCTTCCTCCTAACCATTTGCAACCGTTCGCCTATACTCGAAAAATATCATCGTCGACTATGCAAACACGACCGACGTACAGGGGCAGAGGTAAGAAAAATTCCGTTTTCGGGAAAGCAACGCGCGAAGAGACAGGACGGAGGGTGCTCTGTGCGGGAAGCAGACCTCGCACGCTCGCGGTTCGTGCGTACAGTACAGGGTTGACGGGGAGATGGAAGGAACACGGAAGGGGTGGAAGTGCGCGCAGCTGGGGCCGGAGAGCGCGATCCGCTCAGTAGGTATCGCGACGCGCTGCCGGCCGTAGCGCGCACTCTCCGGCCCTGACTCGAACTGGGTCACAAGCCCTCGGACGAGGCAGCGAACCTGTTCGCTCCGACCGGAGCACACCGGAGCCAGTTGCGCGCCACAGAACACGCCGACCTCACGCGACGCCGTTCTCTCTAATTGACTTTACCCATCTGTTTCTCTCACTCACGCACACTCTGTCTCTTCTGTCTGTCTGTCACTCTGTCTCTTTCTCTTTATCTCTCGTTGCGATACGGTCGCGTACTTTTCGACGCGTCGTACACGCTTCTACGGAGTTTCGTGACCGTACGTACTCAGTTGGATATCTAGGACGTACGTATCACGCAAGGATACACGCGTGTATGTATGCGCGTACACGTACACCGGAGGACGCGACGTCCTAGAGAGGGTCTGCTCGGTCTGCAAGGACGATCTCAAGATCGTTTGGATCGCAACGAGGATCATCGGGGTTGTTGGGAGAAGCCGATGGAGAGGAGACTCGGCTTTGGATGAGAGACCAGCTTGCGGAGGAATTGGGGTCGGTAGGTTTTACGCGGACAACCGGGCTATTCGCTAAGTGTTCGTAGTATTAGTCCGTGCATCGGAGCACCCGGACATCTTGCGAGGAATCGGCGTTACCGTTAAACGTATTAAACGTGTATACGGCGATACGGGCGGTTTGGTGGTGGGGCGAACGAAGGATCGAATGGTGAGCGTGGTCAAGGACGTTCGTGGAACTTGCCTAGAGTTTTACGCAGTTGGAGACTGGCCGTGAGAAAGTCTGTGGAAGTTGTACGGCTCGTCCTTGGCATTTCGAAACATCCTTGACGTTCTGGAAACGGGGTGAATCGGGTTGACTGATTTCTGGGGTGAACGAGGGCTTTTAGTTGCGAGACTGGTCAAGGACGTCTGGCGCGTAGATGGTCTCTCGGTGACGCAAGTTCGGAGAAGTCTCCGGTGGCCTTCGTGTTCGACTTTAAACGCGTGTTTCTCCTAAAGTGACGTAAATTCGTTCCACCACATCGGACGGAGATAGTCCGTTAGAAATTTCGAGACGTGTCCAGAATTCTGCGAAATTGGAGCACTACGCTAGCACCGGTTTCGAGCGTTTGTGGTCGAGAACGTTTCGCCGACGATTTCTGTCGGAGAGTTCGATGTTGGCAAGTCGATCGAGAGATTGGAATCGCTGACACGTTCGAGACGGCAACAGAATCGAGAAGTCAAGGCGGGTCAAAGGAAACGTCGTGCCGGCTGGATCGATCGATTCTTTGTGAGTTCGTTCGAGAAACGCGTGTTCTTTGATCGAGTTGAAAGGCACGAGCAAGAGCGCGACGATCGTACGAGCCGCTTTCCACGCTCGTAACGCCACCGAAACGAACGGTTCCGATTCTTCAAAGAGGGTCTCGTACATCCACTTAAACTTCACGCGATTTTTCACGCGCAGAAAAATAGCGCGCGCTTTTTTCCCTTCTTTCTTTAACGTTTCCTTCGCCGACTTTCCGCCAGTGCTGTGATAATTATCTGGAATAACGTTCTCGAAACCTCACACGCCTTTCACCCCTTAGGTTTCACGAATTTTTCCCAAGTGTCGTGCCAATTCTTCCAGAAGCGACTCCTTCACGCACACGTTTTTCATCTTTGTGAATTACGTCTTACGAGTTTCCCTGCAAGCGTCGTACCAACTCTTCCAGAAACGAGTCTCTACCCTTGAGAAAGACGGAAACTCCGCTATCACTTTACAACTGTCGCAGGGATCATCGTGGCACCTGCTTCGTTCGAATTTTTCGTCCGAAAATCGTTCGTACAATTCCTTTTATCCTTTTCAAACGTTTACTGCACGAGCCTTGCCGATTAACACGGCGTTCCTCTTGTCACGTTTTCCATCGGAAAAAACCTCTCCGCGCTCGTCAACCGCGTTACTTCCAACGTTCGTCCACGAGCGTGCCACTCGTTCATCGGTCAAAAGTCCCTGTTTCTTCTACCCTTGTAACCGTCATCGCGTAGTTTCGACTAATAGGTCGCCGTGCCGTCGGGACGCCGAGATTTCACGGTATTAAAAACGATACCGTCGCGGAAATTCGAGCAATCTGTCTGATGGAAGGCCGCCGTTGACAAACTACTTTCAATCAACGTCAGAATATGCCGCGGTACATTTTCAGATTGCCCGTTTCTTCCGCGCTTCGCGTCTTTTTACACCGAACGCGAGCTAGCTTCTTCACCTCTCCTTTCGTCTATTTTCGTTTCGTCCTCGTCCTCTGCTTTCTCCGCTTTGCCCTTTCATTCCGACCTGTTCGTCGGTTGACGTTTCGCGAGAATCGACGCCCACGCTCGCTGTCCGAGAAATCGGTATCTCGCGTGTCCAGAACAGAGTGTCAGAAAGTCGTCCGTGACTTTCGGCTCTTTCGTCCGCTGTTCTCGAGGATCTCGTGATTAATGTACCTGGAGAAGGTCGATGGACGAGCATCTTGGCTTTTGAATCGACCGAGGGAGAGTTAGGTTTGAATTATCGGTGCACCTTTTCGCTTGGCTTTCCAGGAGGTCCGATTTATTGCCGCGTGTCTCGCTTTGTTTGCCTCCCAGCGAATCGTTCGATACTTTTTCGAATAATTGCCGGAAGATTTTCGATTCTAAGGTATTCGTTGTTTCGTCCTTGTTCGTTCCGTGTGTTCGAACCGTGAACGGATATATAGTCCTTTGGTCTGTTTAACAGATAAGAGATGGGAGCGAGTTGAAACAATATTGTATCTCTTAGGTTTTCGTATTTATCATATTTATAACGACGGTATATCGAATCTTTAAGCAGCACGAGTCGGCTTGGCTTTCGAAACGATCCAATTATTCCCGCGTGTATCGCCGCTTTCTGTTCCTTCGATATCGAGTCGTTCGATATTTTTTCGAATAATTGCTGGGACAGAATTTTAGTTTCCGAGTTTCTCGATTTTGGTTTTCGCGTGTTTAAGCAACGAGAGCGAGTGATCGTTGATAAATAAAGTGAAATTTGTTAACATATTCCAATAAACGTAACGAACGAGTGTTCTCATATTTATGACCGACGATACGCGTCCTACGTTTCATCGTTTTATTCCACGTGCTTTAATGACAAACGAGTAGCCCTTTGAATTATTTTCTACCAAATGACAGCTCTTCGAAACAACGGGTATCTCGAATTTGAAGCATCGGAATTGCCAACCGTTCGCGGATTTTTCCCCCCCGCGTTACGTAATATCTCGTAGAAGCGGATCGAGCGAATAAAATATCTGCCAGGGAATATAAAGTCGTCGACTGTTTGAAGTAGAATATCTCGGCTGAAGGTGCTTTAACATTTTCTTTTTATACGCTGAAAGCGACTAAGCGTTCTACGTTATTTGATCATAGTCGCGGAATCATTAGCGACAAATGCACATAGACGGGATAAAATTGCGGAAGACCATGATCGTTATAAAGGTTCGTTTCTCTGTAACTGTACGTGGAAACGTTTCATAAAGGTAGGATCATAATCGCGGTAAATCGCCGGCCTTTTCGCTGGATGTCTCTGAAGCGATCGGATATTTTCAAGAATTGCGCAAAATGGTTTATGCTTGGCGCAGTTGTTACGCTCGGGGATGGTTGCTCGTATTTATTGGGTGTCGCAGGTACCGTGTTGTTTAATCGTCGCCAACGTCCGTGAATGGCGACGAGCACAAAGAGCCGAGGTACTCCTGGGTCAGTGTACCCGTGTAAACAGCCTCCATCATGCTGCAAGGCGGTAGTATAGCGTTCCATTCAGACGAACGAATACAACTTGCACGGTATTGTTGAAAGTGTTTCTATCTGTAAATTGTAATGGGAGTTCCTAATGAAAAGGGAGCTCTCGTTGCGACTCATTCTTTACGCACGGTTCGCTATCACAGTTTTTCCGACGGTTCTTTATCTCCGATTTCATTTTATTCCGCGTTCCATTTTCGATATTTTTGTCACTCTGTTTACGCCGGATTGTCGTTTAATGCTGCTACGATTCTCCAATTTTGATATTTCAATCTTGCTGTTATTTCAGCAAAAGGAGTTTTTAATATTTGAAAAAAAAAAAAAAAAGAGGAAGAGAAAGAAAGAAAGAAAGAAGAGGAACGCAAGTTTAAGTATAACGCAAGTTTGATGTATTAATTAAAATACGACCTTTTTTTCTTCATATTTCGTGCAGATCGAAGTTAGTTCGCGTAAGGTTAGAAAGACGTAATTGAGCGAAAAATGGCCGACAGAACGGAGCAAGGTCGAGATCGATCGAACGTCGTTCGTTTACGCGGTGTTGTTTCGAGTCGCGTGGAAAAATTTGACATATCGCTGTAAGATAATCGTAGGTTTGTTCGAAAGCGTTGCGTTGGCCAATGAAGGGGCTCGTTTTGTCTCAGACTCGATCGATAATTTAATCTTCGGGATTAAATTATTCCATCAATCTTTTTACACTTTCCAATTTGTCGCCAATAAATTTAACAATGGCGTAATCCTGCGACGCAGACGAGTATCCCGAGAAAGTTATACGATCGTTCTTAAATCTTCCGAATTTCCAGAGAAAGAGAGGTTTATCTTCGACTAAATCGATAACTTAATCTTCCAGATTGAATTATCCCACCGAGCCCTGTACATTTTTCAGACGTATCGTCGATAAATTGAAAAAAGATCGCGCGCAATGCCGCAACTTTTCCCAGTATCGTCCGGAGAAGGGCGTAGGCCTCGGGATCTTCTTTCTTTCGTTCCAACGGAAACTTTAACTTTAATCTTCGAAATTAAATTATTCCATTAATCTGCTCGCGCTTTCGTGAGGCTATAGGACTGCGACGGCGTTTTATACGTGTTATACTCAAGTAGAAACTGTGTGCTTTAACGCGGCTGTCTACACAGACGCAAGGAACGCTGCCTGTCGCGCGTTGTACGCGGAAAACGAAACGCGTTGGCAATACGACGCATTGTTTAGTATCGGCGTGTGACACGCGCGTAAACTGCTCATCCAGTCAAGACGTTACTTCGGTTGAGAAAACGCAGCGTATAAAACGCCCGTGTAGTTCTAGCCTCATATACAAAATTGTCATGCTCGATTTAAAAATTCAAGCGAGATCTTCTCGTTCAACGCCTGCGACTCTTCTTCGGCTGCAACCCTCCAACGCTCGTTCGAAAACGATGCACTGGGTAGCTGGGAAAGGTATTTGGGCGCCGTTGTATTTATCGCGTACCATCGATGTACGAATCGATTAAGCGCGAATATATCAAGTTTCGTATCGTTTGTTAGTCTTATTTAAATATCGGAACAAAGATTTACCGAAAATGAAACATGGAAGCTGATAAAAAGCGATTCGATGGAAAACAGGGCTATGCGCAAATACTTTTTTGCGGTGAAACGTAAAATCGTATAGAGTGTAAAAATTGTGTGCGAAAAACAAAAAAAAAAAAAAGAGAAAAAAAATTAGAGTGTAAAGGGAAGCGTGTGAAACGAGAGAAAAAATCGCTGGCGGGTCTGACGAAGGGAAGTTGTCCTTCGACGATGGCAAGCAGGTCAAGTGTGCTCGTCCCGGAGATGACCTTCACGGGTGCAGGATGCAGAATTCTTTCCGCACTGCGCACCCTCGTTCCCTCTTGCTCGGTCTTGAGAACGTTCTTCCTCTTTGCAAACGTGCTAGACAACCACGAGAAGCCGCGTTTCTCTTGACCTTTCACCCGCGGAATCTTCTCTTCCCTCCTTTCTTCCCCTCGTCTTCTCCTCCTAAGTCTACATTGGTCTCGTTCGGGGCGGAGCGGTACAACTATCGACTGGCAACTTCCTGGACTCCGGGGCAACTTTTCCGTCCCGGTTCCACATTGGCCTCGTTGCTCTTCCATCCGACCCAATTTTTTCTTTCCGCGCCTCTTTCACGCGGCTATTCGTCTTTCGGTAGACTGGTTCGCTCTTCGTTTTTGGTTTCGTTAGGACATTTTTTTGGCATTCGGGAACACTGACCTTTGGGGAATTTTAACGGAGAATGGGGGTCAGTGGAGTGTACTTCCCCGGGCGATGATAGGTCGAAAAGTAGAACAGACTCTGACAATGAGTTGTTAGAAAGAACACGATCGAGGAAGAACCGTTCTTTGTCTTTTTCGTCGAATTCCAGATATAGTGAGCGATGAAATAACAAACTGTAGTCTCCACGATTCACGGTTTTTTTTGTTTTGTTTTTTCTTTCTTTTTTTTTTTTTTTTACAAAAATATAACAAACAGAAGAGCACGAAGAAAGAAGTTCCCGAGGGATCAAAATCGGAAGTTCGAGGGAGTTGCACGTGGGAATATTCGGATGTTTTATTACAAAGCACGAGGAAACACCGAATCGTTCTTCGATTCTTTCGGAATTCTGTCCAAAAATAAACGGGACAACGTATAAACGAAATAAAGAATTACCTCCTACAATCGGCGCATTTCTTGAAAGGAAGATAACGGGCAAAGAAGGAAGAAGGAAGAAGTTTCTAAGAAATAAAAGTCATAAGCTCGTGGGAATTCTCCAAAGGGCGCAGAAACTCCAAATCTATCCCTTCTCCGATTCTTTTGGAATTCCAGCCAGAAATAGAAGGCTACGAAGGTTCCTCGATCCATGTGTTTCTTGAGGAAGAGAAAAGAAACGACAAGCGGAGAAAGAAGAAGAAGAAAGAAGCCTCTGAGAAAAATCAGACGCTCGTGGAAATTTTTCATCGAACGTTTTCCAAACGTCGAGGAAGCTCCAAATCTCAGGTTTTCTTGATTTCTTTGAAATTCTCACGAGAAACAGCAACGAAATAAGGGACTAGTTTCTATAATATATCACGTATTTCTCGACCGAAAGCAAAATAACAAGCAGAAGGAGGAGAGGGAAGAAGTTTATAAACTCGAGAGGATCGCACGTGGGAATTTTCCATGGAGTATCTCCCGAGGGACGAAGAAACTCCATTGGAAGCATTTGAAAGATCGTTTCGTCGGTCCAGCGACGAAGGAAACGAAAGTGGTCCGAGCGACGGTGGGAGGACGAGTCGAACGGAAACGGTCGCGTTCGTTTCGCGCTCCGGCCACTTGACGGTCGTTGATCAAAAGCGAACGCTCGAGAATTTCTCAAGGAGGGTTGTTCTTTGAAGCTGGAATTCCTTCGAGATCGCTCGGTCGTTTGTCTTTGACAATAATCACCGGTTTCCAGCACTCGACTGTCCTGTTTTTCAAGCGCGATACTCCCTCGTCGAAACGAACGTTCTCTCACAGTCGATGCTCTCTTTTCCTCCCGCCCTCGCCTCCTTTCTCCTTTCGCGTCTTTTTCACGGCTACTAAGAAAATTCCTTTCGTTCCTTCGACGCGGCGAGAGATTCGTCAAATTTTTTTACGAACTTGGGAGGACAACAGCGCCGCGACGAATAATTCGCGTTGGAAAATTAAGTTACGTTTGATAACGCGTCGTGTCGCCGCGTGATTAGGTGGTAGAAAATGGGACGAAGAAAGACGAACGAGAAATGTTTGCAAGAAGCGAGAGAAAAGTGGAGAGAAATGATAGACGGAACGGCCGTAAAATCATTCCCGATGGTTAATTCATAGAGCGTGGCATGTATAAAGCGAAATAAAAGTAACGGGAGGCGGGGATAATGCGAGTGTTGCATGAAGAATATTTCTGCGCAGCGATAGAAACAGGGGAGAGTATGGTGGATAAAATGATAGTGGTATAAAGGATGCAAGAACTGCGACAAAATAATAGCGATTCGAAGAAAAATCCTGCGGGAAAGTTGTGTCTGTAGAAAAAAGAAGCAACGGTTTATAGCGAAATGGCGGTAACACGAAGAAGATGTTCTACAATCTGGATAAGTAAACCGACGATATTGTGCGATAACTTATACAAAAACTACTGTATCGTATTCATCGAGCGTACAAAAGACGAGACTCTGGAAGTTTAAAGGCAATTTTAAACGAACGACTGTATAAAAGATCTCTTTGAGAAAACATTTTTAGACGACAGATTCGTATTAAGATCTTTTGCAAAGGTCGAGCGTCAAGGACGAATTATTCGCAGGCAAACTCGATTAGTCGGTGTCCTTGTTCGCGTGTCCTTGTTTCCACGACCGAGGTTGACGCGGTCGAGGACGAACGACGACCCTTCTCGGACCAACCCCTCGCTGACCCCTTTTGTCTCTCCAATTCTTCTCCGTCTAACGTCATCTTGCGGTTTGGTCACGAAATTGGGGCGAATTCTAAAATTCCAGCAACGATACGATCCGTTGTTCGACCTTACTGCGTAATATAAATCGCGGTGTTCGCTGTTTTCGATGGAAACGGACCGGAGACATTGTCGATGGTCTCAAATTTTCGATCCAGTCTGCAAACTTTCTTCTCCGCGATTTTTAAGCTTTCATAGGCGGTGTTAATTGGATCGTTTGTCACTTACTACGTTAGAGAAAAATGCCAGGCAAATTAATTTCAGTCAGAGTGATTTTAATGCTCGTGCAAATAGTATAACACGGTTAGGGTCGAAAAACGTAGCGCGGCGCGTTGAAAACGAGGGAACCTTCGTTTAACTGAATAATAAAATTCAAGGTTCCGCGTGCCGGAACACCGATCCCTGTTTTTTTCTCGAGTTTCGTCAACTACCGTTAATGGGAATCGAGGATAAGAAGTTTCATCGGGCGGCCGCAGATTTCTCTGACTAAATTAAAAAGAAAATACGTATAAAATAACGTCGCTATTTCTCCGGAAATTAAATATTCCGGCGTAAGTGGTTCTCGCTCACTGTTTTAATTCTGCCGCGCCAAGAAGTCCGTTAACACGGTGGAAATAAACCGCTTTCGAGATGAAAATTCTTCGCTCGTTGCTGGTGGAAAAGGAGGGGCGAAAAGGAAAACCAAGGAAGAAAGAAAAATTGTGGAAGGTTTTTTGCTCACCGCCGATCTTGTCCCTGGTTCTTCGAAACTCTTCGAAAACGGCCGTTAGTCGATAGGAAAGCGAGCATTTCCACTTTCCTCCCGCTAACGACTCTATCCACGGTTGATGCACGCTGAAGAAGCAAGTTCAGCCCGCGTCCTTGACCCACTCGCGTGTTTAACGATCGCCGAATCGGAACCAGTCTAAAAAAAAAAAAAAAAAGAAAGGAAATTAATTAGAACACGGTCGCGTTCCAGAGGAAAGAGGCCGCGAGAGAGGAATTAAAGGGAGAATCGATCGGTTTCCAAGGGATCTGCGAGCACGCGAATTTCCAGCGAGACGACATGGCCCACGACGAGTACAGGGATTATCGCGACCACTCGTAATCGCCGGTTCTACTTTTTCCTGTTAATAACTGGGTGAATCTTGTGGCGGGATAAAGTCGCCGAGGTTGGTGATTAAAACCGAAAGATGAGAAATTCGAACACCTAAAAAGCTGGGCCACGGCTTTTCGGATTAATCGATCGCGAGCTATGACGTTGTGTCGTGTGCATTTGTGACGTGTTTCGGATTTTCGAGGAATTCTGCAACCACGTCGCCGGGATCTACGCAGGTGAGCTTCTACAACAAGTACGTAATATTTTGAACGAAATTTCGTTCGATTCGTGCATAGTAGGAATGGAGTTGTATCGCGACTTTGCGATTAAAAAACTTTTGTTCCAACTGTACGCGATGCTCCGTGAGAAATTGGAGGAAACTCATCCGAGACCAATCTAATCAGCGCCAAGTTCTCGAAGTGGTGAATTACTTGAAATAATGCCGATTACCTAAGAACTCTAGTTACGTGAAATAGTTAGCTGCGAACTAATTCTACGATCGAAGTTCCAACTCGTAGAGAATCTTCAAATAAAAATCATCGCGATTAACCTTCGTCCGTGCCTCACCGTCGCTAATTGGTCCGTCCCTGGTGAGTCAAATTGGGAAACATCGATGAAACGAAAAGATAAATAATTGATTTTCCATTTTTGTCGTTTATGCGCATTCGCGATATAATCCGCTTCCCAATGCTTCAATCTTACCGTTCTTACCTCTGAAGCGAAGACAGAGAGAATAACGAAGAAAAGGCGTCTCTTCTTCTCTTCTTCAAACTCTGATATTCAAAGCTATACGCGTCTAGCTGCGTTCCGAGAGGATCGTACAACGAACGCGTAATCGTCGCGCAACGATTACAAAGCGACGAGTTAGCCATCGATGGAACTGATAAGAATAATGTACGTCGGGTCGAACAAACTTTGTAATCTCCTGTAACAAATATCGTCACACCCACACATTTATCGCGTGTTTCACCGTTCGCAGCATTAAATTCCACGTTGGAAAAATAAAAGTCACAAAGTCTCGGATCAATCTTTCCATAAAAGGAGATCTTCCACGTGAGAAACGCGTCGAATTGACACGGGGCATGGACGAGGGTTGAACTTCGACTTCGCTGGAATCTCAAAGTTGGCGAACGACCGACTCGTAGAAATCGATCGAGATAGTAGCGCATTCTTAGCAGCGTTCTTATCACTTTTGTCCGCGTTAAATCACGGCTAGCGGACTAATCTCGTAGATTCACGTGCTCGTAAAGCAAGAAACGCTTGCAATATCAGATTTTCCGTGGATTCCGTCGGATCTAGTCGATGGAACGCGTCGTCGTTGGCGTCGTCGTCGTCGTCGTTCTTGGAGAAAAGGAGAATCGATGGAGAAGTCGGTGTAATCTGGATCGTTTGGCTGCGAAGCGAGGCCACGTCCGCTCTGTTTCCCCGGATTTTTAAAGTTCGCTCGATACCTCCGCGCCCCGTCTAGGGTTATTTGCACGCTAGACGAGCGGCAATCCGGATGGAAAATTAATTTACCTTCAAAGAGAGTGCAAAGCAGCCGGAGTTGGCTCGCCGAGACCGAGTCGTTTCTCTATCGGTTCTCTCGATACGCGAACGATCGAGATCATTCCGAGCACTCGAATCGAAACCTTCCTATCGTCCAAGGAAGAGTCGCGATACCCGTTTGGAAGAATAGTCGGAGTGAAAGGTCGAGATGCTTCGTTGAAAATGTTTCGGATGGGCCGACATCTTTCACGTTGGAATTTTTTTCCATTTAATACAACGTAATTAGGATTAACGGAGGTGCTTACGAGGTTTCGAATTAGATCTTAATTAACCCCGTTGATCGTCTAGACACAATTACTCCAAGTTTGCCTTCATAAAGAAACTTAATTTTACTGCCGCGTATTACGACCTCGCTAATTCCCAACAAATTGATTTTAATTACGTTTTAACCCTACGACATCGTAAAAACATTGCCCCGCGATTTTCGCCAACGTTCCTTTCGCCGACGACCTGCCAAAACGTTCAAGGAACGAACCTTGTGTCTTTTCATATTTTTAACAAAAATCCCATCGAATCAACTGGATGTTTTCAAGGAAAATCGCAACGAGTAAACTTTGTATTTCTAACGTAAAATCTGTAACGTATTAACTGTACGCTTTTAACGAAAATAGCAAACGAATCGACTTTATGCTCGAAACACAAAAATTACGACTAACGCCCGGTCGCTGTTTACTCTCGAAAGAGAAGAAGAGAAGAAAAAACGAATCTGTATTTTCCGATGCTGGTAAGCAGAGCAGAAGTATGGAAGTACATCGAGCGTTCCGTCTGCCGTTTTTCTTTTTCTTTTTCTTTTTTTTTCGGACACGATGGAGATCGCGACGATTCTCAGAGTCGGAGCGTAACCACCGGCCGTAAATTGGCACACCCCCGAGAGTAAGACCTCGAATTTATCTCGTGGAATAACCGTGGACACAGAAACGGGACGATCATTCGGTTGCCTCGTCGAGTTTCCTTTCTTTCTCGCGACACCCGAAGCAATTTCATTACGCCGTATCGCTCATTCCTGCTGACCGAAACAACGCTGCGCCGATTTCCCCGACACTTTTCTACGAAAACTTTGCCTCCTTATCGTTGGGCAGCTGCTATGTTTGTATATTTTCGAGAACGCTTGGCTGATTTTTATCTCGAGTCCGGTCGAACAGCGTTTATTTGAAAACGATTTTACGAAGTTAAGTTTCCAGACACGTTCCTCTTTCCGATATCTTAATGTAATAATCGCAAATTGCTGGTATATATCGGACGCTTTCAATTTGTTATTTTAAATCTTCGTTTTTTGTACCTACAGTGGCGCACAGAAACTTTCTACGTATATGTAGTATATGTACAAAACGTTTTGAAATTTCACAAATACCACAACGAGGTACGACTATCCTGATATCTTGGTAATCCCGTATTCGTGAAATTTGAAACGGATCTGTAAATGTATATGCAAGTTGCAAAATATTTATCGCAAGCATACACCTCGCAAAGATCATCAAGGTGTTTAAATAGTCGATTATTCGCTGTATTCATAAGCTACGATGTGCAACCATGACATCATCCTTAATACCAATTGTACGTTTAAAGCTACTATTCGTGCTGTATACTAATTTTTCATCGAGTTTACGCTTGCGAAAAATGTCTCGCAACTTTTCTATACAATTTCGGATTGATCTCAAATTTCACTGTCATAATCACGATAGTTGTGTCCAGTTTCCTATAATGTACGTAACGTATTCGTTAACCCTTTCGCTTCGCCAGTCCAGTCCACCGAGGTACGGTCACTGAACGGAAACGCGCGCGCCAGAAATACGCACAGTGTGCGTGGTTGCTGTATATACGTCTTCCCAAGTCTTAAATAATAACTATGCTGAATAAAACAAACTCCGCTCCAATATGACAAGTATAATTTACATCTTTAATATGAAAAGGCTTACAAGATCGCAGGTAATATAGGCATTCGTATATTTACGAGACTTTACGACAAAATGTTTAATATAATTAGTAAATATATTAATATGCAAAGATTAGTAATGTAATTTTGTATGATATATTTTGAAACAAGGATCTATACATAAACCAACATTGCAATCTTTAAACTCGTATCGCTATTCGCATCTTTTATCATTTTTACTACAAACGACACTTAAGAAGCGATTAATCCAATATCAATCAAAAATGTTCTGCCGATGACGAAAAAATGTATTATTGACTACATGTACGTGCATCATTTGGATGGCGGATATATCGAGTGCCGGACTCAGGAATCGTCGTGTGGTCGCCGCCTATAAACGGCGCTCGAAGCGAAAGGGTTGAAAAAGCAATCTTCGGCAAACGTTCTAATATTTTCCGTATTTTTCACTTTTCGATAATCGGAATTTTCTCCGATTATTTCCGACCATCTACTTTTCGATAAATTACGACGATGATTCGGGTTCGTGACGATGTAAATTTACCGAGAAGCATAATATTCTGTGACATGGACTATCGCGATTTGTTTACTTTCGGCCGAATGTATTAATTGATCTAATAGGAGCTCGTTGAAATCCGGATGCGTTAATCTCGTCTAACAGCGAAACGTAACCATTCCGTTTCGACACAACCTACTATGTGTAATTGCCTAAACGTTTCAACTCCCTTTAATCCGAGACTAACAACTTAATCGTTCTAATTTTAATTTGACGTAGCTCGAAGCTAATCCACTTTTAACACGCCAAATCATCTTCACTGACTGCAACGTCACAGCTACAATAATAACGGGATATATTCCTATAATATTAGAGATAAGCGTAATCAGTGGTAGATAAACAATCCTAGCTAGTTTAGAGCTCGATTAAAATTTCTTTCGTCGTAGTTTTATAGATTTTACCGCTCGCGTGACTCTATGAAAATTGAACTTTCTTTCCAGCTCTACATTCCGACACGAACCAGACACGCTCAATCTACCTAGATTCTGTTAATTTAAAATTTAAAGTTCTCGATTATCGACTGTGCGCTACAAAAAGCAGCACGTTTCGACGCTGGATACTGTACGGTACACGGATTAGAAAATCCCTACGATGTTAAAATTCGACTAACATCGAGAAAGAAACGGAAGATTTATCAAATCGATCGACGTTCATATCTCGTTTCGATTCGAAGAAACTTTTGTTTCGGCGGTAGAAATAGCTTGGCAACAAATTTAACGCGGTTGTCTTCTTTCTTCGGCTAACAGTCGAAACGTGCCACTTTTCGCGACGGATTACCGAAACGTGCTGGTTTTCGCAACGAAAAAGCGCAACGTGCTACTCCTCGTCGCTATAAATGAAAACACGCTACACGCTTCGAGTGCAAACTCGGAAACCGCTGGCTCTCGCCGTTACAAAGTCCGCCGGTCTTCGTAATACAAACGAATCGCGTCGTTTTTCGCGACGCAAGCGACTATAACGCTTAAACGTTCCAATTTAAACACGCGGATCGATTCTAATTCTCTAGAATCCCCGTTACACCGTCGTTCACTAGCCACGCGTGAATTCCATAAAGGTTTGATCTTCGTTTGAATTCCAAATCAGTGGCGCGGTCGCGTGTCGGCGGGATCGGGACCGCGTTAACGGGGCTCGTTCTCCGGAAACGCGATTCGCGCGAACGAGCAGTGAGCTATTGCGTAACGCTACCGTCGTTACGTCCGCCATTAACTTACGTCCAGGCTATTCCACGAAACAATGTATTTAGCTTAAAAGCTTCCAACCACCGTTTTAATCGGAGGAACACGAAACTGGGTGGCGCCCAACGTTTATCGCGGATAAAAATTGGCCAACGACACGAAAAGAACGAAAGTAGGGTAATTTGAATAAAATCGAGATCCGTGACAGCGATTAACGGCACTTTATCAAATATTCGTCTATTTTTCTCCACGTTTCTTTCGTTTTTCGAAACACCGTTTGCCGTAACGTCGTTGACGGATACGCGAATCGACGTTTTTCATTTTGCGAACGTTGAGAACGGCGAGACGCGAGTCGACGTTTCCCATTTTATTTGATTCGATACGTTTCCGAAAAACGCGCGTCAGATTCGCTTTGTTTCAAACTATACCGTCAACAACGTGTTAATGACGACTTTGACGTCGGAATTCTGGACTCCGATCAAATTGAAATTTTATTGCAGTCTCACAGTATCGATCATGACGTGGAAATGAGAATTCATGGATATGGAGCGGCGATCGAGGAGTGGCAGGTCGATCGTTTTATCTGGACTCTATTAGTATCGATAACGAGGGGGTAGTGATTCTTCGAACGTAATTCGAGAATCGATGTATACACGCGGTATCGCGTGGAGATCGAGCCGAGCGTGACGAGTGTTGCATACGTGATGTCATTAAAGTTGTAGGATGTCATGTAGCACGAACAGCATGATTGAAAAGCGAGGGAGAGTCTCGAGCGAATCGTGGAAGAACAGGCAGAGAATCGGAATTAACATTTTCGAAATCCATTGCATACATCTTCTATAGTAGTTTCGTTTTATATCCAATATAGAATAAGATCCTAATATTCTTATAGAGTTAGCAACGTTTCATTTCCATTCGAAACATTCGCCGATGTATTCGACAATTTTGAAGATATTCGCGGTGAACGATTTAAACGGAACACCACCACTGCGTGCCGTTGTATCACCATTGTAATTCGATTTACGATAACCGATCGTTTTCCCTTCTTTGCAGACAGTGTTTCATGTTCCTGAGATCGTCGATAGATCGTCGGTGCGCGGTGTTGCGCGATCGAATCGGGATCGCCGGTGATCGTGAAGTTTGAAAGCTGCTGGCCGAGCGTGTGGCTGGTAGGGCGAGAAGCCCGATCGACCAAGGTTCGTACGAACGAGGGTGTCCCTTTCACCGGAACAACGGTGCTGATCCTCGGCATGAAGGGTAAGTCCTTTGAAATCCTATTCACGCGCGATAGAAACGCGATTCCTCCCCTTTTTCCCAAACGTGAAATATCTCTATCGTCGCTTTCCTCGCTCGCGAGCTTGTCTCTCGAATTTCGAGCAAGCAGAAGCTTGTCTCTGACCCTAGACGGTGAGAAGGAGCAACCTGATGCGAACGCAGAGATCGAATACAGCAGTAGATAAAAAAGAAAAAGAAAAAAAAAGAAGAAAAATATCTCGATTGAGCTAGGACTGCCTTTGGATACTATTACGAGCGACACCGATGGTGGCCAATCGGGAGGAAATTCGATGGCTACCATCGGACGAGATAGCAGATTAGTACCGTAAAATTCATTGCAATTTCTAGCAATTTCACATCTACCGCGTCTCGTTCCACGATATCAACGGCAAATGTCGTTCCGATCGGTTAGCTTATCGGAATCGGTTAGGTGTACTTCGAAAGTGCTCGTACTTTTATGACATTCAATGGGAGCGTTAATGACGAAAGCGCAAAAAATTTCCGAAATCAACGTTGGCTGGCGAACGATGGCCGGTGGTTAGGACAGCGCGTAACAGCTGTTTTGCATAACCTAATTAGTCAGCGAGCCGCACAAGCTGGCCGGAATTAAAATTGCAGCCCGACCGGGTCGCACCGCTTCTCGCAGCATCGTTCCCTTCGACCTTTTCCGGTAGACTGGCTGCGAGAACTCTCGAGAATAGAATTTGTTACGTCGCCATCTGGCGTCGGACCATTTGCCTACCTTTCGAAGCGGTTCTACGGTGAAATACCCCAAGACGTTATACGGTGGCATAGCAACTAGGTTGGACACGGGAACGTATCGAAGGTTTCCACGAATGGTAACGATATTTCTCTCGGAAAGTCGTACTTTGCAAGGATATTCGAGCGTTAGCGAAACGTAAAATCGCGAGCCGACCCGGTCGAACGACCTTCCGCCTCTGGAGTAACGTAAATCCGACGGCTAGCGCGAACGGAATCCTCCGGAGGGCTATTCGCCGACGAATTTGATTGCTATCGCCCGAATTCTCTTTATGAAACGTGCCAAACGGCGTGGTCGAAACGGACGTGCGCGAAGAAGGATTTTCGCGAGTGAAAAGGATCGCACGGCAGAGGAAAGGAAATCGGTGGATCACGGCTGGATGAAATCGGCAGGGCCAGAGATTAATCTCGCGATTAACAGAGCCGGTCGTCCGGTCGAAAACGAACATCGCGATCGTAGCGGTCTGATAATGGATTATCTGCTCGCGGGCATAATGTATCGCCCGCTGTCACGGCGGCCACGATGAATCACCCGGCTGCGACTTTCTCCGGTGAACGTCTCTCCAATTAACGCGGCTGAAAGCGACGATTAAGCGATTCGCTGGTAAATAATTTTTAAGCTCGCGCGCTGCTCATTTTTACGTAGGAGACGTTTCCAAAGTGCCGAACGTTGTCGTTTGGCAGCCGCTCGACTTCCTTTCCTAGCAACCAAAGTGCCAGTTTCTGCTAGTTTCGATCTCCTCTTTTTCCCGTAGTATCGAGTCAATCGATAACGCGAATAGTGGCATACGATAGACACAAACTAATTAATTTTATATATTTTACGTCGATTGTACAATGTTATTCTTTTTTTTTATACGATATTACTTGGATTATTTGTATCGTTGAAAATTCTTTAGCCCGTGAGATTCGTCTCGTTTTGATCGTACTGCAAAGTTCAGTTACGCGTGGCTCACCGATGACCGCCGTAGCAGCCGGTGTGTTAATTTAACTCGCTTCCCCATACAGGACGAGCTATCTCGAGATACGATAACGTTCGTATAATGGCCACGGTCCAGAGTTGCCCTATTATTCCAATTACGTACAATCGTAATCAACGTGCCATCAACTACGGCAAACCTTGTATATCAGTCAATTATTAATAATTACCGTAAGACGAAAATTCAAGCACGCGTTCCAAATGTCCCAGGAATATCCTTTTCCTATCGATCGGAAGAATCTGACGATGGACCCAACCAGGGTAACCGATTAATTGTTAATCAACGGTGGCAGCGGCCGAATAATTAGCGGCGCGGCTATCGCCGCCAGGACTATCAACACAAGCGAGTTGGTACTTATTAACGGCGAGTTAATCGCGGCCGGTCGGTAATTTATTTCTCGCGAGTTCCATTCGGCAATGTCGAGTACAGCAAATATTTATCTCGGACTTGCTCTTTGAAACTGGCGAAAGTGGCTGTCTAAACCGCGCCTCTTTTTCTTTTTTCTTTTTTTTTTTTTTTCTTTTTATATTTGCCCGACGCAGCGGCGAAATTAAAATTCCGCCTCAAGGGAGGGAAAGGTCGTGGGAACTTCGAGTCTGGAAAATTCGCCGTTTCTACTGTTCCTCTTTTTCCGACCGGTCTCTGCGGACACGGGGCGCGAGAACGAGCAATTAGTGGTACGAGCGGAAAGGAAAATTTTTAAATACTCCGCGGAATCTCTTAGATTCGATAAAATTCCATAGAAGCGTGCAACTTGCGAGAAGATACGGCGCATCTTTCGTGGAAAATATCTTGTTCCATTGATACGTTCGATTATCAGCTGCATGTATCGATGTAACTATTGTTCGGTATAACTCAACGATGTGTCCTGGCTATCTTCAAGTAAAACCAAGTAAAAGAATTTCTTCTCAATTTCTGTCGTCGCAGGAGTGGGAATCCTAGAGACTCTCCCAGACGCGTTGATCGACAAACGTTACGATTTGCCGGCCGTTTCCTTTCGAACGCGTGCAATGGCAATTTGTGAAAGTTGAAAGCGGCGCTCTGTAGCAAATATTTTGCCAATTAGTTAAATCGACGCGCAACAGGCGAACCACGGGCGTCAAGAATCTTCAGAAAAGTCCGCAACGTCGAGCCACACGGCACGCGAAAACTATAACGTTCGACTCGAACGTGGAACAATTAATTATCCCGTATCGAAACATGGCGTAATTATTTAATTTCGCGCTTCTCCGTGGTTCGACTCTTTCGTAAACACGGCACGCTGATTTCCAAAGGCTTCAAGGGTGTTACGCAGATAGCACCGTCGCAATTAATTGAATCGCGGCGCAACAGACGAGATCCGGGCGTCGAGAGGGGTCGTTGAAGACGGCCGATAGAAAATCCTCGGCAAATTACCGCGAAATTTCGCGTTTTGCGTTTGGATACGCGCCAGCCGTTCGGTTAAAGCGCGAATTCGCGATGAAGGGCTACGGGGAGTAAGCTGCAGCTCCAACACACTGGATCGGCTCAAAAGTTCCTCTCTCTCTCTCTCTCTCTCTCTCTCTCTCTCTCTCTCTCTCCTTCGCTTTCTAGCCCCAGAAACTGCGCAGTAATTATTGCATAACTTCGACAGAGTCTCTTTGTTAACAACGAAAGCCTCTCTCGAGACGAGTATCCGATATTGAGCGCTCGAGGAAGCGTAAACTTGGTCTTCACGCTTCGGTTTCCGGTGCCCGTCATCGGCCATTCCCTCCTCTTTCGCCTAGCCGTTTGCATAACTTCCTTTTCCCAGGTGCGCTTTCGCGCGAGCATTTTTCTATTTCCCACGTGGGAAGTCGCGGGAGCTCGTAACATTTTGCATTACACGCTGTCCCGGCTCGCTTTGAACCTTTTCTGATTTTTTTTTTCCACGCTTTTCTCTTTTACGCGCTGACTCTCCACCGTTTCGCGTTTTCCGTTTTTTACGATTCCTCGTATATAGTCAAACAACTTCTTTCGCCGCCGTTGGTCTCGGCGAGCTCAAACGTTGACAAACGAAAACCTCAAATATTTGGCGGTGGCACCTCGACCGTGTTTGTTTCTCATCCCTCTCTCTTTCGCCTCTTTTTCCTTCCGTTTCGTTCCTCTTAATTTAATAGCCTGTATTTCTCGCGGTTCTGTCCTTTCTCTGCTCCCGGTCTTTCTGAATTTTCCTCGCTTATCTTAGTCTCGCCTCCTTTGACTCCATTTTTCTTCCATTTTTACACACCGACCCGATTATTATTTTTCGCGCCGGATTGTCAAGCTGTTCGTCGTCAGCCGGTTTAATAACTCGAGCGAGTCACCGACTTCTCCTTCGTTTTTCCGACAGCAGCTACATCGTAAATATTGAAACTCTAACGATCCTCGGTGTTCGACGCGAGGCGTCTGAAAGACCTTTCGAACGTTCGAGCTTTCCCAAGCTCGAGAAGAACTTCGGTGTAACACGTGTACAGACGCTTATTAAACGATGCATAATTTTACGCCATCTAATGAATTTGAAAACTTCTGCCAGAGCAAAGGGGAAGGTAAATCGCATTAGAAAGCTCGGGAAACTCGCGGGGAAACTTCGTTCACGGTCCTCGTGAATCTTCGAAAGTCCCGCAGGGACTCTCCCTCGTTACCTCAAAGATCCACCACGCTTTCATCACTTTTCAGTACTCGCTTAATGGTCAATGAGAAATTTTTGTAAATTCTTCGAGCCGTTGCAAGGAGTAGCGTCTAGTGGAAATCCACCAGGACAGATTAACGCGTTATTGATGGAACACTTAGAACAGACGTTTTTAATTTTTTTAAACATCGCGGGCAGAGGAAGCTAATCGACGTTTGTTATATTGCTCGATTTAACATATTTTTTGTAAAAATACGCGGCGAATGTGGTACGACTTATTTCACGGTGTATACGGTATAACATGTCAATACAATAATTACTTGTCTATTAAATAAATAATAACATTACAAGTTATAGTCCGTTCGTACGAACAATTGTATTTATTTTATAGATAGAAACCAATTCAAGTCACGTCGAACGGACTTGATTATTAAACCTCTCCATTAAAAATTGATCTTAATTCAACGTTGTCTTAACAAAACGTGTTAAGAGAAAGATCGGAGGGAATAATTTTGGAATCGATCTTGAGCTGATCGTCGAAGAGCATTAAAGATTTGTAATTAAGATTGATTTGTTACTTGTATATATAGTTGCTCGCACGTGCGTCTCCATACGTTACGTGAACTTTGACGTTCTAATAGGACATCCGACGAGTCGACGTTCCTTTAATATCGAAAAATATTCTTTGAATATTAAAGGAACTCAATCGGTCACCCAATACGAATATGAATCATTCATTATGATTTCCATCAGGAGGTAACTTTTCTTGCCAAGTCGATGGAACTGAGATTTTCTAGGCGAGTTTCGCGATTTCAAATTCCTGTCCGCGTTATTAGACGGATGAAGCTTATGGCCACGGTAGATAGCTAGGTTGAGAACTTGCGGATAATCGCGTTAAAACACAGCAAGCTAGTCGGGCCCTCGTTAATCCGTTCCGATGAAGTATAGCCGGCTCGATAGTGGGAAGAGCCTGGCCGACGTTTGAGAAATTCGCTTCCGGTACCGCCTATTCCCCGATTGATTAATATCCTCGAAAATTCATCCAGCCAGCTCGAATTTTAATTTTCAAATAACGATTTTCGTTTAACGTTAATTCGATTAACAAATTTCCGACTCGTTACACTGGCAATAAATTCTCAATTTTCCAATATCGCAGAATCACAATAACACTCGACGGTAGCGCGAATTTCAATAATATCCGATGCTAATCAAAGTTTAATAATTGCGATAATTTTCTTGCAGACTAAATTTAGCTGCACGCGTACGTGTAACAGTTCGTATAGACTTTAGGACGGTCTCGGACAGAATCGGATAAGGACCAGACGGCGCGCATCCCTTCAACGTCGGCAATCATCTCGATACTTTAATCCAATCTACAAGTCCATACACCCTTCGTCTGACCCCTTACGATCCTCACGAAAATATCCTTCGCGCTCAGCATGACCTAAAGATCTCCATCTTGCTAACCTATCTTCAACATCATCTTCGCCCTTGTCTTCGTCTGCCTCGCTACGGCGATTCTATACCAGCGTTTTAAGAAATGTTTCCCGACACAACGCTCACCCTATACCGGTCTTAAACGAAATTATTTGTTTCAGGGTTATTCGTAAGTAGGTCGAAACGAGCGACTCTAAAATCTAAGATCCAACACCGGCAACTAGAGCATTTTCGCGAAAGACTAAAGTTACGACTACGCGAGCGAGGATACGATCGTATCAGTCGTTTTTCTCTGCAAACATCCTGACAAAATGATTTCTCCGGAAGGAAGAACCCGCTGTACGCAAATCTCTCGGTACATAGGAAATATCTCGGTGACGAGTCCCTCCGCATCCGGTCGCTCGGCTTGAATCGGCCGAATCACCGGAAACGGTAGCCCATCACCGTGGAAGGAACGTTCTGCCAGGTTGCGATCGCTTCGAAGCTGGCTGACTTTCGCGTGTTCCATTTTCGAGGGCGGATCGATAAGCCCGATGAAAATTCCGGGTTCGGACCACGCCGGCAAACCGTGGAACGTTTCGCGTAATGCGTCGCGGTTCTCGGTGAGCCGAGACGAGCACCGACCGGATAAATAATCGATCGATCGGCGTCGTGGCAGCGCGCAACAAAGTTGACGATGGCTACGGACCGACTCTGCCTATTGGCAGAGAGTTACGCAACACCTCTGGCCATCGGTGACCTCGAAACGCCGTGAACCGCTTGGAACGCAGCGCGAAATGCCTCGAATCGCTCGCCGCGTACCTTCGAAACCGGAAGTCCAGCGAGCCGTTGCTAAAATTTTCGAACCCTTGCGAGGAATCGTTGGATCGTGTTTGATCATCGACTAAAAGGATTTCCATTGATCGGAATTCCTCTGTTAATAGGTTTATCGAGATTTTGCGTAAAAATTAGACGCTGGTGGAGAGATTCGAGAATTTTCTCTGGATATCGGTCAGAGGCAACGAGTCTCAAATTGAGAAATATTTTCCGATCTGATCTATTTGAAATTACCGATAGAAACTTTCTACTTGATTCTTTTCGTTTTCGACTGGTTAGAACTCTCGAACTTAACCGGATCAGTGAAATTTTACACTGGAAATTAGAAGTTTAAGAGAATTGGATGAAAGTTAGAAGCGACGAAAGGATTGGAGAATCGAACTCTGACTGAAGATAGTTTCTAGCCAACGAACCTCGAAATTGAGGAATATTTTTTGCCTTGGTCGGTTTTAAAGTACCGATAGAAACCTCGAGGCATCTAATACGAATAGGATACAGCTCTATTTATACGCCGATAAGTGGATCAAACGGATAATACGTGTCCATCGGCTCCTCTTTTCTTCGCTGTTTATAGGTTCGCATAATCGCAGCTAATTTTCACGCACGGTAGAATTTCTTTTGTCCGATACGAACGAAATATTACGGATAACTACCTCGCTACCGCCCATCGACCGCTATGAGCTTTCGATGCATAGAGATGCAGGTTCGTATAACTGAGATTGAACAACGATTTCCACACAAATTGCGTGAATTTACACGTCAGCTTAGACAAAACACGCGGACGTGTACGATTTCGGAATACGCGTTCGTCTAATTGAAAGTACGCGCAAGCGTAGTTCGAATAAAGAGGCTGAGCTCGTATAACGGACGGTAAACGGAAAGTGGTTCGTATAAGCGGAGCTCGGTTAAACGGAACAACTGAATTTTGTTACTCGTTCGAAGACGAAAGTGAAATTAAATTGGACTGAAATTTGTAAGTAGTACCGAGGCAGAAATATTAATTCATACGAGCGATACATACATCGAGCGAACCGGAGTCGGATAATAAGAGTTCAGTGACGCATTTCAAATGTAAACCGAGCACTGCGGCGACGTTAGTTGGGGTAAGTAAGCTGATGTTCGCATAAATGGAGTTTTACTATGAAAATACTCGCCGTACACTATCAGAGTTTACGCAGACAGTCTGTGAGATAATCCAAAGAGTTGTGAAAACAATCGATCGTACGTTACAACCGTTGCACAGGTTCGATTCCACGCGGACCGCTAAAAATTCCGAGCAAACGAACTTCCCGCATGGCATTCCGACGGGAGACCGCGGAATTTCCCGTAACGCGGACTCCACAACGATTCTCTTTGGCGACCAATCCGCGCTCGAATCTTCGTCCATGGAACATTAATTAGTGGACGGATCGATGCTCGGCGTTTCCTTTCTCTCGCTCAGCCTCCCTTGCCCCCATGTTTTCCCCGGTTTCCCTGTGTTTTCCTCATCGGCAGCCCCTTTATTAAGCCTCCGTTGTCCGAGCTGCTTTTCAATCCGGTCGCTTTTTCGCCGCGTGTCTTTGATCCATTGGAAACCGTGGAGCGTTTTCGAGACACGGGAAAAATCGCGGCCGAATAATGGAAACCGAGGAATCAAACATGCTCCGATCCGGAACCGGTATTTTCTTCTTGTTTCCTTCTTTGCTTTTCCGTTTTAACGTAAAACAACGATTTTAGAAAGAACGGCTATCCGAAGCCTGCGCGCGTCCAACCAGCGGCGACTCTCTAATTGCAACGTGTTCGCACCAAGTGCTCGACTCGATATCTTTCATAGCGCGTTCCTCCTCGGAAAGTAAAATTAAACAAGCTACCGTAGCATAATTTTCATTATGGAAATTAAAGTATTCTCCTTCGCGATTATGCAAATTATGCACGGAATTTGAATAAAAAAGAATCAAAATTTCGTCGGAAGAACGTAAAGACGAGAAACGGAGGTGCGTAAAAAAGACAAGCGAGCAACCGTGGCGCCTGACAGACGCGTTTAATCGTCGAGCGGTGGCGGAGTGTTCCTCGAGACGCGCAGGCCACTTGAAAAATTCATCCTCACCTCTGGCAATCCCGGAGGAAAATCGAACAGAGCTCGAGGACCACCGCGAGTCCTCCACAGTGAATTTTCCTCTTCGTTCCGGTCTTATCGCTCATGGATATTCATATTTCACTCGTTTATCGATCCCAACGGTGTGGAAACTCGATGGATTTATCGGGAAATAATTTCGTTAGCAACGTATTATGAGACGAAGCTTTTTCCTTGGTTATTTGTTCCCGGATGAGTGACGATAGAGCGAACGATAAAGAGACGATAACGTGGACAGAGTAGCCGAGAATCGGTCGGCGGAGTTCGCGATTAAAACTTTGCTCGTGAAAAGCGTCATCCGTTCGAATTCGGCGGATTCGGCACGCGTAGCGATTCTATTTTCCAATTTTTCACGCTGTTCAAACGCGCGTACGTGGGTTTTCGTTACGCGTCGTACCTGGTAGTCGAACGACCCGACCGAGGAACGGATGGTCGTTTAGGTGTTTTAAACTACGTTGTCTAAATAGGTCTAGATTGACGTGGATTAATTCGCGACAGTTTAGATTTTGGATAACGTGCGTCGGTTTAGGAGTATCCGTTAACGAGTATCCGCAGTGGTATAGGTCAATAACGACGTAGGGCCACGTCTAGGAAAATTCACAGCAGCTTACTAAGCCGTATTAGCTAGCCGTTAATGAATATTCGCAGTAGTACGAGTCAATCATCAGGTAGAATTACCTTTGAGAAAATTCACAAAGGCTTAGCGAATTCGACTAGGGGTAGGTTAATGAATAACCGCGGTAGCATAGGTCAATTATGGCGTACGGCTATGTTTAGGAAAATTCACAGTTGGTAAGCCGGATTAGGGATACGTTACCGAATATCCGCAGTAGCAAAGGTCAATTACGACGCAGGGCTACCTTTAGGAAAATTCGCAAAGGCTTAGTAGGTTATAGCTATAGTAAAAGGTTAGTAGGTGTGCGACAATGAACATCCGCGCTGGCATAGGTGAATTATGGCGTGGAGATACACGTTCAGGATAATTCACGGTGCCTTGGTTACTTGGATCAGGGATACAGATGTTGGCGGTAATGTAAGGTCGACGTTAACGTAGGTCACGTTTGGAAAGATTCGGTATAGACAAGAGCAACGTTGGCGAACCCTTGGTTAATTTAATAATTTAGCAATGATAGTTGGTAGGTCTACGTGAATACGTAGATTCACGGTATTCGTTAACGCGTTAACGCGAGCACGGATCGTTGATTCGCAGTAGCGCAGACCGACGACGACGCAGACCTAAATTCAGGAAACCATATGATAACCCAGATCTGCGGTAGACTAAGTCAACGTTATCACGAGTCTACATTGATCGAAATGCAACTCAACCACGATTGCTCCAATGTTACGCAAACTCAAACCCGTGCTTAACCCATCTCGGAGGTAACTCGGGTCTAGGTTAATCCCTACCCACCATCTTCGGAACTAGAAGCAACCCAAGCTTAGTCTAATCTACACCTGGCTTACCCTTAAATCCGTACTTACCTCAACCAAGAGGCAATGGAAGTCTACAACGGCATCGTGTACGCGCCGCTTCCACCCTACGATAAACTAAATTCACAGCTATGAAACCGAACATCAGCGCTGAACACACGTTTCACGCGTAATAATATAATCTGGATGCACTGTGTCGGAACCTTGGTCGAAGATCGACAAACATTCGCGGGACGTAGCAATCGTTCGAATTAGTTTGCGGCAAAATACGATTCATTGTTCGCCGTTGGCCAGCCTCGAATTCGATAAATTCGATTCGCAAATTCGTCGTCGAAATAGCGTGCGGTTGATCACCGGAACGACGTTTTAGCCTATTGTGCGTCGGACACTGGCGGAGTGAGAAAGGGCGGCAGGAGGAAGGGGGGAGAGAGAGAAAGAGACGAGCAGAAACGCGTCGAATATTTTTCCTGTCGCGTATTTCCGCGCGGTCACTCGGTCGGGCTGGCATTAATGAAAGTTATATACCACCGCGATCGTATTAACGTATGAATTCGATCGTGTATTTTGTCGGAGTAGATGCAACGTTGTCATTGTAATCGACGAAATCCCATGGATATCGCGAATAATCGATTCGAGGAATACGAATTAAATATTCATGTGGCGGGAATACGCGAAATCCAATTGACTTGCTCTCGTAGCAAAACGGTGTGTATGTATTTTTCATTTTTACTTCCCTTCTTTTTAATGCCAGCAACGAAACAAAGCGGATCGGTATTTTCATATGTTATTCATCATCATACTATTTTACGAACGGATTTTCATTTTCTGAAATTCATCGGCGAAGATAGAAGATAGAAGATAGAAAACATTCCTCAGAGTGATATGTATGGCCGTTCTAAGAGTGAAATTTAGATCGTTTGGGCTACGCACAGAGAGAATATGTGAATTATACGCATTGATGGCATGTAGGTTACTTCTGGAATATACGGTCTAGTATTTGGAATATATCTGCAAATTAATCGACCATGCCTCAGATATAATCCCCTCGCATCAAATTTCAATCAAGTACATTAAGCGTATCGCATACAATATCGATTCCAATTTCTAACTAAAACATAATTTATAACATAATTCGATTCGATAGAATTCGTAAAGCCAGTGTTTCGTGATATTCTTTCGTTTCACAGCTCGCAAACACGTATGAAATCTCTCGATTGTCTTCGCACCATATAAATATAAAATATCCTCCGCTTGATCGCGAGGAATGGTGGCTGAAATGACAAAAGCTACATATGAAAAGCTATCGCTTAACTGCGTGCAGTGACTAAGTTGATCGCGTTTGCAATTACCGATAATGCTCGCGATTCGTCAGGGGCTCGTGGTTAACGCGGTAAAATATCGCGCGACGATTCCCTACCGCTTTAATCCCGCTATTTGCGCGCGTATGCCAAGCTGCCCGAACGATTTCAACTTTATTACTCGTTCTTCGTTCGCTTCTCCCTTGTTATCCTCTGATAACGCGTTATTTAAATCGGTCGGTGATCTTGCCGATGTTGGGAAGGAATTTTTATCCCACGTATTATGAAAGTAAATTCGCGTTAACGTAAATCTCCGTTCATCCGAACTACTATATTTCTAGACCGCCTAATTTATCGCCTAATTTATCGTAAATATATGCAAACGTAGATCTTTACCAACGCCGATATAGATTACCGCAGGTTCGCGACACCGTTGACCTAAACTACCGCGAATCTAGGTTAACGTTAATTTCGATCGTAAATCTACGCTAACTTGGACCTTGGTTAACATCGAACTCAACTGCTACGTAACTCTTCTACGGTACTGCTGAAATATTGCTAACATAGACCCACGGTAGCGTTGACACACGCTAATGAGAATTTACGCGAACGTTGACTCGTACCGTTGTGGCCGGTCGCCAACTCTCAGTCGATCTAAACCTCCGTTAACGAAAACCTACCCTAGTAGCGTTGACTTACACCACCGTAAATTTACATCAACGTGAAACTGAACGGACGTGAGCCTATATCAACGTAGACCTTAGAAATAAATGACGTAGTGACTGTTACTACAGGATGCGCCAGAAACGCACAACGGTTTTCAAAATCGAATCATCCCTAATCAGCTCGATTAGCGTCGCTGTAGTACTAGCCACTATCGCGTTCCCCTTTTCTTAGGAGCTTAGTCGAGATGGAATTCTCGATAACACGTTTCCGGCGCCGGTAATCTCTCGCTTTGGTCGAAACGTAAGGTGTACGAACAACAAGGCAAGTCTGAATGGGGTAAAAGATCGAATTCGCAATTGTTCGGGAAGACCCGAGAGACGCGTTACGTTATCTATCCCGGACAGGTTGAACGAGCGTATTCAACGGAACGGTGGACGTTTAACTAATTTCATCCTCAAGGAGTAGCGTTATCCATTAATTTCCCCGCGCAGATTCCATCGCTATGAGACGACAGATCTCTACGTTTTCCTCTACGATGCGTCTTTTTAACGTTACAACTACCACTAAGAAGGCTAAGACGTGAAATTTACCGATCGAAGAAACCAAAGTGGAAGATAAATGAAAAAGTATCTGATGCAAGAAAGGGAGGCTGTTCAAGCCGCGTATTCACGATAAAAACGATCGGTCGAGTACTGGAAAATGCGCCACTATCTGATTTGTAAAATCTCTATGATTGAGATACGTATAATTTTGTTTGCTAGACTAGATTGATCGCGTGTGATAGTGACACACGTATACGAATATGAGTGCGTGGAAGTGGGCGTGTCTCGAAAAACAGACGAACGTAACTGTTCCCGTTGGCGGTGTTGTATGGAAGATGGTGAAACGCGTGCAAATGTATATCGACGAAGATCCTGGAAATCGTTTATTAAATAAATCTAAAACTACTTTAATACGAATTCTAAGCGTAACCTTAGCGTTACTTTGCTTTTATTTCGCCGATTAGGATCCAAAATTCTCGACATCTATAAAGAGTAAAAGATCAAGAAAACAGGTCGCTATAACCACTGCTATAATTCTAATAATAATAAAAACCGTCAGATGTTTTTGCCGTACTCCAGAGAAACATACTTCAACGTTAATCCACTCTATTACGAAGCTTTATCAACGCAGACGTTACTTTAAATCTACCGTCATTGTCTCGAACTGCTCTATATTCCTACGTTAACGACGATTTAAATTACCGTAATTCCGACGACAATATTAATCCAGGCTATCGCGGACTTTTATACGTGGTATGCAGCTCCATTCGCAGAATTAAACTTTGAGAAGAATCACCCGATTATAATATAAACGCGAATGCCATTCGAGGCATTCCGTTCTAACGAAGTGCAGGGCAGCTGATTACAAAGTTCAATGCGCTCGTTCCGAATCGTTAGACGTTCAGACGGAATCTGACGACGATCGTACATCACTCGGATACGGTTTCTTCTCCGTAGGATGGTGAACTCCGCGTGCAGCGAGGAAATAAGACGAATAAAGAATGAAACTACGGTCTGCTCTGCGCGAACATTATGCGGGAGGAGGGGACGGGGGGAGGGGAGGCTCGTCGGTTAATTTGATTTGCAGATAAAAACAAAAATAGAGGAACGAAGGCTCGAGAGGGCTCTTTCGACCCTCTTGAATTCATTCGATGGACATTTGCAAGTAATGCGAGAGCCCGGCTCTCGGCTGCTCGGTGAAATTGGCGGCAAACATTTCCATCGTGTCCTAGGAAACGCTCTTAGATTTCTTCGTCGTTTAAATCGAAGAAAAGAATAGCGAATGGTCGAATGGAAGATCATTTTTCTTCGCGATATACATTCTCGTTCGAAAGTCTTAGGATATCTATTTTTAATAGGATTTTGATATCTCGGATGAAAGATGTATTTTTAATTGCGCGCGTGTCTCTTAAACGTATTGGTATCGCGTAATTTCAGTAAGATTCCATTTCTTCGTTACGTATGTATGTTTTCTTGAATTAGGAAGTCAACGTAGTAATCGTCCTGCGACTTTTGACGCACGGTAAAGCGTATCCTCGGCCATCGATTCTTCTATTCGTGTAGCGCACGACGCTCGATATTTCCAAGAATAAGTGGCAAAGAACAGATACGAAATAAATGTCTCCTCCGTGTCATTCGTCGTTTCATCCGCGAATTTTATAATTTGTATCCAAGCAGCCCGGAGTATTTCTTTTTTTCTTTTTTTTTTTTTTTTCAATTCCGCGACGCAGCGGCACGACCTGGGATAAAATGCGCGCGGTACGGCCTCGTTCCCCGCGATTTGATTACGCTCGAAGAAAATAACAAATCCCCTAATAAAATTTGAAAAAGCAACAGAAATAAATAAACCGTTCTAACTAGGGAGCAATTATTAAACTGTAGAGTTGCGCGCGCGGTAATTTCACATTTTCGTCTTTTCGGAGCACGGCGAATCAACTAAAAAATCAAACGGAAATCCAAGAGAGAATTTTCTCGCGATAATTAACGGAAGTCGAAAGAAAAATAGAAAAAGGAGAATCTGCGCGATGAAAATTACGAGACTAGAGTTTGAGGATTGCAAAAGGAAGAAAAAAGCGGGGGAAAAATTGGGAAAAGAGCAAAGGCCGGACCGGCCGAAGCAAATACTCGTGTTCCCGCGTCTTCTACATCGTGTCAACGCTCGTTCAGTTTGTCGAGGGTCGTTTGAACGTGCCCCAACTTCATGACTTATGGATACGTGTTACACTTCACCGATCAACTCGCGGCAACCATGCTGTTTCCGCTTGCATTCGCCCTCGAGACGCGGTTATTTTGTCTGTCGACCGACGTAGAAGGCGGAACAAACTTGTCTCGACACTATTTACCTCGGTTACCTACTCTAATTTTCCTTGACAATGGACGTAGCCACTTCCGCGTGTAGAAAATAGAAACGGAAATCCAGTCCGAGGAAACGTAGCCGTACCGTGGTATTATTTACATTTAAGCGTCGTTTAGCTTTATTTTCGGATTAATTCTCGGATTTACTTTGCTATCATAAATATTGTACCATCTATTCCTACGTTTCGTACCTCGTACCTCGTTCAAATAGCGAGATCGAAGAGAATCGAGGCGCTGCAATTAGATCGCGTCAAGTTCAAAGCACCGATCAAAATCGCTTGCACGTAATCCAATAAGAGCATTCACCGTAGGTGGTCCGGTCAAATCAAATGAAAATCTGTCGACCGTGGCGTCGGTTTGCTGGCGATCAAGACCGCGGTCAACAGCCGAAAAGGAGCATGCAGGACGAGCGTTTAATTACATTAGTAGAACGTTACAGCGAACTATTACGATTACAGTAAATATCCGAAAAATATCGTGAAGCGTCTCGCGATGTAAGATCGTGAATTGAGATAGGGAAGAAACTTCAAAAGAATGGATAAGCGAATTGCGTTGAGATTTGGTTGTTTTTGATCGAAAGATTCTAGATTCCCGTAATCTAGGTTTTGTTCGAGTATGTACGAGTACAGTGGCAACGACGTAAGATGTAAGCAAAAAGAGCGTGAAAAAGTACGCTCCCATAAATCCGTCTAATCCGAAATTAGCCGTGTTCGGTTATAGTTGATAAATTTTCGAAGTCGATTTTCTCGACAGCTAAGCCGAGAACAAACAGAAAATGTTATTCTATATCTTTTTCTTACTTTTGTACAAGGAATCGCGTCGTATCCCCTTTTACGTGTTATTCGGTCGAACCCTGTATACTATGACACATAACGATAACACTCGGTATTTTTTCAACTATAGCAATAAAGCCGACTTAATATTATCGAGTTTCCCCAATAGCGATATTAAAATTAGATAAATCAGCTTTACTTTGTCTTTACTCGGTCTTCGCCGCTTTGCCGCTCCTCACTGTCTTCTAAACTCGGAGAAATCTGCATTCGGTGTACCTGCCTAGGACTAAAATCCCAAAAGTCAGGATCCAAAGAGACTTAGACTCAGGTTATTAAAATTACCAACGTGATCAGCGTCCACTACTTCTTTCGACACCCTGCATGACCCAGATTTTAAGCATCCAAAATTCAACACCGCCCACCATTTACCCTAAAGTAAACGTCATTATCTCTATCCTTTTACCGCTTTCCACCAGCCTTCGTTTCCCCGTGTTGCTCCCCTTGCGGTAAATCATGGCTCGAACCCAGAGACAGCGAAACAGGTTGCCTTAATTTGATTCACGAAAGAAATATTCCGTTCTGTTCTACCGCGACGTATTTAGTATGCCGCGGCGCCTGCTCCCAGCCAGCTAATTGGAAATTATGTAACGTCACAGCCGCGACAACGTGTTTCCCGTGGAAGGAACGCAGGAATAATGTCGCGTCTCGCCTGTTTTCCTGCCGTTCCTTTGTCCCCCTCTTTAGACCGCGTCGCGGCGCCACCATGGAGACTCGAGTTATTAAGGGCGTAATCAAGTTCGCCGATGACGTCTCTTTTCTTCTTGCTTCGTTCCGACCGTTGCCCGCTGAAAAATGAACCGTCTTACCGTCACGGCCAGGTGGAAGACGTCCAATGGTTTAATTAGTCATTCGATTGCTGCCTTGGCGGTTTCTCGCGAAAATCAATTTTTCACGTACAATCGCGACAAACTCGCCAGATACAAATAGATTTACAAGCTTGCTGTTAGCACAGTAGCTTAGCTACTGTATCAAATTTGTGTCGCGTACTCTTCACCGCGTTGCCTGACAGTCGCATAGTTCCAAGCGCATGGCACAGGATGGATGATCTTAGTAGAACCGGGCAGGAGGTGATTCTACGCGAAAAGATAAGAAAGAAGTTTGGTACAATGTCTGTTCGTCCGAGGCTTTTCGTTCTCCGCGAAAATCCACTTTGAATATTTATAAAGTGTACTTAAATTTGGCTAATTCCGAATCGAATAAGAGCAAGTAATCGATCGGAGCTTCAACTACCTTTCGGAACAAGCCTAAATTGTAGAATAAGCTTTGCCCATAAGACGCTTCAATTTGAAAAAAGTAAACTCGAAAATGTGTCATGCGTGTGTACAAGACCAACTCGCGATTAAGTAAGATTAAAGATTTATTTCCTCAAAAACGAAACCTGAAACGAAGAAATTTGATTTTCGCATGTATAATAACCTCTTGCTTCGTTTGGGTCGTTTGCTTCTACCTGATCGATAGTTGACCAAGTTAAAATATGCTTTGCGAATCTTCAAAGTCGATTTTCTCGAGAACGTAGCCTGAAACGAAAAACTATTGTTATCAAGTTGTCTTCTTCTCGTTTCTTCGCGTAGAACCGCCGCATTGCCCGCTTGTACCACGATTACCACCCCACTCTGTAATTACTCGCTGCTCTTGTCAAGTACAGATTCGTTTCGTAAAATCACGATATTTTTTGTACCAATTTTGTTTAAATTTCCTTCCGTCCGCAACTCTGTAGTAATATGGTTTGAAATGACTTGTATATACCAACGTTTTAGCCCATTCTGTTCCACAGAATCCCCTGATAAATTAATTGGACGTGGAAATAATTAGTCTGTTTCGCCTACAAAATTAATCGACTTCGTTACATTATTCCATGCAAAACAAACAGGCCTCGCTTCCCCCCTCCCGCCCCCTGCTTTATAGGGTGCTTCATTAATTGCCGCGTCTCGGTCGTCCACGTTTTCTATGAATTAACAATTACGGACTCACTGATAAATCAATTTAACACGGCACGCGATTATGCCGCGTTGACTCCGAAATTAATTGTCGCAATTATACCGTCGTTCGCAAAAACAAACACATTGCCCGAACAACGCAACACCGCGTGTTACAGACTGCTTTAAAAATGGTGCGTGACGCACCAAGGATTTATTGCGTTTCTCGAAATACATCGATCCATGACGGACCAACATTTTACAGATTTTTTACAAAATTACAGCGTCAGGGATCAACAAGCGCGGGTTACTTCACAAACGAAGAGAACGAAACGACCTCTGGACACTTTTCTTAATCGATTTCGCCGTTTACGAATTCGTAAAAAATCGTTGCAAATAGTCCGAAACAGGTTGACCGCGCCAATAATTATCCGATTCCTTTCGAACGTTTTATTCTCGAATGGAACGGCGATAGGGTTGTTTAAGCCTCGACGAATACATGATTTCTCGAAACATATTTTTCTCATTGTCTCCTTTTTCTTTGCGTGAAATAACGTATCAGCAAGCCAAAGCGATTGACGTCGCTTTTTAGAATTTAAAAAATTTTAACGCCAAAGGGCTTCTTCGACGCTTAACGCGTGATAGTTTCGTTAATTTTCTCCATGTTTTATCTCGCGTCGTCGATCGATCTGGAAAGTAAGCGCGAATCGCACGACTCGCTTTTTTTTTTTGTCAATACCCACCGAATGAGAAAATCCGCAATCACTTGGTTGCCAACTCAATATGATTCACGCGGCCGCCGGTGAAAATTGCAACTACGTGAGCCACGTGATTCTCGGAGCGTCGTGTTATGCTTCTCACGGCTGGCAAGATGTTAATCCCACGTTTCTCGATCTCTACTTATCTCGACGATACAGTCGCGGCGAGCAACCTAAATTCTATTTAAGCCAGGCAAAGCAAGGTCGAAGTTAACGTAAAATCTGATAAGATTTGATAGCCGACTAGAAGAACCCAGAGACGCTCCAAAAGTTTAACAGACAACCTAATTTCGAGTTTCATCGGAATTAAGATGCTCGCGTCGCGAAATCTGTCTGCACCTTCGTTAGTCTGGTACTTTCGATTCGCAATGGCCAGCTCGACGAAGATGGTATTTTAAAACGGCGCAAATAAAGCAACAAAGTGACGGACCATTAGCGGTAGCCAGGCTTCCGGAGCCAGATATGAAAAGGTCTTTCTAAACGGCCAGGACATTACGACGACGATAATTAATGAAACTGTACACCGTTTCGCCGGCATTAACTCGTTAGGGGGCTGCTGCTTGGGAAATTGTGCCCGCCTCGCGGAGAATTAGGGTGTAAATGGTAATGAGCGAGCTGAAGGGAACACCACGAGCAACTTACGTTTCTGGTAAACGTATTTATGGCTCTTCTTGTCCGGTTTCGAAAACCCTTTGTCTTTTAGTATTACACGCGAGTCTAGCCTACAGGTTTTGATTTCTGGGGTCTCTGATAAAGCTTAGATCGTAATCCAGATCCTGCACTGATAACATCCGCGACCAGATAATTCCAGAGCGTCTAGGCTCGCAGTCTCTCTCATCGTCATGGCGCGTCACAATTTTCGCAGCAACGCGAAGCGAAAATTTGTATGGTTCGCGAATAAAATTCAAACTCGTGTACCATTAGCCAGCTGCTACAATGGTTCCGAAAATTATTTGCATGCCGTTGCGTACCTGCAACGTCGAAATACTAATTAATTAATACGTGGAATCCCGAAACGCTCAGCGGTACTTTCGTGCGACTACAGAGATTCGGTGAAAACGAAACGTACACCGTCCAATAGGAGTAAACGCTTCGTGGCGAAAGAATAAACGTAAGCGCAAACACTTTCTGCAGCTACAGAAAGGCGTAAAACAGCTACGAACATACAGAAACAGGAACAGGATGTAGAGAAGGTAACGCGCGATCGAGTTAAAACAAACTCAGAATCCTTTTTGCCCCGTTTCTCAAATTTTTAGCAATTAGCTCGTCGAGTCGACCGTACGCGTCCTGCTCGATTAGCGATCGATATCACCGATCTCCCGGTCGATCGTCGCGATGTCACCAAGATCGTCAAGACCGTTATACCTAACCGGCGAAAGAATCGAAGAGCCTCGTCTCGGCTGCGCAAGGGAAATCGATCGAGCCGGGTCTGCCATCGTGCCATTTTCATCACGCGCGCCCCGTTAGGTTAACGAAGAAGCCTCCGAACAGGACACTCCGGTATTTATTGCGCGCGTAAACATCGACGATCGGCTCGAAACGACGTGTCCCGATATCCTGTCGAACGGCGGCGGTCCACTCGACTCATCCCCTCGACCGTACGCGAGTGATCGATATCGGTATCGGACCGAGCACTCCAACGTACGCGGTGTTCGTGTAAAGCCCGCGTGTGTACATTTTCCGCGAGGCTGGATCACGTCGAGCCACGAGACTCTGCGATCCGGATACCGCTCTTCTCTTCGCTCTCTATGTCCGCCGTAACCGACAGAGGCTGGACGAACCGAAAACAGGACGGATAAGCGTCCACTGGAAGCACGCGATCCTCGAATTGAGACCGACATGCATAGAGATCGCAGCGTTTCGATGCGATCTGACTTTTGTAACGTCCTGTACAGCGTCCTGTACGCTAAGATCTTTATCCGTGATTCTGATCCAGGATCTGACAGGTTCTGGGCTGTATCCTATCTGTTTCGACAATTCTACGGTCGTTCTAGCGTCTCGACGAGCGTGCGATAGGAAATAAAGAAACCAAGTTGTTGCTGTCTCGAGTTTCGCTTTCCTAATTTCGATATTCTCGGATATTCCTCGTGACTTGCAATCTAGTGACTTGCCAAGTCGTTCTAGACTTTCTATAGCCTTATTTTATCTATCGATCGCGCACGTTCAAATTCACCCGCCGTAAACCTAAAATCCAAAGTAACAACACGGTCAAACAATTTTTCCGACTCCGTGTCAGACTTCCATTTCCAACGACGAACACGCCAGTCCTACCGTTGAACCGTGTTTCCAATTTAACCAACTTTCCCAGCTTGTGCCAAGCTTTCCCCTGTCTATAATTTTATTTTACCCATCTGTAAACTCATGAAAAGCGGAACCGACGCGAAACGATCGCACGTGTCCGAGTTCGGAAGTCTTCCCTAAACGCGAAATCCAAAGTAACAACGCAATCAGGCAATTTCTCGGAACTCGTGTCGCAATATCGAAACACGCTAATCGCCGCGTTTCCATCCATTTTTCCATTCTTCGTTGCATCCGTCACGCTGTCGAGCGAACGAAATTGCATCGACCGGAGAAACGAGGTTGCATCAACGATGATCGAGCAACCGCGTTCCAATAATCCGCTCATCAGCGAGGATTAAAGGCCATTCCTGGTCGGATCGGATCGTCGCTTTTCGGCGAATGAAACATATCGCGGAGACAAAGGTGGATGATTGCTACCGTGGAAAGATGACAGGAACGTTCTACTCGTCGTTCGGATCGTCATCTGTAATGGAAACCCTCTGGAAATAATTGCTCTCCTTTCGCTCTTTCATCCGAGAACCATCGAGACATTCGTCGTTACACGTGTCGCATCGAGTAAATTGAACGGTTCGAAGGAGGAACAGAAGGAGGCTCGATCGAACCCGCGAATCTTATCTCTTATAGCGCGACTGTAAGATCGCGTGTACGTACGTGGACATAATTAATTCATCTTATCTTCGTTGGTTTTGTTATATTAACTTTGGAAACTGCTTAAGAAGACATGGTAGTGAAAAATAAATGATCCATTAAACGTTCGAAACGATGTAAGTTTAACGCTGATGTAGAAGTAACATTTCAGAGAGGTTTCTTACTCTTCGTTCGTTCGTTCAAGGAAAATGTAACTAAACTGACGAATCGGACGTGTGGCTGTCGTATCGGGCACGTATGTCGTATAATACGGACAATGTATTTTGTTTTGTATTAGTTTATTGAATTATGCACGAACGTGATAATAAAAACAGAACGAAATGGATCATACCTGATTCAATAAAATAACTTGTTGAAACTTGTTGAAATCGTTGTCCATCTATTATCGCCTTATGAAACGAAAGAAACTTTTCGGACAAGCGAATAATACAAAATCAAGTTGCAACGAAACGGCTGTTTCGTTTGTCGATTCTGTTACAGAGTATACTCGTCGGAGACAGGTAACGTTTCGAAATTTCCTTAAACCGGGACAAAAAAAGCATTCGTTCGAACCACGTCGTATGTGTGTAAATGTACGTTTACGAGCAGCCACACGAAATCCCGGTAATATCTGTCGATCTTCCGATATTCCACGAAGAGGGAGAATTTTCTATAATAAATGGTCGAAGATGGACGGAAGGAAGCAAGCTCGGAGGAAGTTAAGCCTCTTGCTCGGTAATTCTTTCTAATTTGTCGATACTCGAAGGGGCAGGATATTCTCTTCGAGTCTGTAAAGGAGCAATAAGAAGATCGTTATCGACCGTCGGAAATTATAATTAACAGGATGGTGCACGGTGCGAGCCTGAAACACTGAGAGCCAGATTCGAGATTTTCGCGTGAAAACGGGCATTCGACTCTCGCAAGGATGATAAATGTGTTTCTATGGTAGCGGCCGATGATCGATACGAAGAAGCACCGCTGGAGAAAGAAAGTAGGGCGTAATTTTCTTCGGATTCTCTGGCGCGCGCGTTGTCTAACTTTTTGATAGACGTTTCCAGCTTCGGACGAACATTGTTCCGGCGGAGTTATCGATCAACGCGTCGTTGGGACGTAACCGAAGCTCTCGTAGATCGCTCCATGCCCTTTAAATATTAAAACGCGCGACTGCTTCGTTCTCTGCTGGCGGTACGCGTCTCGTTCTTTCCCTTCCGGGATATCCTTCCCGTATCAACGACGATATTACGACGGGAATAAATGTAAACCGTACGTGGGATCACGGTGCTGCGAGATATCGCGTTCGAAACGAACTGCAGATACACTCACGTTCGTAAGTATCGGGACACCTTTCTGTCTCGTGTAACGCCGGATAATTCGTTCGAGTCGAAGTGTTCTTTGACCTATTGTATCTCCTGACGCGGACGAAGCAACTGCCGGACTGTGGATTTTTGTGCAATTATGATAAATTTAAACTTAACGTCCGCGGAATGAATATAACGTACAAAAGTACATGAAATAACGCGGGATTACTCGCTACAATTTTTAGTAAGCGGAACAAATTACCGTGCAGGCTTCGTTTCTTTAGTTCTCTTCGTGAAAACACGAAACTGCATAAAAATTCGCGCTTATTAAAATTCTGCGGTATACTAAAAATATATGATACCTGGTTCAAGAGAGGGCATTCACACCGGACGGCTATTGTTGGTTTTATTTGACAGCCTAAGGAGAAGCAGGTCAGTTCCCTTGACTAACGTAGTCACGTATCGCATGTTTGAAAAATTCTTGCAGCACCTGTTGAAAAAAATTTATGTCATCGAGCGAAGGATTAGTCGATCGATTCTACGTTCGTGCAAGGCAACCGCGCCATAAATTTGCAAAAACTGTTCGCAAGAATGGCAAAGGAAAACGCGATGAATATGAATTAATTACACACACACACACACACATTGTATATACATCGTACACGGCCCCAATTTCATTGGTGGAGTACAAATGAAATGCAAAAAACTCGGAGACGTTTACTTCGAATATCAAGGAAATTTTGAAATTGCGACAGAAAAGATGGAAAAACAGGAGCGTCAGGAATGATTAAAGCAACGATCGTGAGACGTAGCTGATACAAAGGAGAAGGAATTTAACGCTGTTACACGCAATCGGATTTGTATCGCATCGTTTCAACGACTCTTTGGCTTGTCTCAAAACTTCATAGGCTCGATGTGATTTCGCCAGAGTTTCGAAATCGGACGATAATCGATAAAGACTTTGATAACTTTTGAATTATTTCCCAGGTTGATCTCGCTTCCCCCAAGCGTTCTGATACTTTCGAGCGAGGGTGTACGTATAGGCGAAACACGATGCAAAGAGCTTCGTTATGTTCGATTTAATACGTAGGGACGGCGCAGACGATGATGCAATTAGAAGATCGCGAATTCAGGTTGAGTCGTGTCAGGTTGCAGGGAAAGTAGAAGCTAGGTTTAATTTAACCCAGGCAAAGTGAAATTTAGTCGCAACTCGGTCTAAGCAAACTGAAATCTAGACTCGGCCGACGACACGAGAAACCTAGCTTTAATTTAACCGAGGCATGTAGAAACTCCAGATCCGAAGGGCGAACGTAGGTGTGAAAATTTTGGGATTTACGTTGACCTACATTCGATCTATAATTTAATCTAATCTAACTTCCAAAGTGCTAATCCAGGCGAGCGATCTGGATCTACGTTAACCGAGAGCTTAAGAAGCCTAAGGCTGCTTTACTCCGGATCTCGGGAAACCTAAATCTACGCTGACCTAGACCTACGTTCGTTTACCTCTTCTTGGGTGCCTTACGGCAGCGTCGCCCTAGGCCTCGCAATTTTATCTCCGAGAGATCTTCCGCTTTATAAAATCTGAAGACTGTCCCGAAACTTCGAACTCAAGAATGCGATTCTTCGATCCCACGGAGCCGGATATTACTTTCTCGTTCAACTTATTATTTCCGGTGTATCGCAGGAATACTATTTTTTCGTTCTCTCGACTATTTGCGATTTCTTCATAGGTTCTCAAGATTCAAATTATCAACGCTAACGCTCTTAGGCTACTATATCGTCGACTGACGAGACCTATTTTGGAACACGGATGTATAATCCAGTCACCGTACCGTAAATCTTGCAGCAACGATATTGAGAATGTACGGCATAAATTTGACGCGCTGCCAGACATAGCGGTCGCCCCGTGGCATTTCATTTTCACGACTTTGATATAATTCCCGACAATTGAAATCTTCAGACGTTGAGCGATAGAGTAATAACGTTTGATATTACGTTTATAAGTGAAATAGCCAAAGGTTCTATACTTCGTCCTCCAAGATGCTTAAGAGCATACTCCTTGTTACATGCAGCATCTCGCAACATATGGTTATTTCAATCGAATAAATCGAACGTCTCTTCGCGCTATCTCCGTCTGTTAAGAATATATTGATATATTCGGCCAATTTCTAGCAACCTTGCGACGCTCCTCACGGCGTATACTATAATTATTTCTTTTTACTTTACGCTTAAACTTGTACGTCTATCTTCCTCTTTCTTCCCTTTTCTTTGTATAATATGCGCATATATATTATTTTCCCCTGCGCTATAGCCTTTCGTACCAAAGGATTCGTCCTATAAATAAATAAATAAATAAATAAATAAATAAATAAATAAATAAATTGAGTCTCCCCTAACTTGTCATACGACGCTATTTCTCCGCTCCGTATAATCCCAAATAATCCCTCTTGCCGTTCTCCAGTCACAGCCACGGTCTGACCGCGACATTCTAAAATATGTCTTTGTTTACCGGTAAGCCGGAAGCTTAGGCGTCACTCGTCTCGAATCGATTCGGCTCCTCTGGCGATACGGCCCTACGCTGCCGGTTGTTCTTCTTTTCAAAGCATCGATCGGATCTGGAAAATTATAACGAGAGAAAAAAGAAAGTTATTCTTTGATAAAAAGAACACCGACGCTGCCTGACGTCGAAGTTGGAACTGCCCTCGTCTCGACTCTTGCAACCCCCGTTTCTCCATTCGGCTCGACCAACCTTACCTCTTTTTTCGCTCGTTTCTTTCGCGTCCTTTTCTCCTTCCCCCTCCCCCCACTCTCTCTCTCTCTTTCTTCTCATTTTTTCCCTCGTTACACCCCTTTCCTGCCCGCGCTTTTTTGTTCTTCCAGCTATCCCTGGTAAAACATGTCACCCTCTCTCCGAGTTGTATTCCTCGCGAAGACGTTCTTGGTCTCTCTTCGTATCCCCGAGGACAAGCGTGCCATTCTTCAACTCGCGTTTTCCGTATTTTCCACTGGATTCTTTTTTCCACGGCTCTCTTCGTTGGTCGGAGACGGGCAAGGTTCATGTTTTCCAGGCTGACAAGTGGTTCCTCGTTTTTCGCGGTCGCACGAGTGCCCTTCTTTCTGTTTTCTACCTGTTTTCTTCCCGTTCCTTTTGCCTCGCGCACGACGTTTTATAAAACGTATTTCTAGTTCTTCGTTTCCTTTTTCTCGCGCATAGTCGACGCCAGACTGTCAAAAAACAATTTCGCTTTGTCTTATATTAGATACTTTGCTCTCTCGTCGCACAGAGCGTTCCATTCCAATTGTCCACTCTCAAGTTGTTCAACCTCGCACAAAGGATTCTCGAGCTTCTAACTCCAATTTGAGTAACAGAAAAGAAGGGCCACGGTGTTAACTCGCTACTTTATTTATTTCGTATAAATTCTAACTTTCGAAACGCCGTACGTACATTCCACGTGAGAATGGTACCTGATTAAAATTTCCTTTGTATTCTCTGTTTTACAAGTATGTCTGCTTCTTGTTTCTCGGATAAACGTGTTCACCTCCAAACAGCTACACTCTTTTCATACCGCTCTTTTATGAGCGAATAGTCTAATATATATATTGGATTGGAAACTAAGTGATTGCGTATTTTGTCAATACGACCTAATGAGAAAACCCGCAATCACTTAGTTGCCAATCCAATATATAACCGTGTCACTCTGACTCGAAGTACAATTCTGGGTCTTCCTTTTCCCAGTACACAAATTGTGTCAAATAGGATACCAAGTATCGCTAATCGATAACAGGAAGCGCGTCAAGAACTATCTGACAATCGTTCCCTGGCATCTAAAGCAAACTAAGAGATCCACGCGTTAAATGTAATAAATTCGCGATGGCTGTCGTGGCACTCTTGATGGCACTCGTTCGTGATTCAGCGCGTTACCAGTGTACACAGTGGCTCGTAAGTACGTGGATATTCTGATCGATATTTATTAACCTGGTTATTACCAAGAATACACGAATTAATCAAAAGTAATTCCTCTGCTCTGGTATCTTCTTTTATTATCGGAATTGGAAATGGTGTGTATATCGCAGGAAATTTAAACTGTTTATTAAAAAAACTTATCGGTGGTACGTTAAGATTAAATACATAACTCGCCCAAGTGACAAACGCTTTTAAATAATATTCTAATTGGAATCGATCACAGCAATCTCCTGATCAGTTTGGAAGATCCTTTTTCATCGTTATTTCTGTCCGTAGCTTGACGACTAGTAAGCTTGACAAGCTAAGTATAATAAACTCCTTAAATACAAAAATTGTTGCTCTGTCGACGAAAGACGCAGAGAAATGGCCGACGCGAGTGAATTTGTTTCGCTAGAAACGCTATAACATAGACAGTTGCGCAAGAGATATTCTCGAATTTGATCACAAGCAAGTCCGTAAGCCAACGCCTAATCGTACAAGCTCTAACCGTCGATATATTCTCTGCTTTGAAGCGGACCTTACCACCTAGCAACAGAGTCCTCTCCCCGCTCCTACGCTGTGACCTGCTAATATGTAAAATGCTCGCTTCTTCTTACGTACATAGCATACATACGTATGAACCTATACAAGCGTGTACATAGATTTCACTTACACTTGTTGCAACGCTTATAAATGTCAATCTCTTTATCGTATATTAACTTGCAAAAGCGAGTTTCGTCGCGTCACGATATTCTACGATAGCTGTATAGGATAGGATAAAATGTTGGACCTGTTCTTCTCTCAATATTCATCGATGACATACAAAATGCACATAATGATGACACGAAAATCTTTGAGGCAATAAACACCATCTTCGATGTCGTTGATCTTTAGGAAGACGTCATCCGGTTCGAATGTTGCTCGAGTGAAAATCTCACGAGTCTCGGCTTAATCAAGTTCTGCTGGAGCAGGTTCTCTCGCAGTAAACTGATTCTACTGTTGCGGCGATTACCAATGCGGCTGAGAGACCTCGGTATATTCATCGATTCCAATCTCACGTTTGCTGACTATTTAGGCCATTTAGCCACGCATCGCCGCTATTTCTTCTAGGATTTCATTAAGCTTAGCGCTATGGTCGTTTCAACACAATCCCTACATCTTAATCAAGCTTAACGCCTTCCTTGTACTCCCTCGCGTCCACTATGCCACGGTCATCCGACAACCTCGTAGGATCAGACAGAGAAACCAACTATGGAAGATCCAGCACTTTTTCCAAGGTTTATCGCTTATAAATCCGGCTGAGCTATAAATTTTGCGTAAAATTTCGTCAACGAGTAATTAGCCGACGAAGCTATTTTTCTATTCTTAGTCCTAAATGGATTTGTCGACTGTCCGCAACTATTTCTTATTAATTTCCATTATTTTACTTTTCCAGTCCATCTCTTTGCTCCATCTTGCGTACTTCCCCGGATTTGGCTACACGAACACTATATCTCGTGTATGCGACACTTTATGCAACGGTACCATCTTCTTCTCTACCTCAGTGACAGCAATATCCAGCAATCTTAAAGGGAAGATTCGCGCAGCCTTAGCTAGTTTCAGTTCGGCTTATTTATACGCCTGTTCGTCTTAGCAGCAATTTGTTTGTCGTCCAGCGTCTGTATCGTTCCGATACTTAAATATCTTCCTGCAACTTTATATCAGCTTCCCGTGAGAAGAAATCTTCTTCTTTCTGTCTCTAAATTTCTAACTGATTTATACTGTGCGAGAAATATTTTCCAGCCGTAGATGGTGAGATCTATCCTGAAAACCGACAATACGACGGCTGATACGGTGTATCCAGTTTATCATCGGCGGAAATTAAACTAGTTTCGAGGCCGGCCAGAAACGATATTAGCCAGGCCGAATAATCGCCGTGGAAAACTGGGCCGCGTTTATCGTCGAGTGTCGAGGCTCGATCCCATCGTCGAATCTTGCTTTTCTCTGTTCCATTACGTTCGTATCGCGATTACGAGATCATCGCTCCGCGCCAGTCCCAATCAACTTCCCCTTGAAACCGATCTATCGTTCCACTGGAATATCGAACCGAAGTTACAATTGGTTTAGACAAGGAGGATCGAAAATTACGGTCGGATCGAAAGGGCAGAAAGCTACGGGCGTAGCTGTGGTTGTGGTGCGGTGTTGCGCCAAGTTGTATCATAGACCGGTTGCGTGCAACTTCGAAGGCGATGCTGCAAGCAACCGGGCAATCGAGAGTTTCGTTTACGAAGCGAAAGCCTAGATTCGTCGAAACTTGTAATTGGGCCACGGTGTAGTTTCATCGAGAATCGGTTGCAGTTCGGTGCGTGATCGTAAGACGCGAGATTCGAAACAGATCTTTGTAACTTTGCAGCTGTGTGTGGATCGTTCCAGTTTCTGGTTAGAACGTGGGAATGACCGTAAGCGTGTCACGATTCGTGCTTACCGTGTCGCCGAAAACTCTGGCAACTTTGAGCTTCGCCGCGCCGAATAGGATCATTTTTGTCGTATGCCGCAACACGTGTCAAACAAAATATTATTTCCTGTACGAATTGTAACTGAATAAAAAGTAACAAGTTCAATATGCGGTGCAAGAGCGAGTCGATTCGATCGTTCGTGCTGCTATTTTTGATCACCGGTGAAGAACGTACAGGCGTATGGAATACGCGTGATACAGAAAAGTGTATAAAACATAGTTGAACGAAGACGTAGATGTTTGATAATCGTAAATCATTGGCACGAGTGCGAGAAGGGAGAGAATGATTCCTTGTTTCTTCTTTTAGCAATTTTGCAATCTTCCTGGCTACATCTTAAAATTTTCATCCTGAGCAGGCAACAGAAAGTAATTTCATTTCCTTTTGCCAGTAAAATCATCGAGTCTTCTCGGCTGGCTGGCTTTCTCCTTGCAAATCAGCCTGTTTACGGCATCAGTTGAATATTAATCGAACTCTATGACGAGAAACTTCTGCGGAAAACTCGGGGAAGTGTTTTTTCTCGGTATCCTTCGTGTCCGCCGACTTCTTCGCGGAAAGTTGTAATTGAATCGGCGACGCACTCGCTTCTTTGTTTGAATTTTAATCGAATCCTCGGCAGCTTCTTACTGTCGCTGGCGTATCGACGAGACCGGGTAGTTTCCGCAATTTAATGGACTCGATTATCGGGCATAAACCCGGCCGCAAGGACGTTCCCCTCTCATTCGCCAGTTCTCTCGCATAATTGACCGAGCCGGCCGCTTTTTCCTGACGAAACTTTCGATTTTACGAGCATCAAAAGCTTTCATACGACGTTGTCTCGCTTTGCAGAGTTTCAACTTGCTTCTTCATTCGTCTTTGAAATTTCTCTCAGATTCTTTCCTTTGGATTCCTCTTCGATTAACCTCGAAGAATCCTTTCGCGACGCAAGTGGCTAAACTTCGATACGAAGGTTAATCTAAATTATTACAAACGTGTTACACGTGGTTTAAGCTTCCCAGAGATCCAAGAAGGTTACTGCTCTAAGCCTAAATTATCGCGCAATTAAATTAATCTCGTTCGATCCTGTATCAGTCGTGGTGCACCGATAAATTGCCCAAAATACATTTCAAAGGAAGTGACGACCTGCGAGCATCCTCGAAGCTCGTCAAACGACCCAAAAGTTCCATTTTCCTTTTTCTCCGTATCGCCTTCGAGACGCGTGTTGAGAAAGAGGGAAAATAATATAACAGGATGAAAGAGAATAAAAAAGAAACGAAAGGGCGGTTCGAGGGAAGAAACGAGCGAAACGAGCGGTGTAAAAGGATGATTCGAAAAGTTTTACAACGAAAGGCGAGGCTTCGGCTCTCCTCTCTCTCTCTCTCTCTCTTTTCCCCTTTCTGTCTCCAGAGAACACCCATGAAATTCTCGCCCGCCATATTTCTTTCGCCTGCCCCTCGGTGCTTCCTCCGCTCGCCTTTAAATCCACCAACGCCAACCTCCTGTGCTCGACCATTGTTTCCCCGGTGGGGCGAAACAACGAGACGAACGAGAAAGAAGGTCGGAACGACAGGGAAAATTGCCTGCGCCCCGTTTGCACGCGATTTGCAGAGGAAAAAAACGTAGACGAGTCTGGCTGATTAAGGGTCGAAACGCGGCAGATCGCGGAACGCGGTTCGCAAATTGTTTCAAAGCGAAAGAATTTGATATCGGGTTGGCGATACGACCGGCGAAAAAACGAAACCTCGCGCTCGATCCACTCTTCCGCGTATTCGTTGAACATCGACTATTGTAAAATTAATATTTCATTGACGATTTGAACGACAGTCGATGAGAATGCTCTTCGAAAGTAAAGAGAAGAGAACACGGAATTCGCTGGAACGTAGGAAGATCGCGAGGAACAACGTGGAAAATCCTAAATGGCCAGGAGGAAGTTTGAGAAAGAACTGGCGAGCGATTAATCGAGAATGAAAAAGAATTGAAATAAAAAACAGAGATAGAAAAATCCAAGTCTTTAGATATCTATCAAGTCGGGATCGAACCAGCCGGAAGTCCGACCGGTCTCCGATTCGAAAACGATGCTAAAAGCAACGGACGGAGAAAGAAAGAGGGACGACGATAGGAGAAGGAGGAAGGAAGGAGAAGATAAAAATAAAACAAAAGGGGAAAACGGTGGGTGAACGGTTGGAAAACGATAGGGTGGAAAGTGCTCGCGCAGCTCTGGCTTTCCAACGGATCGTTGCTGATAAAGCGCGATAAGCGGCGCCGCGGCACGTTATGAGGACGGAAACGATAACGCCGGCACATTTCCAGGAGAACGACGACTCGCTCTTCCGCTCGGTCTTTGCGCTTTTCGAGCAGCCGAATCGACGCGACGCGGTCCTAAACAGAGGATTCGATCGGGCTGCAGCAGGTTCGTATCTCCGACAGCCTTGTAACCGGATACACATCGGCTAATTGAATGTGTCCGCGTTTGTGCTCGGATTAAATCCCGCGGTCAGGATTCGTTAGCTGTCGTGCTGCTTGCCGGGTTGTTGCTGTTGTCGCGACCGTTACGCCGATAATCGCCTACACGCAGATCGATGCTAAGCTCCTTTCCATGGATTTTCAACGACGCTTCGATGCGCGCCGCTTCACGATTTTTTCCAAGTGATTCCACCCAAACGTATCCTCTGTTTATCCTTCACCGAACGGAAAGAGACCACGACCCTTCGCGGGAAACGATACCAAGTATCTCGTTGCGTGCTAAAAAAAAAAAAAAAAAACAGCAATATTCTTGTTTGTTAATTCTTAGCGTAGCACCGTTTGCAGCCAGTTTAACTGCTTCGACCGAACGTTTTCCGGTGTCGATACATTCCGCGAATTTCTCAACTTACGTTTCTTCTCGTGTTAACTTCAGCCGGAACTAAGCAGCTTTTAAGCACTCGTTAAACTCGACGAACGAATAAAATCGTAGCGCGGCTTTCGAATTCTTATGTCTCAGGTTATTGCTCCTTTTAGCAAACAGGACGGATCTCTACGTTCTAAGGAAAAATGTAAAGGTTTAGAATCGAAACGAAAAATCATAAATACCAATAATATTTTTTCTACATTTTGCTCAAGCCTGAGGTATATTCTCGACGCGAGAGAAACACGATCGGGCGGAAAATGACCCGAAGAACACAGGTGCAGTAAAGGATATTCTTTCGAATTAGCCTCTTATTTTCCTTTCTGTAATATACTTTCTTTGACACGAGCATCAAAATCTTCCAACGTTAAACGAACAGCGTTCCTTCTTTCTCCTGTAATTCGTCCTCGTAATTCGATAACGCGAAAATTCCTTTTTATCGTGACACTGTCGCAACCGAACAATCCGACTCTTTCACCTACATCCTCGAATACGTTTTACAGAGAACGCATTAAGCGACAGACCCCATCAGGCGCCTTCGTCGGAATCGTTTGCTGGTAACGATCACCGGTAGGCATCGATTCTTAGGTTCGGTTCCCATCAAAGAGATCCCAATTTCCGTCGATTTGTTTGGCGCGAGTGATTCCTCGACACAAAAGCGCCCACCCACCAGGGGCATTGTTGCCATCTCTCTAGCCCTGCAGAAGCCCTCTCTAACGATTCAGGATTACCGTCGGTCGACTCGTGAAACAGTTGTCTAACGACCGTCTCCGCCTGTCTCTCGATTCCAATTCTCCTAGTCATTTTCCTTGTGCATCTTCGATGTACATTTATGCACAACGGATGACTGTCATTCGGAAAGAGCGTTTGTATGGGGATAGGTTTAGTCACGTTCGAATGGAAGAGCGTGATTTAAATTGCTGAGGTTCCTTGCTTTTTAATACGCAGACTGCTACGGTGGTCATCGATGACACGTGTTACTAGATTCGTTGGAACGTTTAAAACTTGCGTGGACTATGAAATTTTCAACGATACGACATTTCGCAAAAATGTTGCGCGCAATAATGTCGCGGCTACCAGGCCAAAATATCAACGCGTTCAGTGGAATAAAGTGAAATTGATCGAACATGGTGCACGACCGGCGTGCCGTTTTCAAGAAGCAACGAAACGTAATTACTGACAACGAGCGAAGAAAATCTGGTTTCGCATAAACACACTCGGTCGGTTTTGCTTGCTTTTCGAATATCATCGCGAAATAGTAGAAATTCGATATCTCGCGTTAAATATTTCTCAAGTAGCGCAGCTTAATAACACGTACTCGATATTTTTCCGGTAAATATTTTTCAAGTAGCACGCCGAACGATTTTCGATATCTCGGTTTCAAATATGCGTCGAAATAAATAATATAACAGACACGGCTATTCGATATTCTCTTTTGATCTACTTCGTCCGATATCCCGTTCGGAGATATATACCCACCCTCTAAGTAACAGGCTATAACTGCAAACAAGCGGTGCGCTTCGATTCCATCGGACCAGCTCAAAATACCCCTCGAGCAACATGCTAATTCCAAGTTTCATTCCTTGGTAATTCCCAAAGCCATTCGACTCGACCCGAGCCTCTCAGCAACTAAAGCGATCAACTTCAGCCGTCATCAATTTCTGATTTCACTGTACGCATACATCAGCGTTCGATTTCTCTTACGTTCTACTTACGTTCATAACCGTTGCCTATCCGCTGTTCCATGCATATTTACGGAAATTTACATTTTTACGAAAACGACCGAAACAGAAGCATTTATCGTTAGGTATAACTTTGTTTCGCCCGCCAAAATATTTTAACGACTACCACCGCACTTTCCATATTTTACATACCATCACGCGTTATGTATATTCGATGCACTTTTTTGCATTTGTAAATTTCCCATGAATGCACGAAAATCTGCATCTGCGATCTACTTATCAGGAACACGCGGTATCGGTAATCGTAAATTTCGACGCTTTGGTCGACGTCGTTATTTCTCTACTCTTCTAATTTATGGATTTAATCAGCCTGGCTTCTCGGCGACTCGTACATCCACGAAGACGAAAAGAGCAATATTCCCGATTGGCCTCGGGTCAACGATATTCTCGCCAACGATTTCATCGACCAGAAATCGGCCGTGAAACACGCACGTTCGCGAATACGAGCGCGACGGCAACGAGAAGCTTTCGATTCTGCGCCGTAAACGATCGGGTGTAACGTACTCGATCGGACCGCGGCGCCGAAGGATTCCTTCAGGACCTCGGAAATCGAGCCTGGGCTCGTACCCTTCCACGTATCGCGATAGCAAACGCAAATTTATAGCCTCCAGTTCGCTCCTTCTTCAACCCCGCCCTTTCCCTCCGTCCCTTTCCTTACTTCCAGCCTGTTCTAAACGCTTTCGAGCTGTTGCAAATTGCTCCAGCTGTCTGGAGAATACTGATTCAGTCGTAGAGTTCGCTGCCGACTCTCTGGAGGAGGATTAAACCGTGGGGTTTAATGGTGAATTGTAAGAATGGGTTTTGCGTAGTGACGCTGCGAATGTTAATTGCAGTGGATTTTAACGGATGGTAGATCGCGCCATGTAAATTCGAAACGAGACCGCTACGTTCGACACGCGTTTTGGTACGAGCTGCTTATTTGTTAAGTCGGTTAATTCCGAGGGGCAGAAAGTAGAGAAGATCGATCAAGTTACGGACGAGATGAGCTTAAAATTTAAGAAATTTTTAAAAATAAAAGTGACGGATTGTATTCACAGGGCGGGCGATTTTTCTAGCACTAGAACTACCGATAGTTAACACGAAGTTATTTCTACCAAAACCAGTGAAGATGACTGATCTTTAAAAAATATCTAATGATGGAATATTTTTATATCGATTTATTACATTCTTACAGTAGCAATTCCATGTTATGTAGTACATATTTATGCAAACGAGGATCGTCACATTTATAAAATTGTAGAACCGGTCGTTTTCACTGGTGTGGTATTTTTAGCGTTAGCGTCTAGCGATCTAGCGATTCGCAATTTTCCTGATAACCGATATCGTCATATCGAATGATACGCGATACAAACTTTAAAAACGTGTGGCGAGTTGTACAAAACGAGGAAACTGACTAAAACCCCTTCGCGTGTCATTTTTCCGGATCTAGCTGGTCAGAAAGGCAGGATTTTGCTCTTGGCGCAATTGTTTCTTGACTGAATGATAATATACTTTTCTCAATTACCATACTCTATCCTGCTGTGTAATATATCTGTGCTCTCGATACGATGAGATGCGAAACGCGAGATAGGAAATAAAGCGAAACAAGTGTTTTTATAAGTACGAAAAAACAATCGTACTTCTATTAATAAAAGGATCGATTGGTCGACTACCTCGCAACGACACGAACGTTAAAGGTTAATGGACGGTGCAAATTTCTTCAGTTACTTTGATGAAAATAGGAATTTGCATAAACATCTACATAACTCGATTTAGTTCTAACTGAGGTCAATTTCCCTACGTTAATGTGCAATTTAAATACATTAAGAACTGTATCCCGCGGCACGATCAAAAGCGGCAACATTCACAGTGCAACGAGGCAATTTCTACGCTCTTCTCAAGCGATATTCCATGATGTCTGTTCCAGGGAGTGTTCTATGTTCCTGCGTATTTTCCTGATCAAAGTAGAACCTACGAGTAAACCCGGACTTTCGAGTTGCGTCTCGAAGCGTATCGATATCGTCGCCTCGCGGCCAGCAAACAAGCACAGGAAAGTGTCCTCTCGACCAGAGGAGAGTGCAAGTACTCGGCATGAAGGGTGAGTCCTTTAAAAGTTCCCCCGTTCGATGCTCGACCTATGGTCGATCGACCACCGTCGATAATTCCGATCTCCTGTCCGTGGACACAATGCTCTCGTCTACGTTGTTTGCGTCGTTAGAAATTAACCATTAACCGACCGCCAACAGATCGTCCGATCTTGTTGCGTGCGCGGTTGTTATCGAACCGGGGATTTTCAAAATGATTTCTTCGTTATTCGCGTTAGCAATCGATCCACCGAAAATAGAACGTTACTGTTTCACGAACGATCCGATTTCGTAATTTATTTAACGAGCTCGATATATTTCCGGTTACTAGTCGACGGACTCGATGATAAATTCATTCGAGTTACGACATTTCATGGACACGTGAACTATTAAATCTACCGATTTCATCGAGACACGATCTCAAGGCCGACAATTTAGACCGTTCTATCACGGTTAAATGATACGAAGAAGATTTTCTTATATGACGCTTAAAGTCAAATTCAAGTTCAAACACAAGTGACAGATCTACCACCTCGATTTTCTCGAAAACTATTTTTTTCTTACTTTTCCTTAATTCGATTATCGGAGCTTTCTCTCTCTCTCTTTTTTTTTTCTTTTCTTTTATTAAGGAATCACCACGTGCTCGCATATCGTCTCGCATCGACGAGCTTATCGAGTATTGCACCGATTCTCTATAATTAATCGGCTGAGAAAACGCGCGATAGAAACGGTAATCGTTAGTGCAACTTCGTCAAGAAGCTTATTCAACCGTTCAACTCGATCGTCCACGACAGACGCAAGAAAAATCTACCCCTTTAACCCGTGGTGCGGCGAACTAGACCATCGAGAACTCGATAAAGAAGCGCAGCAGGCTGCGGAATTGTTCTCCGCGAGAGAATATATCTGCAGGCAAGGATCTCTCGTCCGCTAATCTGGCTCCATTAAGAACTTCATCGACCTTTTATCTCGGCCGAGCGTTATCTTTTAATCGGTTAACCTACATCAGAGTGCGGAAGAAAAAGCTGCGAGGTACGGCGCGGGTCGATTCCGTCGCTGCGAGATATATCGCTGGATACGCGGCGTAAACCGAATTTCCAAGTCACGACGGCAACGTTCGGTTATCTCGTGGAGCTACGATTACGGGTGTAACTCGCGTTTATCGTCGGGAAAGCCGCCCACGCGTTAGACGGCGCACGTACGAAACCCATAATGCATGCGATCCGCGTAAATTCAACCAGCCGACCGGTCGTTCGTTGCCTTCTCGAGTTCTGTCGCGCGTACGAGCCCCGACGGGCTTCTTTCTTCTCCGACGTCGAGCGACCCGATCGAATTGTTTCGAAACTGTCAAATAGTCGCCAGCGAGGAAAATTAACAGCAATAATCCGTCGAGCTTGATAATAGGTACGCGTTATACGACCCTGCCCCTCATCTTTCGTTGCGTTTCGCGCAACGCGCTTTCCCCCAATTGTTTCTGTCCTTTCACGCGTAATCGAATAATAAAGCTCTAACGATGTAATTCGCCGCGAATTAAAATATCGTAATCGAATATCGTATCGACGAAATTGTTTTACACGATGTTAACTCGATTAAATTATCTCGTATCCACTCGATATTTCAGGACAGTGGCTCACGATGCAGCGGTACCTTCGTGACGTTCGTTTGCACCTTTTATTCCCACGATTGTTCGCCTCTCGTTGTCGCCGAGTCGAAGCTTCGCTCGAACGGAAAACCCTGAAGGTTGAAATCCTTTTCTCGGAAACACGGAAAGATCGTAACGAATGGAAAGCGTCACTCTATCCACGAAACAGCAAAGACGTTGAAACGAAATTTTTAGAATTGTTCAAATTTTCTCCGAAACGTTTCTCGTAGTTTCGTTTTCGTTAATTTTGTTAGCGCATCTCGAAGTTTTCTTCCTCAAAGTCGGAATTCGCCATGGTTTCGTTCCTTTCTTCCGCCTTTTCGTTTTTGCCTGATCTTGTTTCGACGAAAGGGAGCGGCTTTCTTTTGAAACAAAACGCAATGGGAGAAAGGATGTCACTGAAAATGTAGAACAGCCGGGTTGACGGTTGCGTGCGAGCGATCTGCGTGGTTGGCTCGATCTGGGTCACGGAAATCGCTGGAAACGTAATTTCAGGATACGCGTTCGACGCCCTTTTCTTCGCCGCCTTTGGTGACCCGCTTTCCCTACGCGATCGCTGTTTCGATTTAAGGGGCTTTCCACGACCCGAATACGTTGCCTCGCGCCGGTTCGTTCCATAGAACGAATTGTTCTCCTCTTTTATCAGTTTTATTATCGTCATCGGACGAACGATGACCGAATAAAACGTTTCGAAATTAAAAAGTTTGAAGTTCAAATTGAAACTATTTCTGTTTAGTTTATAATCCGGCCGTCCAAAGTTTAAAATGATATCCGACGTTTAAAGTAAACTTTAGAATAATAAACGAGGGTAAAATGCGCGAGAGTATGGTTAATCGGATCCAAAGGAATTCAAGGCTATCTCAGAGCCAGAGAACCTTCAACCTGCCGCGGACAATGAGCTCTTTTATCAACGACAGCCATTTATATCGTAAATCGTGCAAAACATCCACCTAAATTGCTCAGGAATCGTGGACGCCTAACCGATGCTTAACCCAGTCCAAAACACCTTCGAGAACGCCGCTGTTCGAGCCAGAAGATTCAGAGCCATCCTAGATGACCCTTCTTGCTCTAGAATCTTCATGAAGAATTCTACTTCTTACACTTACGAAAATATTTCGTCCTCAAGCTCCAAGCTCAGTTTTATACCGAAACGATTGTCGAAGCTACGTTGCGCGATTAACGTAACGCTTTAGCGAAATGAGTTTTAATCGTTAGAATTTAATCGAATTGCTCTCGTTGTCGGATCGAACTAATCCCAAATCTAATCCTATTCTCCTAAACATATAGCATTCTTGCGGTTCAAAGGCGAGTAATCGTCAGTCGTTGTCGCGGATACTTTGCTATCTTTCCAGTTAATTCAAACCTAATTTATCTGGTATCGGCGTAACAGCGAATGTTAAATCGGTAAATGTACACGCTTTCTAGTCAACGTATGCGCATACTAATTGTCCCTCGAACGAATAGTCGATAATTTTGCTGAAATCTTTGCAAATGTACGCGCTAACAAACCGGTGTTTATCAAATTCTACGCTCGCACTGTGACGCCTATATGATTGAACGCGATAGGTGTACCAAGAATTATAAATTGTTTACACAGACGCGACAACAATCGATGTTATGTGTCTCCTTATAGACGACGTACGATGCGTACACTTTCATGTTACATTGTGCGATATTAAGCGTATAGTAGTTTTGACAAATTATCCACTGCCTCGATAAACATATTTCTCTAACTATTTCGTTAGTTACGAGAAGAAAACGATATACATAGTTTTTCCAATTTTCTGATCGTCACATCGATTTTCTTTGTTTCCTGTAAAACGAATACATCGGTTTTATCGGTAGCTAATCACCGTTTTACAAAGTTATTTATTTCTACGATGGCTTTCACACGGCGATACGCGTATGACAGATACCGAATACACATTATTACAACATGCATACGAATGCAAGCGTTCGTACGACGATCCTCGCGAGACGCAGTATCGCGACACTCGTTTCGTGTATCTCGGTAACGATACCTCTCGTACGGAGGACAGACGAGACATTAAAACAAATGGCGACGTTTACACGGTACGCAGCTCGCGATACACGTATCGCGATACGTCCATCACGGTACGCGTACCTCCGTGCGAAACCGGCTTAACGAACTCGATACGTCGATAGAATCAAATATGTACATAGATTTTTGCATCGCAGTCCTCGGTCAGGACGCTACCAGTTCGTCCGAATATGTATGCGCCGTAGTCACGGCCTTGTTTCTGTATAAAACGACAGATCAGAACAATGGAAAGAACAGAATAGAGGACGAAGGAAACGAGGGAGGGAGAATAGAAGAAGGCGAAGGGAACAAGTTAGCCTGCTGAAAGAATAGGTCAGCGAGGGTCGTCCGGTCCGGCGGATATCGCAGCGATTTTCGAGGCGCGCCGGGTTGCGCGGAATTGGGGCTGTAGCCCCCTGGCGGCCGAGCAAGGGGGTAGCACTGACACCACGACCCAGATACGGGCCATTGTGCACCGTATACTGTATACTCGGATTGCGTCACAGCTCGGCACAGCCGCAACGTCGGCTCCGGATTCCGGCCGAGGCTGCTCGAACTCGATCGTTTTCCACTGACGCAGTCGTGGCTGCCGTTTTTCAGCCACCAACCACCCCCGACCTGCCCAACACCCTTCCTTCTATCCTACCCGCCTGCCTGTCTTTTTCTCTTTCGGTCAATTCTTGACCCACTTGGCCAGGCTCGTTTTTTTTCTTCTTCTTATCAACCAGGCCTTAGCCTCTTTGGCGGCGGTTTTCCGTCGTTGCATTTTCAGGGAGTACAAAAAATCGTGTGGAACTTTCGACAGTGGCCATCGGTGGAATAAACTCGACGATGATGGCGAGGGAATTTTTTGGTTCGGTTAGGTATCTCTTCTGGCGAACGAACGAGGCCGATGAGGATGAGAAATATCAGGCGTTAAGCTTTCACGAGGATCGATGCACGTCGTGCACGTTCTGCTTCCTCGACGAACGACCGCGTTACGAGTTCCGCTAGGTTTGCACTAGGGTCTCGTGACCGTGACGGTTCGCAGCTTCTGGTCTGTCCTAAGGAAGAAAAGGAAAAATTCGAAGCTTGATACTCCGCGTCCTCGGACTATTATTCTTTTGGTCTTGCGGTAGACAATCGCGTTACGAGTTACACTTTCGCCACGACGTTTCGCGAACGTTGCACTCTGCTTGTTCGGAGCGGGCGTGATACCGCGAATTGTTCGCAATTTGTAACTGAATTGTTCGCGACAATTCGCACATCCACGTTCACTCTTGGAACTTTGAAAGCGAACTCCAATGTCCGCGAGAAATGTTAGCGCGAAAGAAGAGTAACTCGCGACACGATTGCCTCTCGAAGAACGAGAAAAACACGACGTCCAAAGATAAAATACACCAACGTTCGAGTTCTTGCTTTCGTAAAACCGTGGAAACGTTGAAATGCCGAGACTTGGACGAAACGGAGATCAAATTTAAAATTGCAAGTTTACTTCATCCGTTCCTAAAGTTACGCAAATTCACGGTGGTCCGAATTCGATCCGAAAGCTGTTATAAATCAGCGAATTGCTTGATTCGGAAATCGTGAAAATTGATTCCAAGCCGGTTCGTCTTATCGCGAGAGTAGAGCCAGGACTTTGGCAGATGCTAGAGCACTGGCATCGACGTAAATCGGCTCGATTTCAAGTTCACTAATGGCCGTGGTCACGGAGAAACGCGGTATGTCCAGCGTGAGGATGGTTTGGGTCGGTGAATGCTTTTCGTCCAGTGGAACGTCCAGTTTTCGACGGTTAAACGACTGCAACGCTTTTAACCGGATCGTTAGCGTGCTTGCTCTGCCCGTTTCTGGACCGCTGCCTAAATACACGGTGCCCGGCAAGTTACGATTCCGAAAGTTGCAGACTCTAGACTGCAGGAATTTGCTCGACTCGAGAGAGTCCCGTCTTTTGAGCTAAATACGAGTTGGCTCTATACCATGGCCGTAGAGGCAGCGCGTACGTTCATTTAGTTCGATCTTTGATTTTCTTAATTGGAAACGATAAAATTTATTAGGAGCCTGCGATTCATTTTACGCGTAGAAAAGCAGGGAAATTTTAATAAATGACTTTCTCTCGATATTTAACGCGCTTTCCGATCTATTTTAGATAAAAAGGATCCTCCGCGGATTCCAACTCGCAGATTCTATCTCTAGGCAATCGTGCTTCGATTGTAAAATATTACCGGAGTAAGTTTTATACGTAATAAGACCGAAGGAAACAATATTCGTTTCCAAAGTAGCAAAATCTTTGATCTCGTTCTACTCGGTTCCCGACCAGGCTACGGAGTACATCAAGAAATTTGATAAAATCTAGCCAATATGGAGAAAGTACGCGGAAGGCGAACTGGCTGAGAAGGGAGGTAGAGGAGCAGCGGCTCGATCGAAGGTTGCTTCGAGTCTTCTACTCTATATTCTACTCATACGAAATACAGGTCCGGAAGCGGTGTTGCACGGATTATGGGAGCGGAAGCTTATGGCGCGAACTCGTTGCAACGAAAAACCATCCGGCAACCTCGACGGAGCCGAAGCTTTTACGGCGCCCTACCACTACAGCTTCTCATTGTTCAAATCTCCATTCTCATTCGACGGTAGGTACCGACCGCGTGATTACGAAATTGCGTCCAAGTAGAGGGCAGAATAAACGAAACTTTATGGAAAATTTAATATCCTTCAAATCCTTATCATCTCGGATCTAATTTTCCAATTTTCAAATTCTATCGTCTTCGTCGAATCTATTAAAATTTATTTCAAGGCTGTGACAACGTTCGACGAAACGGAGGAACAGATCGACGAGACTGTTTGTCTTCGAACGTCTCTTAATTTATCAACGTAGCGACTAAGCAAATGTTTCCGTAGAAAATTCCTAGGACTTTGGCTACGGGTTTTCGGTATTTACAGGCATCGTCGCGGCTGGGTAAACAGAAAAGCCCATTCATTTCGGAGAGCTGGAGGTGGACGAATGCTCGAATTCGCGGGAACGATTTAAAGAGAACGAAACTCTCTTTTTCCCGGACGAATCGTTCCGTCCCTTAACTTTTCCCATTCTTTCGTCGGCCCCTTTGCAATTCTCCGCTGCGCTGTCTCCTTTTTCTTCCACGAACTCGCCCGTCCCCCCCCCCCACTGCCCCGCTCCCCATCTTTGTTTCATCCGTTCCACTCTTCTTCTACCTTCTTCCTCCTCCCTCGTCTATCACACCCCAACCCCCATCCTTGTGTCCTTTTCACCGAGTCTCGACACGCTTTAACGCAGAAAGCTGGAAACTTGTGTTCCCATCGACTTTCTCTTCCCAGAACCCACTGTTTCCACGGCGTTCTAGTTGTACTTTCAATGAAACGCTCTGTCTTCCCCCTTCCTCTGCTCTTACAGCGCGCACCCTTCCTTCGTGTTTCTTCGTCGATTCCACTGGACTGCGCCACCCGCGCTGCTGCAACAGCTTTCTTATTTACGAGATCCTCCAGCGGCCAGCCTCTTCCGCTTCTTGCTTCGTCCGATCGCTCAGAGTGCTTAGCCACACCGCGACCCTACTCTCTTTCCTTCTTCTTCGCGAATTCTCCGTGTTCCTTTCGCGTTCCTCCTCGTCGGGAGGAGCAGCTGCTGTTGAACGACGTTGAACGACACGGCTGCTGGAGTACATACGTCTTTCGTTTCGATACCTCTTGCACCTTTTCTCCTCGAGTTTCCGTGTTGCCGTTCGCGTGCGTGTGCGCCAGTGTGCCGATTCCCATTGGGCGAGGCTTTTCCTTCTTTTTCTTTTTTATCGAAGCAACACGAGAGGAGCGGATGGACTGTTTAGGGAGTAGCTGTTGCACCATTTGCCCCTTCCTCTTTTCTTCTTTCTATCGCTCCTTCTTTCCTCCGACTCTAACTAACTCTTCCGTTATTTGCCTTCCGAGGAGAAAGGGGTTAGGATTTTAGATTTCAAAAAATAAGATTCCTCGGATCGAAGAAACGTCGAGACAGAGGGCAACGTGCTATCGAAAACACGAGAGAAGAAGCGCGAACGAACGCCGGCCGAAGAATTCTTTAAAATCTGATCCAACGATATACTTCGTAGAAAGTATCGCATAACCACTCTCAGAGTTAATCGATCATCCCTGTATCTCTCCATTTACACGCTACCCTCGGTGCTACCTTGTTGCAATTACCAGCGCCGCATTTCCAATACGACTCGCCAATCCTTCCAACGAACCCGAAACGCGTCCGGGAAGACTTTCATTAAAAATATCTACGAGAACGAAGGAGGAATCGGGACGTTCTCCATCGGATTCCAGCTAAATGAAACAATTTTTTCCCGGCGTGGCGGGATCTCCCTCGAAATCCTGGATATTCCCGATCGGGATTCGCCGTGCAACGGGGCAAAACGGATAAATAAACGAACAAATGGAGTGAAAAGAGAGCCGATTCACGGCCAGTCGCGGCTCAAAGGACTGCCAGGCATTCCGGCAGATGCAAAGCGCATCGCGCGAGTCCTACCCTCCTGGTTCAATGGTTGTTACGCTCCTGGATAACGAACAGCCGCCAGACGTTCTCCTGAAAGCGCTCTGGAATCCCTTTGAGTCGCGTAAGTCGCTGTTTTCTCCTACTCCGAACGATACTGACCGTTCCTGCGAAACGGAGAACGTGGAACGTTTACGAGGAAGAAGAAAATTGCTCGTTACGCGAGCAAAGATTTTGCGCGCAGCAGAGGAAAGTAGTTTTGAACGTAGTTGGCGAAGGATCGTCGACCGAAGACGATCCGAGTACGTCTTGACGTTACTTTCATTCGTTGGAAGCGTGAGTCGAGTTACTTCTTTCCAAATTCCTTCTCCAATTTCGTAAAAGAATTTTTACGAAATACCTTAATAGACTGTTCTTGATTATCCGTAAGCGGGCCGCTTCCTCTTCGATAGCATGCAAGAAAACATTTACTCCGACCAAATTCTTCGATAATCTTGAGTCAACACCGATCTTACCAGGCCTGGGCAAATGATCGGTTTCAAAATGTAATTTAATAATTGTACATTCATTGTTTCGTCATTTTGTTCATTTAACTTTATGCAACTTCTTATATTATCCGATTGATCAATTCCTCGATTTTTTGTTAATATAAGAATATAAACAAAGCTAGATGAACGAAAGAAATAGCGATGAATGTATTAGGTTGCTCCGAAAGTGTCTTTCGCTTTCTGCTTTGTGTGGCAATGTTTATAGGAAACCTAATCCTGTACAAGTGTACGGAGAACAGAAGCGTAATAGAGCGAAATGGATCACACACAATTCGATGAAATAACATAAAGCAAAAAATCTTGTGCATCTATCATTTTCCTATGAAACGAAAGAAACTTTTGAAACAAGCGGATACAATTTTAAATAAAATTCTGAAACCGGTCGTTCGACAAGTCCTGGTGAAACTAGGCTTAAATAACCGTGACGGTCTTCGACTGTGCGAGAAACCGAGACGGCTATGAACAAATGCGTATCGTATCTTAAATACGTTTCCACGGGGAAACGACAGAGTAGCGCGTACTTGCTAATTTAAGAAGGAAACGCTCGGATATCACAAAGTTCCGTACAATTATCGTCGATTCAGGCTCTCCGATAATTTGTCAAACTACCAGACGAACTTTCCATCACGCGAGAACGGAGTTTCTCGCGGGAGGGTTCAACGATCGCCCGGAGAAACTCGGCGAGTCACGAAATTCCCGAGAACCGGAAGTTCTTCCAGCGCGAGTCCAACCTCCGAGCGGCAATAATAAAGAGTCCGAGCGACGATCGCTCATCGTAATAAGATGGCGTGATCGCCGCCGAAGACAGGCTTTCGCCAGGCTGCATTAAGCCATTACAACCACGCCGAGATTTATTCCATTCCTTGATCCTTTCTCGGCTCTACGTTCGATCGTCTTTCACGCAACTTCGTGCCAATTCCTCCAATACACCGTCCCTCCTCCCCTTTTATCAGCTGCTCGTCTGTCATTCGCTGTTTAACCAGACGAATCTATTCGTTCGCGGTTACGCGAGAATCGAGGGTTGCCCGTTCGAGAACTGATTGATCGATGGATAGCGAATCGTTGATGGTATCTCTTGATTTAGCGTTGGAAAACTTGGTCGGTCGGTGCGGCGAATCTTTCCGATTATCAACCGTGTTTAACGAGACGGCGGAATTCCTTCCTTGACAGATTCTACGTCGCCAGAAGATCGAGATCATCGACAGAGATTGAGGAAATAAATTTAAGAGTAAAAAGAACGGTTATGAACTTACAGGTTACTTTGATCTTCTTCGAAAAGCTGATGAAAGTTTCATGTTTGATTAACATCATGTAAAACAGGGGTAGTTTGCATTGTACGTGTATCGCGCGAGAGGATGGATCGCGAAATTCCGCAATTTTCCTACAACGGAAGCCTGGTGTCAATCAATAATCGCTTGATTAAATTCCTATAACAAGCGAACTGCAACATAGTTTGCATAATCAAAAGCCAAAAATCCCACGTTAAATATAATATGGCTGAATACAGTACCGACTAACCTGAGAAACGGCCTTCTTCCTTCCTTCTTCGAGTACTCAGCTTCAAACTCTGACTCGAAAAAACTCTTTCGTGTTCTTGCGGCAATTTTATTTTCCAAACTTGGCTGAAGGTTGCCCGAGTTTTCTCAAATTCGAGTCCTTCGGATCGTTCGAAAGCGTTCCCAAGAGATTTCACCACGGTACTCAGTTCCTTCTGCGTTATTTGCTCGTTTGCCATTCGACGAGAATCGGCGAGTATACAGATAGAATAGCGTAGTTTAACAATGGCATTCGTTCCAGTCCGCGACGTGCTTTTTATTAAATTGATATTCGTTGCTGCTTTCTATAGCATTCGATCACGAAACTGCGTATTTCTATACAAATTCATACTTTCGTGAAAACAATTTAAAAGGGAGGACATAGACAGGGGCGTGTTAAATATCATAACGAATATTCTATATCGGATATTTTACGTTTCTTCGTGTATTACGCACGTTCTATGAACGCTTGCGCCTTCAAATTCTTTAGAAGTCCATAAAAATCCGCGGTTTCATAACCATTGTAGGTACCGTTGCGATATATTTGACGAATCCAACCTGGTTAAAGCCTATGCGAAACGAAGAAGACGACCCTCGACGATATCCGAGATATCGATTAAATATTATTATAACTTTTATGTTAAACACGTTGCACGTGTTACACGTATCGAATCGCATCTCGTTATACCGTATGTCGTACGCGCGTATCAATCGCGATTATTGTAAATAAATAACAATTAGGGAGGAAACCACCGATGCTCGTTCGAAACGAGAACGAAGAAACGCTCGGCATAAGAAATGTAATTAGCACGTCAACGACGGCGAAATGTTTCGGTGGATAGGCGAATAACATCGTGGTTTGGAAAACACAATTTCTCGGGCGTTTCTCGAAAATCTGATAATCATAGGCGAAAGACACACAGGGCCGAGCCGACAGGTGAATCAGTGGAAAAGGGGCTGTTAATTGAGAGTCCTGCCGCGGGCCAATTTACCGGGAAATCGTTTCACAAAGCCTGTTACGACACTTTTCGGTTTAATTAACGTGCGATTTCGAGGCGTTCCTGAAACGTTTTCCCCGCCCCGAATCATATATTACGCGTGCCGGCTCCTCTGGCACGTGATAGTTATTTACAACGCGCGAATAAATCTCTCTTCGATGAAATACGCGAAATTTATTGGCCCAACGTTGTCGACTGCTCTTAAATATGCAAATGCCGTTGCAGATTTGGGTAAACACCGCGTGCGTCGCCGCTTTTTCCAGCCGACCCACCGCCTCTCTCCGCGTCATCTGTCATTTCTTTCGATCGGCGAAGAAACGATCGGAACGTCGACCCGGGCGATATTTCGCGACACGAGCGTCGAGCCGGCTGGAAAATACTCGGTTTATTTCGAATTTACAGGAAAATATGACGAAATACGGGGGAAATTTGTAATACCCTGTGTATCATGGAAGAAGGGTTTGTTCGCTCTTCTGTGCAATTCGCGAACGTAGATTTATGGCGGAACGAAATTGTTGCGTAAAAGGAACGTCGATACGATGAAGCATCGAATGGTATCGCGACTCGATGGATGGATTTCCTGATCGAAAAACTCAGCTCCGCGACTTTCGATGAATAAATTTCTTCGCTCTCTACGAACACGCTATACGTCGATTACCACAGAAGCCAGAAACATCTTGATACTCCTTTCGATTTCCCTGGGACGCCCGAGCCACCGAGAACAATTCGAAAACAGTGCAAGAACCACCGTAGACCGGCGGGAGGGGAGGACCGAAAAACGAACGCGCGGAAAGGCGAAAACCTCGAGTCGTTTTCGCAGGAATCGTGTCTAACTGGCTGTTTGTCTCGGAGCCAAAATTCCGGACGAAGCAAAGTGAAGGAGCCCGGAGAACGAGCCGGGGATGTTTTCGCCTCGTACAGTCGCGATCGTAAGATCGTACGACCGTACGTCGGGCAAGTAACCGAGCCGAACATGGCCGTAGCGACAAAGAGACCGAGTTCGGATCGCGTGTAATTTAATTCGTAGCGTGCTCCAAGTTACGGCGACGAGGGTGTGCAGGTGGGGCGGGGGGGCTGATGTGCGGAACGGTGGTTACGGAAGCGCGCAACGCTTCGAGGGAAGGAAGAGAGGCGAAGAAAAAGGGGTTGGTTAAGGTAGATGTCGTTGTCAAAGTGCAGCTAGCCGAAAGACACACAACTCCGGGAGCCGGTGTGCGGTGAATCCCCGCTGCACCGTCACGATTTCGTAGTGGTGTGGTATTGATCCACCCCCAGAGAGCGCGACCGGGGCTTTTGCTCTCTCGTCTGCGTGTTCTCGCGCATTTGTGTCGGCGTTTTCTCCTCCCTGCGTCTAGCCTTCTTCGCCTCTCCTTTCGCGCCTTCTTTCCCGCTCCTTTCGGCTCTTCCTTTCGCGCTTCTTCCTCCTTTCTCTTTCTGCCTCCACCACGCTCTTTCTTTCGCGGATCTCTCGTTTGCCCCTGTTTTCTTCGTGCACCGCGGCATCCTCGCTGGTGTCTCCCCGCGATTTTTCCGTTCCCAATCTTCCCCGTCCCATTTCGTTGTCTTTCGCCGACGTATCTGTTTATCACCGTTTCTCTCCGCCTTTGTTCCACCTTTTCCCGACTCTTTGTCCCTTTCCCCCTCCCTGCCATTTCTTCTCGCGACGTCGTTCCTCTCGAAGATGAACAAACTTTTCGTGGCTTTCCTCGACTTCTCCACCTCTCTCGTTCCGATGAAAGAATTGGAATTACGCTTGCATCTACATTCCAATGGGGATGCTGCGGTCGTAATACGCGGGATATAGAATTCATCGAGTTGGCGGACGACGTAAGACAGCGATTCTATCCCGTAGGAATAGCCGAGTCTTTGGGTCTCGACAAACAAAGGATCAGAGCCTGGACGTTTACGGCCTCGACCCGCGCTGTCGTAAAAGTAATCGCCGCACGGCGACTCGGTCGGTGATTTTTGTGTTTAATTGCCACCGTTTCGTTGTCCGAATCTCTTCAGAAGCTGTTCCACAACGCCAGCCGATCGGACTTCCTCTCTCTTTCCCGAGGAAATTGCGCGATGTACGTGTCGATGGCCATCGTCAGGGTGTCAGGGAAGATAGAGCTGGTGGAATATTCATGCCTGCCGCATTATGTCTGCTCGTTGGCAATAATGTGACGCAAGCTGCGCCACGCGTGCAGCTGACAGCCGGTGGAATATATCTCGACGCATGCAGCTCTCTGGGGTCGATCGTCTAGGAAACAAAATTCAACGTCGTAGAGCAATAGTTACTTCTCGCGTTAATTCCGTCCCCGTAATTTTCTCGGATCTTGACTACCGATAGCGAATAAAAATTTCCACGATTGTTTCCCGCGGTAATTCCGTCTTCGTATTTTCCTGGGTCTCGACTGCCGACCAGTAAAAATTTCGCGAGCAACTTTCACGGAAGATGGCCTTAGCCGCGCGTAGGACGTGTATTTTTGAAAATTCTGCGGAGCAAAGATATCGCAAATACGGAAATTTCGGAGATCCCCCTTTTTCGGAATCTTCCCCCTTCGACTATTTCGCTTTCTGCGACGAACGAAGATGTAAAATATTCGACGACGAGAAGGCAAACGATCGAGAAATTTCAATAAAAAGAGAGTAGGCTAATATGAGAAGGAAAGATACGTCGCGACGGATGCGTCCTATTTCGCTATGAATTTTCCGCTCGATCCGCATAACCGCGAAACCAGATTGGTGGTTTGCCTTGTACCGCCTTGCGTGTTCCATAAATTAATTGTAACTTTCAGCAGGTCGTATTGTTCGCATTACCCAGCCATTAATGGCAACAATACGCCCCGGTGACGATGGATCAATTTCCAACTGGGCTCCGCGTCCCGCTCGATGGTTATTTCGACGTGGAAAAGTTGGCCGCCGCGCACCGAGCCGAACCAGCGTCAGCTATCTGGGTCCCACCGGTAATTGGAATAGCGGATTAGAATCGCGAATATCGAGCCCTGCTCAAACTTTCCCTATTCTAGACCTAACCCACCGTCAAACTTGCGATAGAATCGCCGAATCGGATATAGGTACACCTGTCGGTTTCAGTTCGTTTCCGAAACGTTCGTATTAAATTTCTTAGATTAGGATCGTTTGGAATCGCACAAAGAGCCTGTTTCGAAGCTTCGTTACGCATAAATTGTTAGACGTTCGAACGTTCCACGCGTAAGCGAAATGAGCAGATAATAAAACACGGGAGTTACCCGATTTGAGAATTAAATCTACTTTAGTCGAGCGTTGGATCGTTTTCTCTCTTATTCTCTTATTGGTGATTCGAGAAAGCTCACGCCTGCCACACGTAAGTGTACACAATACAAAGATATTTTGCAAATTAGCTTAGGTAAGAAAAAGAAGTTTCTTGCAAGGACGCGATGGACGAAGTTAAAAAGAAAGAACATTAAAAAGGAACTGGATTTCTATGGAAGAAAAGATCGCGATGTTGGATCGGCTGAATTCTGAGGAAAAAAGTAAAAGATATTTCTTCCATTTCTTACATACGATAATAATATCCTTTTTTTTTTTTTTTTTTTTTTTAATCAATTTCGTATATACGCCATTTATTTCCGAAACGCTGCCCTATTCGATAAAACATAGAAAATAATAGTTGGCGTAGCGATAATCGTTTCAAACACGTTACTGTAGATTATGCGCGTGATAGGAGAAAAATTCCCTATAACGCGAATTCGTATTAACCGCGTTATACGCGGGTCTACTCTGTTCGTAGATAGTAGTTTTGTACGTGTTTGTTCGAAGGCCAAAATGTCAATTCACGGAAACGATAATTCACGGAAGAGATCGCTCGTGGAGGATTGGCAAAGTGGCGAGATTGGTAGATGCAGGTCCGAATATTCGCGGTCGCACGACGATCTGCAGTGCATTCTAACGTTCACGACCGAGAGGAGGCAAACGGCGAATCAGTGGAATCTAATGGCTTTGGTCAGACCACGCGGCAGACGCTCGGTCGACGAAGTAGTTTCGGATGTTTGTGGCCAGACACGCCGATACGATCGTTCGACTACGTTGCACGCTAACGATTTTTCGATCGATCAATTAACCAAGGGCGTCTCGGTATCGTTTCGAAGATCGTCTTAACCCGTTGATTAACTTTACTTTACTTTACGACCGTGCATATACACATATTGTAGGCTAATTTATGTATTGCTTCTCTGTATTTATTAAATGTGTGCTCGTATCCTCGTGTGGACCACCGACAAAATTACGACTTCTCCGGTAGAGATAGTTCGTGTGTTTGAATTACAACTGCTGTTATTATTATATTTAATCACCGCCTCTGATCCTGCGATGCCCAAAATATACAAACATTTGGCAAAGATACAAAAATTTAGCAGAGTAAAGATATCGAGATTTTAAGATCGCGGTTACATCGCACGAAGAAAGGGGATCTATTTTGAAACGAATTGCGCGCGTGGGTGGGCAGTAATTGACTTAATTAACGGTTAAAGTTTCACGATGGAAGGGGGCAGGGGGCAAGACACGTAACGCGCGCCACTTTCGCGGCCCAGTGATATTTATTGGGAAAAGTTCGGTGGTCGGGCCGCGGGACAAAAAAGCTGGAAAGGCTGACGCACGTTGGAACGGGAACGAGGAATATTGAAACGAGCTTGCCGGCTATAAATCGCGCTTGTCCGCCTCGTCCTACGGTTATTCCACTTAGGAGAAATTAAACAGAGCCTGGCAATTTCTGGTTCGCGAACTTCGATTCGTTTCCCCGCGTCTACGATGTGATTAAGGAATCCCTAGGCTGTCCGACCTTCGTTCCCCTGCTTTTATATCAATTAGAGGAATTACATAGAAACTTCGTTGGCCACTTCTAAATATCGAAAGCTCACCGAAGATCCGAGTATTAACACCACGACCGACGCTGACGAACCGAACGACTTTTCTCTTTTTACGTTTACCGAAAATATACAGATATCTTTGCCAAAGTTAATTTTCGATCTTTAATCGGACAGAGAAATAATTATACAGATCTATTTACTTTAATCGATGTCGTTTAGATGCGTATTAAAAAGCTCGACGGTTCTAGCGTTAGAAAATGATCATCAAAGCGGTCACAGTGGCTGCCTAAATTCACGATGGTGCATTTTCTGGCAACGGATAAAGGAATATAGCTTCTATGATTCTTTTTGCTTTTCCATTTGAAGCCAGAATAAAAATGATATTCAATTAATTATTCGCATCTACTCGCGGACGGGTCGAAAGACGGACTCGTGGCTGAAAGTTCACAAAGCTGCCGGACTAATTCCAATTAACCCGGCAGAAATTTCTGACTGGTCGATGAAAGCGACTGGGAGACGGTCAGCCGTGATAAACATCAACAACGGCCGCGTTTTAGCCTCTGCTGGCCCGACCGCTGCTCTTTCATCCGGCCAACCGTTCCTTGAATCGCGAGCTGCAAACGCTTCGTTCGACTGGGCTCGACGCTGTCTGCAGTAAAGTGTGAAATACCGTTTAGTCGGCTGAGTTGCCCGTTTATCGAGTATTTTCATATTCTTTCCTCGCGATCTCCCTAACTTCTCGGTAGCTACGCGTACGAGATTCTCTTTACGTTTCCTTAACGATTACGGGTTTAACTATCCTGCGACTACGCTACCCGTCACTGTACGAAATAGAAAATACTGGAGTATCGTAATAAACGAAGAAAGTTCTTTCGAATTAGTTTCAACGAATCTTCCCTATTTCACGATATCAAAAATTAGTTCATCGTCCCTTTCATTAGTTCATCGTTAAATAGAAAAGATTAGAAAGTCTTTTAGAATTCTTGAATAAGAATTCCGTCGTGCATCTAAATTATCGTCGATGAGATTCAACAACACTCGAGTTACGAGTTACTTTCCGTAAGAGGTACCTTCGCGTCATTATAATTCCCTAAATCAAGTGAAACGATAAGAAACTTCGTCCGACTCGACCGAACGCTCGTAAACCTGTATAAACCATAAATAAGCGAATCTATACCTACGTCGAATCTACGACTGCCAAGCCAAAAAACGATTCTTCGTTTTCCTCGTTTTTCACCGATTGTTTGTTCTCCGCTATGACACGAAGAATGTTCCCGACATTCTCCAACCGTCCGGAACGGGATCAAACAAATCGCGTTTCCACGGGAAACCTCGGCCATCCCGCGAGCCGGTATCGACGATCCGCACCGTAAAAACGTTTCCCGGGTGTCGCGAGTGAGAGGGGAAAGCAGCAGCCGGTTGAAAACAGTCGCGCGATAATCGTCTAGGCGAATAATTCCGGCTGCGTCAGGATGGATTCTTCGTTCTTGCGCCGTTTGCCCGCTCGCAGAGTCATTAATTAGCCCGGTTGTCGCATCATCGTCGGTATTAATTACCGATGCAAGCGCATAATAAGCCAGCCCGCTTAAATTACAATCGCGTTACGCCCCAGCCGGGACTTAACCCGACCGCGTCGCGACGCTTCCATGTTCGAGGGTGTCGCGAGGGATGTTAGGCCGATGAATACACGGCGATTAACACGTAACGGAGCGAGGAAAAGCGTTGGCAAATTGGGACGAAGAAAGATACCTGGTGTCGAAGTTTCTCGACGCCCTGTAGCGCATTCTCGGGGGACCGTGGAACTTTATATCTTGTGAAAAGAAGGAAAGTTCGACGAGTGGTTTTTGCGAAATTGCAGTTGGGAAAAAAGACGGTGGAATATTTTCGACGTTTCGATATTTCGTAGAAAAATATAGGCTTCTCTTCGCGCCTTTCTTACGCAATTTTCTACCACGCTTCTTCGTCCATCGCTTGCTGCCGTTACGATAAAACCTATAAAATTTTTACGTCTTCTTCCGAGCTTATCAAGTTCCTGTCAGGAATAATCGTTTCTCTGCTCCACTAGGCACGCGTGCCTTTTTTTTTACCGAAAATGAAAACCTTCGCGTTTTATCTCGGATTTTTATTGGCCCGGACGAAATCCATTTCGGGAAACGAACACGGTAATGACAGTTAACGCAGGTGACTGTAATTGATCGGCGCGTTTCGAGCCGGAATTACGTGCACGGTTGCGCGACCTTTGTCGTTACGAAGGACGTCCCGTCCCCGTAACCTGATCCGCGTCACCTCAGAATTTAGAGTAACACCGTTCCGGACAAACGCGATCCTCGTCGCGTCTTCCGCGCTGCTCTCGCTTCTCGTTGCATGAGCATCGAGCGGTCGCAGGTTGACTCTGTTGCATCGAATAATCGTTTCGACGACTTGAAAATCGCTTCGCCCACGTTAGCGACGCTTGCCCGCGCGAGAAAAAGCGATGCAAAGCAAAAAGATAATTCTACGTTCTTGAAAATAGGTCACGGAGAACGAGAAGAAAATTTGACGACGAAAACAGCGATAGAAGCCATTTTCAATGATTGTCTGGTACGCTTGGACGGACTCGCGTATAAATCGCGTATATCAAATTATAAACCGATCATAGATTAACACACAGCGACAGTATTTGCTGGTTTCTCAGAGAATCAGCAAACTGTAGATTTAAATTATCCAGTAAAAAGTTCGTTCGCCTAATGATTTTAAGTATCACCGTTTGAAAGAAGAACCATAAACTCGTGGCTGAATGTCAACGTCGAACCGGGCTCAATCTCGAGATAAAGAACTCGTTTAAAATATCCATTTTGCGGTAATAGAACAAAATATGGATCATACGTAATTCGATAAAATAATATAAAGGAAAAAATGTTGCGCACCTATCATTTCGTCGTAAAACGAGAGAAACCTTCGCGACAGCCTGATAAGATAAGGACAAAATAGAGGAGGAAGATGATTTCACGATATTCGAAAGCCACGCGCGATACCGTTTTGCTGCCGTATTAGCTTTTCAACTTTGTTTTATCGTCGGCGGTGATATTTTACGATACGTAGCTGTGACGATCGCGAAGAATCGAATCGTGGCAAATCCTCGTGCCAGTAATCTTACGGTTGCGTTATATCCTACGCACTCGAGATAAGAGAATGGCTGGATGCTTTCAGACGATCAAATTCTTCGACTGTCGGTGGCGTTGTCGTCGGAACGCTCGTTACACTAAGATATCTAATTCCAATTCCTGTCGGTTGCAACATTCTTCTCCCCACGGACGTATGAATTTACGCTCGTCGTAACATTGTTCCCTCCTGCGCGCAACTTCGCAAATTGAGTCGTTTCCGGCGTCGTTCCCCTCCGGCAGTCCGAATTTCCACGCTCGTGTCATTTGCAACGTTATTTCCACCGGTTTGCCGACTAACTCGCGACTCTCTCCCTTCTCCGACGACGCCCGAAAATCTCCATTGCCGACTGGGTCCAAGTAAGAAACTCGATTTTCCCCCAATTCCCCGACGTGCCGGAGTTGTCGCTGTTAATTGCCGTGATATCGAGCTAGATAATTAAGGGATTAGTCGACAGAGCTTTCCCTCGCTCACCCTCCGTTTGTCGGATATACATATACGGTATAAATTAGAAGCGATGCGTGTCTCAGAATTAGTGCACGCTGTTTGGCTGCTTCCGATGGTTGCAACCAGCGCGAGCACACACGCGCGACAGCCTGGCTACACACACACACACACACACACCTCCGTACACATGTGATTTATGCAATTGCGCACCGCCACTTTATTGGCTTTGCCAAGAATCGTCGTCTGCGATACAACCATCCGCGGTTCTCTGCTCTTGACTCAAACGCTATCGAAACTGCTCGATGATAATTTCACCTGGTTCGCCGGACCCAAAGGCACAGGGCGATTTTTATTCTTCCACTGTGATTTGAAGTTTTCAACTCTGTTTCAATTATGAACGATGGATCTGCTCCGGCACCGTGGAAGATGTTTTAAAACTAATCTAGGAGAAGTTTCTTTCGCTCGGGAGAAGCGAGTTTCTCGGGCAATCGGGAGAGAATGAAAACTCGAATCTAATTCAATCTAGTTGGTAATCGGTGACGTTTTTTGAGGCTGAACGCTTTAAAAAGGCTATCGAGCTCTGTGCTCTTTCGAGTTCACTTTTCTGCGAAATCGTAGAAGATTCGACGAAGAACCGGTGTTTGCAGTTGCAAGCGAGGAATTACAAACGTAAAATTGATCGGCCGACGCGTATCTATCGCCGTCGATCGACTCGCTTCCCTGTTTAAGCTCGAAAAAGCTGCCCGCCGAAAATCCGCGTACGGCAAACCAAAGGACAGACGCGTTTCGAGATTCTCACGGTTAGCAGAAGCGATTCGTTCGACGATCGTAGCGCGACACTGGCGGTCTCGCGCGCGCACTTTGAATCTTAATGGCTCGATTTGTATTCACAACGAGGGGATGAATTTTTCATCGACACGCGAACAGACGACGGTCCGTCGCAGCGTCCCGACGCTTCAGCCATCAAGATGACCGATCATCAGGTGCCGACGCGCGGCCCTTCGTTCCTCGTCCACGACCTTGATTCGATTTCTTCCTTATAGCGGCGGCGGGGAGCGTGACTGGGAGATAGAGCAGATGCAAATTTGCCACGCTTTGATTCGGCATTCATGATGTCGCAGCGAACTTAATATGGTCGTGCGCGGATTTTTCGAATTCCTTCGGTTCGTCTATATTGGAGTGGATTTAATATCGTAGGCCGCAGATTTGAAATTTTTGACATTCTTAGATTCGCAAGTTTAATATGCGTGGATTTGGAATTTTCCAAGTGCGCATAGTCGACATACTGGGCTAAATTTAATCGCGCGTGAAATCGCGGGATATTCTACTCTGTCGAATTTCCTAGTTTTCATATCCGACGTTGTTATGGCCGTAATTCGCGTAAATGGAGGAGCAGTTGCAGTGGGCGCGTTATTTCGGCCAATTCATTCCGCTCGATTACCGAGCTTACGATCGAAATGTCAGAACGCGAGGCGACTTTCGCGACATTGTCGTCGAAGTCGGTTAATTAATTTCATTCGTGGCCGCGCTCCACCGTTCGGACGAAACTCTTCACGGTGCTCGTACGCGCCGAAATGAAATCGTAACGAGACCGGTCCGACCGGTAACCTCCGAATTAAAAGTTTTTAATTAAAAAATCCCTCGACCTGGTTCCCCTTCTTAAACGACCGATGAAAACAGAGGAAACCCGTTTCCTTCGGCTGATATCCCCTCTGAAACGAGACTAATTATCCCTCGAAGAATATCTGTCCAGAGACGATCGTCGTTAGTCTCGATTTTTCCTCCTGAATCGCCCTTTATCTCTCTGCTTTATCCGGATCGATCCCGGTTTATTAGGTCCCTGGTAATTAACGGGCAAGTACGGGAGGCAGGATCGACGCTTTTTATCCGGAAGCTTATCAGGCGCCATTATCGCGGCGGAGAATTGAAAGCGAGGCGGGTAAATACGGGACAAACGTTTCCGTATCCGAGGGAACGCATGCAAATGATTTATCGGGCAAAATATGCGGCCCACCGTCGTTTGAATAATCGCATATTCATGCGTAAGTTGGCGAAACTTTTGATCGCGAGCGAATCACTCTGGTGTCCCGCGCGTATAAATTGCCGGCCATTTTTCCCTCCTCGGCTTTTCCGCCGAATTTATTCCGTCTTTTTATCGTCCGCCTAGAATAAACTCGCTTTTTAAATTGCGTCCAAGATGCGCCGAAACCGCGAACGTTCGTTAAATTACGCGCGATTTTTCGCCCATTTTGAAAATCACCCTTGGAAAGGATTCGAGCACGACGCAACACAGAGAAGCTTGCGCGTATCGAATCGAGCCGAACTCGAACGAACCGTTTCAGAGACGTTCTACGCGAATCGTTTAAACGTTCGTTTCGTGTTCCGATTTTGATTTGATTTAGACCAGATCTGGTTTCAACCTAGTACCAACGGCCGTAGATACTTAAAGGTTGTTCCAGTTGCTCGAACTTTACAATTAGACGTAGCTGTAATCTGATCAGGATCTGGCTCGAATTTAGACCAGACATAGTCTCGATCTAATCTGGACTAGGCGCAAACCTAATCGGGATTTAAACCACACGTTTAAACAGCTTAGCTCGCCTGTACTAGACCGACGGTCGTTCACCGTAATTACTCGTGGCCGAGCTGCCGCGAGAAATCGAAGAATTAGAATGCTCGTCTAATCGCGTGAAAGTTACTGCCGCGTGCAAAAGGGGAATAAAATGCGCGAGAAGAAACGCCGCGGGAAAGGCACCAAGTAAAAGATATTTCGTCCAACGATGTCCCCTCGCAAAACCAAAGCCTCGTTTATCGAATAAAAAGCAGGGGGAGCGTTTCCGGAAATCAGGCGTATCAGACAGGCAGCGAGGCGTGACTCTCCGAATCGAGCTGGGATTTATATTTGCGGTCGGAAGGCCAGCTTCTGGTCACCTCTCTTACCCAAGCATTATTTCACCGCGAGCCAATCTATCCTACCGACCGACCAATTAATTTAATTGGCAAACCGTAATTTTTTATTATTCCTCCATCGCGGTGAACGTGGAGCGGCGATCACGCGCTGCAGCAAATCGATCGGACCTCGGACCTCGGTCCTCCGTCCCTGTCCATCGTTTTTCCCCGAATACGTTCGACAGTCGTTCCTCTCCAGACGAGTACACCGACGTTAATTGAAACGAAACTGTAGCCGAGTTCTCCGCTGAAAAGCCACTCGAAACGATGCAGAGCTATCGCTTTTCGAACGACAGTGGAAATCGTGTAAAATATCGCTTCGATTCGATTCGAGTCATCCGCGCGGACTTCGACTTTGTTTACCATGCTGCAACAGCGAACGTTTCTCCACCAGACGAACAGACTTTCGAAACTTTTGTCTCGTCCTATTCGGCGGCCGAACAACTCTTTGTTTCTTCGACGAAATCGCCTTTACACCTTCGGAAGGCGGCAGGTTAACGTTTCGTCGACTGCCTCGTGGCCAAAAGTATATTTCCCCGACCGAAAGTTGCTCGATACCGACCCTTGTCCGTTAGCGTAGGGGGAAGTTTGGAAAGTCGTCGCGTGCCTGGAGATGGGGATAGGATGCCGAGACGGTGATCCTCTGGTGTACAATCGACGGGAACTTTAATTGGATAAGAGGGTCGTGTTGCGAGACTGCTGCTGCTTCCTCGAGGAGGGACGAATAAATCTTCGAGTTGCGAGGACGAATAATTCTTCGACCTGCGAGGATGCGTGAATCGGTCGAGATACATACGAGATCGGTCCGATAAGAAATACGTAAGAGAAACGGATTTACAGAAAGAAAAGACTGTCTGGTTTTCCAACTCGCTGAAGATAAAAATGTCGATGGAGATTATAAAAATAGGAGAGGCAGTAAAGAAGAAGGTAAAAGATGGAAGTAAAGCGAAGAAGAAGGAGAGTAACGCCGCTGAAAGTTGGAAATCTTTATGATAATGCTGGCGAAGGAAAACCAACTGTGCTTGTAATCATACTGCGTTTCGATGATCTTCAACGAACAACGACGAGAATCATTCCTTCCGTAAGGATAACGACGACGATAAAAAAATGTATAAAACAGAAGAGAGAGAGAGAGAAATTAATAGAAAGAATAAACCGTGTGCTGTGTTTTGACTTGTAAGAAATAAAGACAGCGACAAGAGATTAGAAAAGCGTAAAAGTAAGGCCACTGAGCGATTCAAAATCTCTGAGAGTGTTTAAAATCATTTTAAAAGAAGACGAATTATGCTTATAATCGATAAACCGATGGTACCCAATGGTATTCGCCGAACAAGAAGGATCGTTCTTCCTTTTAATTTCTGTCTGCGTGCAACGCAATTAACAAAATTGTTCCACGGAAAGCAGCAATTTCGGAGCAAGCACGTTACGAAACGCGCGATGACACGAAGGGTGTGAAATAAACTAGACGGAGTTTCAGGCGAGTCGCCGCGACTCCTACGACCGCTTAATACAGCTCGCACAATTTCCTGGCTGGACACGTGTTTACGCGAACGAGCCAGAGTTTCCATCGAACGACGGCGCCGCCAGACTCCGGCTAACGAGAATCCTTCTTGCGCGAAACGAGAACAAGAGAGATCATGGGAGCGACGTTTTTCAACCTCGTCGAAGTCCGTTTGGTGGTCTGAAGAAATTCCCTACGATTCGACTTGTCGTTTTGCCGAATAATTTCACTGAGTTTTATCGTTATTCGAGTATGCCGTAGCATCATGAATGCGCGTATCTTCATTTTTTTTTCCTTTTATTTTTTTTCCTTTTTTATTTTTGAGTATGCGAAGCAAAGCGTACATTTTTATGCATCTATGCGAAATTTGAAGATACGAAGATGCATAAGATGCATCGAATATGCAAAAAAGTATAAAATATCCAAAGTATGGTATCATAATGCATATTTAGTGGGTAGTACATGTTTTTATCTGGATATCGAGTTTTTATTTGCCTCCGTAGAGATACGAGTTTGCATAAACATCAGCAGTGCAACGATAAGTCACGTTTCGTTCGTTCTTTGTAAAGGAACAATTTTTAAATTTGTCTCTGTCAACCAATTCTACACGAGAATTATCTTCTCGTTTGATTTTGCGATTAAACACGTATTTTGGATATATTCGTTCGATGGTTACGCTGATCAACAAAGTTAGACAACAAAAATGGACTTATCGTATTTTCCTCTCTTCGAGTCTTCGAGTACGTTCGACACCTCGTTTCAGTAATCCGATTGTATCTTGTACTCGATCGTGAATTTCCGTAATTTATCAAACGAAATATTCAAATATCCGATGACCGCGCGTAATACCGCGTGTTAAATATATTCGGCAAATAATCGCCAAGTCAAAGATACCGGCAACCCAAACGACGAATTAATTCGTTTGTTCCAGTTAGTAGATTGGAGATTATTTGAGGTGGATAATGGCATGCCGTGTTGACGGTGACTGAACCTGACAGCTCGGTAATTAGAGTGACGTTCTGACCGTAATTTACACGGCGAAGATTTACGTATAACATAACCAAAGTTGATTTGTCCCACAAGATTATTCGGCTCGCCTCGTCGCCGCCTCAAACAAATTCCGCCAAACTGGAATTATTCCTTGTCTTGAAACCAAACTGCGTTTTAATTATCTTCGAAAAAAAAAATCTAACCGCTATTTATACGTAATATGTACATAAATCGTAGGATCTTTACTACAATTAGTTTATTTACAACAAATGGATTAAACGGATGTTGAATAAACGGGAAACGATGGTTGTTTAACGTGAACTAATCGCAATAACGTATTATAATTAAGACAAGTAAATAATTAACTCGCAACTCACGCTCTCTCTCTCTCTCTCTCTCTCTCTCTCTCTCTCTCTCTCTCTCTCTCTCTCTCTCTCGACAACGCTAGCAACACTATCTCGATAACATAATTCGCACTCTCCGGCTTCTCAACTCACAATGACTGTTAATTCGTTTTTATCCCTTAGCAACCCCTTGTCTTCTGTTTTAGTCTCGCGTCTTTTGTCTTAGCCCCACCACGCACATGTTCCGCAACCGCTTGTTTATAATTCGCCCAACACCCGCCGCCCCTCAGGCCCCTCGGCCACGATACTACGATATATATAACGTAATGTTCACACTATTAGTTTCCAGTATTTTTCAGCGTTTTTCTCACAAGCGACAAGTACGAGGAAAAAGTTGAATTGCTCAAATGGAACTACATACTCGCGATAATATCTTTTTCCCAAACGCAAAAATGCGTGTGCATTTTTCAATCGCACTATCTTTTTTAATTAGAAACTCTTTTTGCATACGTTTGCAATCCTCTCGCCATTCTACGAAAAAGAGTATCAGGATAATCGGATGATCGAAAACCGATTGGTTTAGAAGGTATCTTAGTTTAGAAGTTAAAATACATTTTCGTTTCGTGTTTCCCTCGTACTCTCCATCGTACTCTTCGTTTACGAGAAAAACGCTGGCAATTAATAGCGTGAATCATCTATTGTATGCAAAGTAGCGGACAAAGGAAAGTTCGATACTACGAGTTTTAGCAACTTCCGCGCTAACAACTTTTGTTTGTTCATCGCTCTTGATACATATAGATCGATTTTGTGAAATTATCGTGTCCTTTTATACTATTTGTGTTATTATGAACTTTCCTTCGTCGGCCGCTGCGTGTGTAGATGCTTCTTTACAAATATCGTTGCTTCGTCATCATCAAGATACGCCGGGCAAAAAATGCTAAAACGATCGCAGCTTTGCCCCAGAGCGAATAGGTGATCGACGTCTGGAGAGATAGGATGAAAATTCTGTGAATACCAGACACCTAGAACGAGCAGCGACTCAAACGCGGTTGGTCGAAGCCGGAAGTTAGCGCAGGGCAACGAGTAGTTTCGCGGGGTGGCACGCGAAAATTTCCCCGGCTCTGTTTGCACGTGCACCGTGTGTACGCGGCCAGACTTTCACCTACATTCTCTGCTCGCTTTCAACGCACGCCCGAAAGCAATTTCCTGCGGCTTTCGCGTCTTTGTTTGCTCGTTGCTTCGTTCTCGACTATCTCCACCGTATCGCGGAAGAGAGCCTCCTCTCTCTTCCTCGATGTCTCGTTTCGATTTATTTGTAATTGAAACGCCGGGAAGAATGACCACGGAACGGAATGTTATTGCTTCGTCGAGTTTTTGGATTTGATCAGGGGCACCTGATGAAATTCCCAAGTAAAAATATCGTCCGCCGGTGATGTATGGCCAAGCAAGCTTTCACAAAGGTTTAAGAATCAGCCAGGGAGACGCAAGAGGGTCGCTTCAATTCAACGACTTTTATTCAGGATATTTATATTTCTCTTCCCACGTGGAAACATTCGAGTGACGTTATCTCCGTAATTCTGTCCACGTTTCTTTGGAAAAAGAATTCAAGGGGCTCTTCGAATTTCACAATTCCGGAAAGTTTGTAAAAGATCAATGGAGCCGCTTATTCGCGGATAATTCCACGAAACGAAACATCGATGGGATTATACGAGACGAGCAAGAGCCTCGCAAGTTCCAAATGCAAATTTGGAACTCTGCTTCGGCCTGAACGACTCGATTATCGGCAAAAAAAATTATCCTCGTTGATGGCTCGCCTTTTCCCTTCTTCCTATTAATCGCGTGACTACTCCGACAAGGAAAAGCTTGAAAAGTTGAGAACAATGGCGTAAGCTCGCAACATTCTCAGCAACGCGAGGCTGCTTTCAGACCAGGCGACTCCTTCCAGGCGTTCGTTTTGATCGCATGGAACGTGGCCAACGTTTCGAATTCAGCCGGGACGAGGGGAAACGAAACATCCTGGCTGATGTATTATGACAATAATACGATGTATAGGCGGGCGAGCGGCGTGGAGAGGGGCAGACAGCAATTCGCGATGGCTCGAGGTAGCGGCTCGTGGAATAAATTGCTTGTTACCGGCAGCGATCCATAACGACTGCCATCAACACACTGGCTAACTCTGTATTCCCGGATCTGCCTGCTTTTCTGACACTCTTCTCTCTCTTTCCATCGCCCTGAATCCTGCGAGACCTGGCTACCTGGTAACGCGAGCATCGCAGAGAGACATTTTCGGCAGAATCGTTTCGATGGTGGGAGTTGGATTTTGCAACTCGAAATTGAAAGTTAGTGGCGAAAATTGGTATAACAGAGCCGAACCAAGTTATTCCCGCGTTTCCCATTTCCTCCTCTATATCGATATTTTTTGTTCATCAACTGCGAGATATCGGCGAGAATTTTGATCAAAGTACGGATAGAAATTACGCCAAGTAATTGTGATATTTCCTCAGAAACGTTCCCACCAATTCCAATATTCAGAAAATGTCTGCCGTGGGAACTTGCCGTCGAACCGTACTTGATACGCGATATTCCAATTTCTCGATACATATAATATCGCGTATCCGCTTCCTATGATCCATTTTCCTCTAAAACCTACGTATCCGCTTCCGCTTCTCTACCCATTACCTATTCTTCTTCAATTTCCAAACTTTACAATGGAAAAAGCCTGTTTCAAAGGAAAGGCAGCCGGCGTCCTCTTTCCACCACCTACCCGTGGAAATTCAAGGATCTCGTTGCACCATCGATCGAACGAAGCAACGAGTACCGCGTCGTGTCTGCGCTTAATCAGCGGAAACGACCAGCTGAGACGTTCGTTGGAAAAATAATTTATCCGGCACGAAGGACGGCGAAAACGCGTTCCTGGCCGAGTTAACGAAACCGTTCGCGGCCTCTTTATTCCCATCGTCGTGTTTCAACGCGCTGCGTAAACCCCGCGGCTCTTTCAGCATCGATGTTTTTTTTTTTATTTCGTCGGCTGGCTGCCCTCTCGAGCGGGCGTCGCTCGTGTCTGAACGGCTCGACGACATCTTGGCATTTTATTATCCTTGCACATAGCTCGTTAACCGGGGCTAGGCGTGCCCCGGGGGTGGTGTAATCGGGGATTATCCCGACGACAGGAAATCTCGAGGCTGCTGATGTTATATTTTCAAGAATCTTTCAGGTGATCAAGGAACGACGCTCGTCGACCGATAACTTGATTTCGACGTTGAACGAAGAGAGATTAAAGTATTCTTTCAAGAGTTTGTGGTTTTACGATGTGCGTGACATTTGTTCCAGTTCGATGCTCCTGGTGCTACGTTTTCCAGAATCTTTTTAAGCATCGTCGCGAAACAACTTGATTTCAATGCGGCGCGATTGAACGAAGAAGGCGAAACTATTCTTTCCAGAGTTTTTGATTTCGTAACAAAGATCGTCTTTTCCCAATTTCGATGCTTCTAGCGTTGTATCTTTGAGAATGGTCTTTCGAAGGATCAAGCAACGCGAACCGACGTCTCAAGGAACTATTCTTTTATTTTTCTAGTAAAAATGACCAATTTCGGCGCTCCAGATGTTACACACCATCGACGGTGCTTTAAAGGAACGACGCTCGTCACGCGGCAACTTGATTCCAATCGCGCGATCGAACGAGGGAGGCTGGATCTATTCGAGTAATTAGCTAACGAAGTAATTTACTAATGAAGCAATTATCTATCGTTATATTTTCAAGGATCGTCTTTTGCAGGATAAAGAAACGACGCTCGTGGAGTGTCGTTGTTGATCAAGTTTGAAAATGTTTCGTATAACAAACTGGATGAACTTCTAAACTGGAAAGTTCGCTATTATCGTTTGAGGGACAATCGAGACAATGCAGTGGCAAAATCCACGCCGAAATGAACCCCGAATCGAACGCAACCGGCCACGGGGCAAATAGTTTCGCGGAATTGGCTCGGGGAAATCGAAAATTCCTGGAACACTCGGATGGTTTCGAGTTTCGAAATGTGACGGATATTTCGCTTGTTTCGTTGTCGAACAATTACATATTTAGGGCGGGGTGAATTTTATCGAACACTCGCGGCTCGCGCTGAAACACGAGCCACAGACGTTCCTCGAATATCGTTTCGCATTAACGTTGCACGACGAACCGGAAAAGGGAAAAAAGAGCATGCCATTTTCGAGTATTTGCACACCCGCGAGCTTCTATTCGCTATATGCATTTACCGGATTAAAATGAAATAACATAAAGCTGCAACAAAGGAACGTTACGTTGTTTAATAATCGTAGTATTTTTATCGTAATGTTGGATATATCGTTTAAGAGATGAAAAACGGTGATTGTGAATGATGTATGTTATCTGTTGCGGTGCATTTCATTCGGTTTCAAAAGTGAGATATATGACGTACAGCTCTTTTCTTTTCGTTATTTAATAAACGCTTTTTCATTCAATCCTCAAACGTCTAAAATTAGATCTACATTCGCGTAGGATAAAAATTACCGTCGATTAAGAGATTTCATACGCACGATATTCCACGATAAATTTTCAATGTCCGACTTCGCCGTTAGGCCCAAAATCAATTTTCGTCGCTCCGACGCGAACATTCCTTCGAGACAAATATTCCAACGGAGTCGCCTTCGCGAAAGTAGCGGCTGATACCGCGAGAAATAAATTATTCCAGTCGCGTATTGCCAGGCCTTCGAGCGTGCACCGTCGACATTGACCAGATAGCAAAAAAAAAGAAAGGAAAAAAAAGGACCGAAATGGCACAATTTTCCAACGCGTTGCGCCCAGTCCGCGAGTACTTCTTCTTTTTCTGTTTTTTTTTTTTTTTTTTTTCTTTCGCCGCCCGGTTCCGCCGTATTCAGCCGCGGAATAAATCAGCCTGAACGCGGCTGGTGATCGCGATCGTGATCCACGGCATCGGCCATAGATCGCGGTCTTTCCACACCGAACAAAGATCTATCCTTACGAGATACCAAGTCCGTGCGTTTCTCTCGGTTATTGCTCGCTTTCACCGGCTACCCACGCACGTTTCTCGTTTCCGGCTACGTTCCCTACCGCCATTCATTGGCTATACAGAACGGTTTTTTCGTCCATAACGACCGATCTTTAGGAAGAGCGATAAAAGGCAGCCGCAAATGGAAAAACGCGTGTTTTCATCTTCGGTCTCGATGAAACAATGTTTCGATCGTTCAAAGTTTCAACTGGAAATTTTGTTTCGGCGCGTTTTATTAAATATCCGACGAAGGGAGAAAGTTTCAACGACTAGAGAAGATCTTTGCTCGCCAAGTCTGTTGAGGAACGACGTACTGCAAAATAGAGAGAGATTACTTGGAACAGATTAGCGAGGCAGAAACCACGGAGTAGAGAATATTTGTGATAGAGATGGAGATGCGACCTTGAACGACGTAATCTTCGCTGCAGACTATAGTCTTCATTCTAGAGAATTTCGAACTTTGCGCAGAATGATATTTAGGAGGTTTCGAGCGAACGTTGCCGGATAATCTACGGTTTAATACGAATGACAGAGCGAAGATCGTTTCGAACGAACGAGCCCGCAGACATTGCTATAGAAATATTCGCAATAAAGAGATACGATACGTAATTATAAGTGGAAAAGATTCGTAAACCGACGTTTATCGAGCTCCGGCGGAATGTTTTGTACTCCTTCGAACGCAAGCAGTTTGCGAGCCGTCTCGATCGGTCGGAGAGTTAATTAATCGTTGGACGCAGATGAAAAATCGGGTTCGCCGGCAGAGGCAAGCGTTTTTTCAGGTAAACGCACGGGAGCAGTTCAATGACGCCTCTACAGCCCGGTTGATCGATGGTCTAATTTCTATTCAATTAAATCCGCCGCGGTACAAACTACCATTGTTCAAAGTCTACGCCACGGCGCTGGCTGGCTCGAGTCTCGCTCGAGTCAGCAAACTTTTCTCCTCCGAGGCCGGTGCGTTCGATTCCTGATGAGAAGTCGCGGCGAACCTTGTCCAACTTCTGTTTCCTGTCTGACCATTCTACTCTAGAATTCGCTGCATAAACCCTGCCGCTCCGTGTTTCCTCAAATAGTCGAGTCGTGAATTCCACTTTTTAGATCGGATTAGGTTTCTTTGAAACTTGGAAAACTCGATTCGAGTATCCGGAAACGAGACACGATTCTTTGGACACCGATAACAGCTTTGTAGAGAATTCCACAGTTTGGACACTTTCCGATTTTGTACCCTTCTTACGTTTTTCTTTAGAGATCCTACAAATTCACCGAACTTTCACTCAAAGTCGCTTCAATTCCCCGGCAAATCTACCTTGATTCTTTCCAAGCGCGCGTCCAAAACACGCTACATCGATTGGCGTCGGCGATATCTGGGTCAACTTTCAACGTCGCAAGCGTAAACAACGACGTCCGTGGAATTCTAAAACTGGGATGTTTTCCAATCTTAACAACGTTGTTAGCAATATTCTATATTCCCTTTTGAGGATTCTACCAAGTTTCACAAATTTCGTCAAAAATCGCTTTGACTTTCCGGAGAATCTCTCGTGGACCGTTGCAATTGCGCGCAGAAAGCATACCACTGCGCCGATAACCACGCAAGCGGAGATATACCGGTCAATTTTGAAAATTAACAAACGCGTAAACGACGACGTTCCTAGAATCCTAAAAGCTTGGACGCTTTCCAATTCGAGAAATATTCTCTATCTTCCTTCGAAGGTTCTACCAAGTGTGCAAAATTTCATCAAAAATCGCATCGATGTTCTACAAAATCTACTTTAAATTCTTCCAACTGCGCGTAGAAAGTACACCCACAACGATGGCAATGACGGAAGCGACGATATCCAGATCGACTTTCAGGATTAAACTCGTATACAACGACATTCCTAGAATTCTAAAGCTTTTTTGGCCGCTTTCCAATTTGAGAAATATTCTGTATCCTCCTTCCAATATCCTACGAAGTGTGGAAAATTTCATCGAAAGTCGCGTCGATCTTCTAGAAAATCTACTTCGCGCTGTTCCGACTGCGCGCAGAAATCACGCCGCATCGCTGACAACGGCGGAAGCGGCGATATCCCGATCGACTTTCAAGATTAAAAGCGTAAACAATCAGCCCCGTTCCTCGATCCGCGGAAAATCTGGCGACGGTGTTCTTGGGGGGGCGGGAGCGCGCGGGACGAAGTGGAAGAGGAACGGCGTGAAAGTCACGACGTCCGCGAGCCGTCATTGTCCCCGCGGGCTCTATAATAACTTTGCCAGTCAGCAAAATTCCTCTAATTGCTCGGAAGCCTGGCTGCTTCCGGCACGCGGGAAACCTCGCAGCTCGATCGGCTGCCGGTGAAAACGGCCGGAGGCGGCGGTGGAGGCAGAAGCGATGGGATCGAGAACGAAGCGGCAGCGTTACCTATCGATTGCACGCCACCCTGTCCTTTCAACCCTCTGCGACAGGTCTCCCCTCTTTTACCGATGGAACGATGAAATTGTTCTGTCAGCAGCCACCAGCCATGCCTTCAGACTACCGCCTTACAGCCCTATCCTTTATCTTCGTCCCTTTTCTTACCGATCGTCATCCCTTCGTCCCGCTATCTGCGCTCCTTGCGCTCCGGCACTCTTTTTCCAGGACTTCTCGCAGCTCAGCCTGACGCTGATTTTTTGCTTGGACTTGCTTCGCGAATCCGCCGGCGGACCCTTGCTGCAGCATCCTCGACCTCGGCAGCATGAAATTTTGAGACGAACATCGACGAGACACCTCTCCGAATGCGTAAGGGAGCGGTCTTGAGAAATTGCGAAGTGAATTTTTTAACGGAAGGAGAAACCTTTCGGCTGGCAGTTTTCCATTTCCGTGGAGTTCAACGCTAGGATCAGCGGCCCGTAATGTGTACATAAATGTTCTATGTGTAAATCCGTGTAATTCGAATTAAATAAAGCAAGTGAATTCGTTCGATTACGTCTCCATGTAAATAAAAGTCGATATCGATTCTGGCAAAGACGTACATTTTTGGTAACTTTGAAAAGAAGAAAATCTGAAATCCCTCGCTTCTACGAGTTTGGTCGTGCCAACGTTAACGCGCATCGTCGCCGATATATTCGCCGAATAGTAGGATACCGTCGTTCCGCCCAATTATAGTTGCCGCGCGTTCTTTCAGAAAGTTGGTTCCCCCGAGCAACACGTCTGTCGTTTATCGCGTTTTTCGAGATAAACATCCAGCCGCGGATAATCCGACCCGGCGGTGCCCCATTGTTCGGCATTCATTAAACGTTCCCTTTCGAACGACTCGAAAATTCCATCTCGATAATGGGTCGTCCTTGTCCCGTCGAATTTCCCGTCTTCCACGGAGAGGAAAGCCAGCCATCGGCTCGTCGAAGGTGAAGGTTCCCGACTCTAATTTCTCTGGTTCGGCGCTGGCCGCGCGTAAACTTGGAAATTTAATCTCCGGATTCTCCGTTCGTACTCGAGAGTTCCTTCGTGGTCGGTAGAGGGGGTAGAAGAAAAGAAAGAGGGAAGAACGTGGTATTATCGTGCGATTGCAGTTGCGGGAAATTAATTCATGGCCAGTCTCGCCATTCTGCGTTCCCCTGTGATATCTCTTTCCGCATTTTCCTCTTTTTAGACTGGTCGTTCGAAAGGCCATCGGGATGTACAATAGCACGGAAGATTAAATCTTGATGGACATCGTGTCACGCAGTGTCTATTTAAACGAACAGCGAATGCGCGTTTTGTAGACAGAACACCCCGTTGCGCGTTCGCGAACAGTAGCCAATGGCGCATGATCCAGAAGTTTGATAGAATAGAAACTTATTACGCTGGCGTCCGCTTAAACTCGACAGAAGCGTTCTCTAAATTCAAACGACCTACTCCCCTCTCGCCTCGGCTGACTCGAACGTGGTGTAACGAAAACTTAGGAACAGAGGCCACTCTCTTCCACCGTGGAAGCAACTCGAAAGCACGAACCGATCTCCCGATTGACTGGAATTTAAAGAAGCGCCACCGTGATACAAGCTTCCTCGTCTCCGGTACGATTCTCGAACGTTGGTCTCGTTTCGAGAAACAAAAGAGAATTCCCAACGATTGAGAAGATATGCGGAACGAGAGACCACGCTTACCAATAAGCGTAACAAAGATAAACGTTTTTATATTTGAAGTAAAGTCCCGAACCGCGGAATATTTGTTAACGATCGAAAACAACCGAAAGAACACGTGGCCACTGCTTAAATTTATCCAAAATTTCCAATAACCTAGCTCGATGTATGTACGCGCGTCACAGCTTCTGCCAAAAACCTCGGAGCGAATCAATCATTCGGCAAAATAATCCCAACCTCCGTGGAACGGAACCAGCCTTGCGAAAACCCATCCCCTTTCCCATCGGATTCGCGTACAACCGCTTCCGGCTGCGCGAGGTCGACGTGCCCGGCGGTAGCGGCCAAAATCCATCGACCCTTTTCACCCTGTCGCGTCCAGGTTCGGTCGAACGGTAAGAAGCTCCCGTTTTAGGCAACGAAATTTCAACGAGAGGGGGCAACGAAGTGGAGCGTGGACGAGGGTCAGGCTGTTATCGCGTTTTCCAGCTGGGCCCGCGGCCAACGCGTGCCACTCCTACCGAAAGAATCGAATAAGAGCGGCCAGCGATCGAAGAAAATCGAGCTGGCCTCGATTTTGTTAACCCCTCCACCGATCGCAAAAGCTCCGGATCGCTTGGGATTCGATTTTCACCGCTCTCCGCTTAGGTGTTTCTCCGACTCCAGGCGACGCGGGTTTCATCTCGCCGGGGATGGGCTCGATAGGGTGACCGAATATGAGCGGAGTCCATTGTCGAATTTCGGGGGATTATCATGGGGTAGCGTGTGCCATCTGGCAGCGAAATTTTAGTCGAGGCGCGTCGTAAAGACCGGGTTGTTCGAGTCGAAGTTCATCTCCAGACTCGGACTATTGTCGTTCTATCCCATCTACTCGGATACACCGACATCGAATCGCACTACACCTAGGACATTCGTGCCGGAGGCGTGATTACTTCCGGCCAGGATCGTTTCAAACGTGGAACAAGAAACGTGTGTGTTTGTGCGTGCGTGCGAGATAGAATATCTTTTTTTTTTTTCTTTTCCTTTTTCTTTCTTTCTCTATAAATTCGTAATCCGACGTTTTGGAAATTGCGCGTATACAGCGAGGAATAAAAGAAAGCTTAAAGCTACCAAGTAATTAATTTATCGATGTATATGCTCATGCGAGGTCGCTACGTCTAGTATAGCAGTCTAAATCGACTTTTTATTAATTCCAATCGTTATTGCGACTCTCTTGACTTTTTTATTACTTTTTTCTTTTTTTTTTTTTTTTTAACTCTTTTAAGCACTCTGCTCTGATCGCTGTTCGTGGTTCCATTTAACTTTCCCCTCTCTCCCTCCCTTCCTTTTTACCCGATTCCACTTTATTTTACACTGCAGTATGAATTACGCTATCATTATATTCATTCATTACTTTCTTATCTTCGTTATTATTTTATTCTAATTACTAATACTTTACTTTCTACTAATTTCTATTATTATTATGTATTTTATTCTTGTACTTTGTTTCTATTATTACGTTACCCTGCGTGTTTATTCTCCTCCTCGTTTTAATATTACTCGTACTATGGTCGTTTCACTTGCGTGACTGCTACTTGTAATGTTCGTACGAAAGGGTCGATCCCGTTGATCTAAGTAAGTAAATTCGACTAAAGCCGATTAAATTATACGCGCATGTCGCGCTGTATTTCGCACATATTTTCGTATTAGATATTTTTCATCGTATCAATATTTTGTCAAATACGATTCTGTCTTGTAAAATTATCGTATTTTTCTATTTATATTTAAACTTTCTTTTATTCGCTTCGCCGTAGAAGCAGCTCTATCTTCGAATTTCTCAACTCTTTTGAATGTTAGGTCGGTGATTTACGAAATTGTAGATGAAATTACATTTTCAAACACTCGTTTCTTTACCGTTTGCTAATTCTAACTATCCATGGACAAGGTTTTTTCAGAAATTTATCTACGAACGACGCCTGTCGAGAAATATTCGCCGGCGAAAATAAATTAAGTTCCTCGTCCTTTCTCCTCGATCAAAAGATATTTTCTTAGTAGACGCTTAGTCGTCGTAGAGAGAGAGGAGGAATCTCCTTCCATGGCTGTCCCGTGTTTGTCGAAATATCCCGGCATTGTGAGAGTTTCGATTACGAGAGCGACGAGCGACCAGCGACTAGCTCTTAAAACAAGCTCGATTTTAATTACAGCCATTAGAGGGCAGGGGCACGTTGCCGATGGAAGCGGCTAAATTGTCCCTTGGTTCGCGAGAAAACTGCAGGAATTTTATTACTTCCTCTCGATAAAAGTAAAGGGAAGAGGGTCACGACCGGAAGAGACATCGATAATTCGAGTTCGCGAGTTACCAAGAAGTTTCAGCAACGGACAGGCGGACGATCATTTAGATAATGAATAACTTTCGCCGACTGAAAGGTTGCTCGATGAAACAACCCCTGTTAGACAGCGAGAATGAAGGGAGAACGAAGTGCCATTTTATCGTAAAAAACATTGGAAGCTTTCGTTTGAAAAATATGAAATTAATTATGAGACTCTCAAAGCGAGTGAATTTTTATTACTGAAATTCTCTGAAACTTGGACCGCGCAAAAGGTTACAATGGCTGAAAGAACATAGCTGTACACAACTGAATTGTATTTATTACTAATTTATATAATTTATATAATAAATTAATTAATCCCAAGTATATTTAAGTTTCATATCATTTGATAACACTTTTATACGAAACTTCCACGATACTTTCTACAAATATTTAAATAGATAAAATTACTGCCACTGCGAAACTATATTTCGTGCTGCGAAAATTGTTTCGTGTCGTAAAAATATTATAAAAACGAGAGCTGGTAAGAAAACGGTTCGTTGGTAAACAAAGATACGTATACAAATATCTTTCGTAGCCATTATGTATGTTTAACTCGGTTCATTTTCCAAGTTGCCATCGTATAATCTAAATTCCAGGCGAACGGTGCTTAGGGTAACTTCGGTATAATGCGGTCTTATCGCAACTTAAACACGCCGGGTTATGGTCCGAGAATATCGTCCGCATGAATTTAGAACAAGCCGGCTTCGCTGCACGTTAGACTTGGAATATTCCGACTCCTATAACGACTAAGTCGTCGAATAGTTTACGCCTGTCGTAACTCCGAGCAAGAATGGACCCGGTCCATCACTGGTTCAAGCTTGCAATAGCTCGGTAAGGTTATAGCCCGGACGTGGAACAGTCCATCTTGGGTTCGCGACAGTCTACGTTCACAACGGCGAGGTAAAGCTTAAGCTCGTCATAGCCATGGATTTGAAACGGCTCAAGTTCTCAACTCAAGCTTCGACTCGTACAAACTTCTCTGCTTCTATCGCAATTCGCGAAATTTAGAGATTCTAAATTTATCGTTAATTAAATTTACACCATTTGCTCGGCTCCGTCGTAATTTCCTCTCGGCAGATCTCAGATTTATCGCGAAGCGAATTCGAAAGAAATTTGCTACCAGTTCGGTCTGCCCTGATTCATCCCACGATCTGACTTCGCCGCGAATCTACGATTTCAAACTGTTTCCTAACTTAGTCCAAAATTGAAATTTGAACCGTGAAAGAAATTTCAAACGAGGATTGGAAGAATTCTTCGCGTTCGTTTTCGAAAATGAACTCCGTCTGTCGATTAGGGCGTCTGAGATTAGCGTAAAGGGCAACCTTCTTCGGTCGATGAATGGTCCAAGGAGGAAGCAGCGATTCTAAATCATCGAAATCACGATTGCTCGTTGAACAACGTTGAGGAATCGACGTTCACGGCCGCGCGTAATCTCGCAGCTCGATTAAATCGGGCTCCTCTTATTTTTCTTCAGCCGGCTGGCCGATTCTACGAGTTTTACCCCTCGTTTTCGCGCACCATCGCGCGTAACAAAGTACTCGGCCGAATAATGAAATTCCGAGTTCGACTCCGGCTAGAATCACGGACGACGCTTGCATTATTAACGAACGGAATTAAAGATCCGGCCGGGCGAACGCTGAACAACCGGTTGCAAGTAAATCACCGGACTTCGTAGTAATTTCGTAACTGGGATTTTTCTCGCGCCACCTCCTCGCTGAGAAATCGAATCGGTCGAAGGGTGACGCGCCAAGTCCCTCGAGAATGACAGTAGAGACAGTAAAAGTCGTGGGAAGTTACCTCGGAATTTTCGAATCGTGGGACAATTCAAATTCGAAGAAGGGGAAAATTATTGTACGAAGTCGGATATCCGGAGATTTACATTCGTTCAACGTTTCGCACTAAATGCCACTTCGTGAGAGCGGAGAACTTGGTAGGAGAGGAATTTAATTTCGCTTGATTTATCGATCCACCGGCCGAGAACGAGCCACATAGGTACGATAACAAATAATAACCAAATGAAATAAAATGGTACGACAGACGGTACGATAAACAATAAATAAGGTTAGAGCGAAATTAGCGATCGCACTATATAATCAGACTAAAGTTCACAAGTAGAAAGAAAAGTGGAAACCGATGGAGATTAAAGAATAATTATCGCGAACATAATTATCGGACAATTTACATGATAAACGATAAGGATAGAACAAAAGATTACTCTTTCCTTGGTAAAGCATGTAAATTCCATAATGAATACGATACGATGGAATTCGGTATTTTCAGCTTATTGCAAGCGATCGGAAAGAACAACGAGATGGCCACGTATCACGTTGGAACGCGAAGTGGTATCAAACGAAATTCTTCACAGTTCGTTTACATATCGCTGTGCCGTGTTCGTTTTGTATCCGTTCCGGGCGTTTATGCGCCGATATTTCTCAGCTAGGCAGACTTAGCTACAGCAACGATAGTTTTTTGAACGAAGATAGAAGCGAGGCAACGAAAAGACCATTTAGTGTATATTCGTTACAACGATACCGTAAAGGGAAAGGGGAATTTCATCTTTACAAGCAATTGATAGATCGTGGACTAAAATTTTATAAATGCTTTGGAATAAATTTTCTTCGCTGTAAAAAGTAACGTCACGCGCGAACGAGACGCGCTCAGATACGTTCGTACTTAGAAATCCGTGCTATGACCGTGACTCTGCCGGTTTTCTGTCCGGTAGATAGAAAAAATACCAGAGTCTGCGAAACGCGAATAACGAGCGAGCGCGACACGAGCGACGTATTAAACTGTTTAACATTTAGAATTACGAGCAGCGGTTACGTATAAATGGACTTTTTAATGCGCTGCCATGCGCGAATCACAAACCGCGCCGTTAGCCACTCTGCGAGCCGAGGCGGTTTCTCGAACAGCTTGAAAGGCGGCTAATCTCGTCGAAACGGCTTCGAAATTTCCCAATTTCCTGGGGGTCGATTCCTCCGTCGGAGACAATCGAACGGTTACGTTAATGGCCGCGGCCTTGCCTTATCAGGCGACATTGTTCGCCGGCCAATTAAATCTAACGGAGACTGTCTGTCTCGCGATTGTAACGCGCGGAATCAGCCTTCGTGGAGAACTTCCGGCGGGCGTTCAGACGTCCTCGACGAGTAAATCAAGCCGGAGTATGTGCACGACTGGCTGCCGAGTGAATTAATTCGATTAGACGGGCCTGATTTGACTGACTCCTCGGACTAATTTACCTCCTCCACCTCCTCCTCGTCCTCGTGCTCATCTTCCCTCTCCCATTCTGGCACGGTTAGCTCGACGTCATCAAGATAGATCGAGACTGATGATGAACGTCTGAGATACGTCGTGGAACCTGGCTCGAGAGTCGATCCGTCCGACAGGAAATTTGTTGCACGTCCTGTAATATTCAGGCCGTCGGATGGATGTTTATGGAGGATGCTTGCACGTTCAAGATGCACGAAGATGGCCAAACGCGCACGCGTGTATAGGCGCAGATCAGGTGGCTGAAGACCGTTCGAGTTTTACAGAGTTTACGAGCCTCTTCGAGAGACTGTCAATTAACGGACTGAATTAATCGGCGACTGCGAAATTTCCAGGCGATTATCTGTGCAACATTTGCGACTACGCGGTACCTTAGAGGTTTGCCGATGCTTCGCAATTTTTTAAATATTCCGTGTTTGAGCTTGCCAGCAGCGGTTTCATTCGCGAAACTTTGAACATTCATAAATTTCATTTCACTTGCAAAATTTGAACCTTTGTAAATTTCTTGGTTCGGCAGGTTTGTAGACTTTGAGGCTCGCAGATGCTACGGAATCTTCGTGAATTTTTAACGTATCGAGAGTTGAAAAACGCGCGGATTAAACGTTAGTTCTCCAACGCTATGCGACGAATTGCGACAATCGTCAGCGAAGATCGTGTCGATTTCAGCGGAGTTTCAGCAATAGCGCGCGGACAAACGCGCAGAGAAATCAAGTATTTCCAAAGCAAACAAGATTGGCCAGTACGCGATGAATACGCAATTTCGAAATTAATTAACGTCCGAAAGGTATCGCGCGGCTCGCAAGAGAATACCTGCTGCGACGCTACCGTGTTATTTTCGAGTGTCGAGCATGGAACAGAAAGAGAGTTCGTTGGCGAACGCGTATCGTGACGCGATCAAATAGCATCGAACGCCGACAAATGCGCCAACAATTTTCCAAATTTCAACAGGCAGCCTGTAAACCCGGCGGCATTTTCCTAAAGCTGATCGACGTTAATTAACATTTGTACGTCTGAATCGAAAACAAACGAGCAAGCACGGCCGACGAATTCAGTTAATAGCCGGGTTCTCGTGTCCGGCGTTAATTTATGAATCGACCGTACCAAATGGAAATCCATTTGGAAGAAACTTCTGTGGAATAAATCCACGAAAACGATCCCCTGTCATTTCCTCCTGTATTCTTGGTTAACAAACAGCACATCCAGAACAATGCTCGCCGGTTATTTGATCAATACGCGGACGTTTTCGTACCGTGAGAACGATCGAATCCAGCATCGGGCTATCGAGAATCTGGCTAACGTGAAAATTCGACTGTACGTGTCTGTTTGACTACTTGATTAAGATAAATCGAAAGCCAATAAATTGGCCGAAATTGGAAATTTTCGATTCTCGTAATGAATCGATCGGATGCTCAGCCTGTTTTCATCGCTGTATCCCCGTCTCTGGATTTGCCCGACGTTTCTCCATTTATTCTTTGCTTCTACGTATCTACTTGCTCTTCCCGTTTAACCATTTGTTCCTTTGTTCCTCCTCTCTTCCTCCCCCGTCCCCCTGCCCTCTGTACGTCATCAATTAACATCCGACAGATATTATGCACTTTACATTTTCGCGCGTGTAGCACAAGCTTTATCGTTTTATTGAATATTTTACGAGTAATCCGGACCAAACTACGGCCGAAGCTTAACACGTCTAAAACGCGAGTGGACTCGCAGCCCGTGAAAGTCGAATAAATCGATCAATGAGGAATTTTCAGAAGCGGCAACTCGTTTCAGAGGCGAGTTAGCGGTCTTGCCCGACAATTAACTGTCCGCCGGATTTTCCAGCAATTTCCCAGCTGAATTAATCACTGCTGGCCGGTATCAACGCTCGAAATTCAGAATGGCGCGGTGTGGCGCCGGTTAAACGCGATTCGGAGACGCGTAATTGCCGCGAGCCGGATAGATTATGCGACTATCCTACGCGGCCGGCTTTATTACCACTTCGCTCTCTACCCCAGTGTGCATTGATTTTATCATCGCGTGAACCTAGTTTCAACGCATTAACCCAATTTCGGGCCAGTTAGTCCTTTGCCGTTGTTCGTTTCTTTCATTCTTCCTTCTTCACCGGCAAATTTTCTCGCTCGTCCCACGATAAACGAAGAACCGAAACCATATTGCTTCGTGGTTAATCATCGAAATAGTCGTTCAGGTATGACGAACGGCCTCGCCAAGCTGTGTCACAGCTGTGGCAATTTATGGAAACTCGGTGTATAGCGTATGAATGAGAATTCGCTTGGACGAGAAGAGATTGAGTGCCGAGCAAATGTTTATACCAAAGCACCGATAGCTAGCGAGCAAATTCGAGAATTTAACTGCACGTGGCAAGCATGTGTACATATATATATATATATATATATATATATGTGTGTGTGTGTATGAAAAATATGAGATTCTTAACACTTTCCAATGGGACGTCATCCGTGCGCGATATTTACAATTTTTCTATCAGGTCGGATAGCGCGATAAATATTTTATTAACTCGAGCTACCGCTACGAGTCCCGCCAGTAGAATATGGCAAACGCGAAGCGTTAAAAATGCGCCGACGCGGTCAACGAACGAGAATGTGCTATGAGAATAGAAAAATTAAGAGAGGAAGAGTTGTCGTCGTTATTATCTTGCCGTTAGGTACAGTTCTTATTGTTTTAATCTATGTTCCATATAAAATAAATATTCCAACGATAACGAGTTACATCGAGTAGGTTACTTCTGTTCGAGGCAGTTTGCCTTGTCGGCAATGCCGGGTAAACTGTTCGGCGTAAGAGGGCTCAGCCGCTTTCCGGTCCAAAGTATCGGGCAATCGAAGAAAATCGCGCACCTCGCTAACGAACGGCAAGTTAGAACGTAAGTTTTCGGCCGGCATGAAAATTAAGAACAAAAAAGAACACGATGGCCATCGTTTCGAATCGAAAGGGGAATTTATCGCGCAAACCTTTCCTGGATAGCAAATAAGTTCCGCAATTGCGACTTGGTCGAGGATATCCTTGTTACGTGAATCGTACAATTTTAACGTGCTTCGTAGAGTTTCAATGGGATTCCACCTAAGGTAAAGCGTAGTTTAAACTTTAATTTAATGCAGTTGCAGGAACGCAGCGGTATCGTACTCGGTTTCTCTTATATTTAATTCACTTCCACTTGTTTCTCTTTTTATTTATATTGCCTACCGGGAGGGGAGGAGGGGGGGGGGGGGATCCGTGCCGAAGAAACTTAAAATTCCAAAGAATTTTGACGATACCCGAGACTCGAACGTCTATCCGAAGAACAAGCGAAATTATTCGAGAAATATTCTTCGTAGAGTGAGGAATCTCATCCCCGAAATAGGTCGATGAAGTTGAACCGACTCGGGGTAACGAGGCAACGAAACGAGGTAACGCGATCGTTCCGATAGGATTTTGGCAGGGAAGATCGTCCGGGAGACCCGTAGTCTCGTTCAAAGCGACGCCATTCAGACGGATAATGAAGCAACGTGGCAAAGAAAATAACGAGAGCGTCGGTGCGTTCGATCGCTTTCTCGGCAAATTATGACGAGCCGACCGCGAAATAAAATAGACGACGATCGATCCGAGAAAGAAGAAATTCGTGCAAAAGCCGGAAGTTCGTTCCCGTCGTCGATCGAACGTGACGGGAATGAAGCGGATCGTTAAGAAGGGAGAATAAGCTTCTTTCGGTATTGTATCCACTTCGATTCTTCGTGCAACGGAAACGTTTCGCGGATTAATCCAAACCCGGATAAATTGCTCGCCCATTTTCATCGAGTACGTAGGGTTTATCTGTGAGAAACAGGTGTCTGTCTCTGATAATTCGATCAGTCGAGTCGCTACGGAAACGCTCTTTTGAAACAGCGTTCGAAGAATTTGAAGCAGGGTTAATTAATATTTATGGTAGTGGAAGGAAGACAATGTCATTGAAATTGGAAGCGCAGACTCTTCTCTCTCCTCGCTTCTTCCTATATTCCTCGCTTCTTCTTCCTTCATATATTATACACTTTCCTTTAAGATAATCGATCGATTAATCGAGCGTTAAAAATGCATAAAGTTGAAACGGGACGCTCGACTAGATACGAGAAAGACATTGTCTCGTAAATGAACATTTCTTTTCCCTCCTAATATCGTTCCACGCTTCACCATTTTACTGTTCGTTATTCTGAGGTTGGAAATATCCATAAATATCAGGAAAACGTCATCTGCGCGTAAAACAAAGCAACGATACATTTGCCCCGCGATTGGTCCGCTTTAACGATCGGAAGAAAACGATGCTCGACGTTGGACACCGCGACGAAAATACTTGTAAATTACAGGCGGGGTATCGGCGAACGGATAACGAAGGCCACGATCATCGAATTAGAGGGCTACGCTATCGACAGATCGAACGGCAAATGGATCGACGTCGATTACCGTGGGAAAGCGCGATACGGCCGCATCGATCCGCATTTGCCCGGCCGTGTCGATGATGGAAACGATCGACGCGCCTCTTGTTACCTTGGTATCGGACCGCGATCGATAACGAGTCTTCGAATTCACGGGCCGAGTACACGCAGTTAAGCTAATCGCAACGTGTTTCCCGATATTACGCGCCGCGCCTGTCCCTGTGAATTATTTTATTGCGCTTCCGGCAACCACCGCGACCACCCCTTATTTGCATCGAACGAGGTGAATTCGGATCAGCCGTGGAAACGCCGCGGTCGCAAAATCAAGCTCGTTTGCTCGATAAGAATCGAATCGTAATTGCAAAAAGTGGCCTTTAACGAGACGATTGAAAAATTGCTGCAAATTGCATTCCAATTCTCAATTTCCGTGACTCTTTCACAGGCCGCGTGTTACAGCAAGGGTTGACTATAGCCGCGGATCTCGCTATTCATCTCCAAATCAAAAATATCCCGAGTATAAATAGAAATTTACGAACGAACAACTAATCGTTTAATATAATTTACGAAGCGAATTTTATTTCGTATTTACGCGTTTCGTTTTTAACCTGCCGCCGGCATTTTTCTATGAAGGAAACTTCCGCTGGATCGATGCTTTCAGGCCACGCAAATCTTTCATCCGGCCTTGCGCCTTTACGATCGAGGGTAATTTAGATCCATTAGATAATAAATCCATCGACGGATAAGTAACGATAGCGATTTTTCCAAACCATCGACTCGACGCGCAGTGTTTTTCCCTCCGCGTTGTACGAATGTTCTCTTTTTCCACGTGAAAGAGGAAGATTGCCCGTTAAGCGCAGGTTGTTCCAAAAATGGCACACCACGGAAGATTCTCGGATCCTGGACGTATTGCCGCAACGAGTCAGTTTATCCGCTTTAATACGCAGGCTAGCGGCGTTCAAACGACCCGCGTAAAATCACGGGTCTCCTTTTGTCGCAAACGAATACGCCGCGGTCTCGCCAGAAACCGTGCTATCGTAAATCGGATTAGGCAAATCCGTTTTCCGGCCTCGACCTCGAGAAGCTCGTGCCACACCGCAACCGGCTTCCGATACAAGCGAACAGCATAGCAAGAAGGCTTTTTAATATCGTTGTTTCGTTCTATGGTCGAACCACGGTAATTCGAACACGGAGGGAAGATTCCACCTACCGAAATTTTTTTTCTTTTTTTTTTATTTCTACAGGGAATAAACAAAATTGTAGCGTTATAGAGGTGTTCGAGTTATCGAGGTTCGATCGTACGATATACTTCTCGGCGCGTATCCTAACCGAGTGAATCGTATCGCGCGAAGATTCTTCGGTAGAGATTGAATACGAATCTTTGGAAATTGGAAATTAGTTTTTCTTCGTCGAGCTTTGGTCCTGACATTCGTTTTTTCTTCCTTGATAGCGTTTTTTTAATTTGTCACTCTCCTAGAGGCGGGTGTTTTTGTATTCTGCAAGAATATTTCAAGGATGATGTCGTGTTTCTTGCTTGAATCAATCTTCCCCGTGTCGTTCGGAAGGAATCTTCCCCTCGAATATGTCCGTCAGAAGTATCTGCTTTAGATACGATGGGGTGGAGCGATTCTATCGTCTTCTTCCTTCGTTCTTTCGCGTCCTTTCCACCTCGTCGATCTGTCTTTATCGCAGCGAAGGAAATTCCATCTCCATCGCGTGGCGTACGAGACTTACCGGCTAACCTCTTCCGCCTCGAGAATTCATCCCTTTCTTTTTTTGCCCAAGATCTCAATCAATTTCCGGCATTGTTCGTTAAAAACCCCATCGCCTTGAATTTTACACGTATCTAGTGCTTTTTCTACGTCCCTTCGTTCGATTCGCTTATTTTTATCGCGCTGTTCTTTTTCTCGCCGATCCGCGCTACGAGGAATCGAGCAACCTCGATCAATTTTTCAAAGTTTTGCTTTTCCATTCTTCTCTTCGTCTTACCATCTTATTCCGTGAAACTCGTTCGTCTATCGGTATTAAACCTAAACCCACGTGACTAAATTTCGTAAAGGTTCGATTCCATTCCCCGATTTTCATTTCGCGGGTCTTTCATACGGAAAATCCTACCGATCGGATATCGCCGATATTATGACGAGTCTAACGTTTATCTACGGAATCGTCAACAAATACAGTCTCGTAGAAGTTGATATTCCGCCTAGAACTTGCAGGCCCCATCCGCCATTCCACTCATCTCGTCGTTTAACGAACTTTCCTGCAAATAACTATCTTGGCCGTATCCGTAAACTCTGTAAACAGGGTAACTCGTTCGTTCACCAACTCGACTTCTTCGCCGACTCACGACTATCGTTCAAAACTGCAGCGCAACTCGCTTCGCACGTATTAACTCGAATCGTAGATCCTCGGTAGTACACGATTTACGTTTATTTCGTGTTATCTTTTTACTGATCCTTGTACGTATTCTCGTCGTTAATTGTTAACTAATTGGCAAACAATAATAAGCGATATTCTCGAAGGATGAGAATCGAATGAAACACTGGAGCTGGTAAAAGCCGTGGGACTCTTTAGCCGAGCGAAACTTCAGCAATTCGTCCGCTCACCTACCGTTCCTGCCTTCCTAATTCTTTCATCGTCGACAAGCTTTTCCAATTCGTGCTACCTATTCTTCCTTCTCTCGCCACCTCGCGACTCACCTACGAATCACCAGAAATCAATCTATCCTCTCCCCAGACATCTTATTCTTTTCGAACCACAGTTCTATTGCACTCGAAGCTTTTCAACTACCTGCCGTTCCCCCTCAAATTTCTATTTTTTTAAACATTTTCGCTCTATCTAACTAACTGACTCTATCTCTTCTCAACGTCCTTCCGAACGCAGTCATCTATTTCACGTTGCAATCGCTTTTGCGCGATCTGTACGCTGTTTGATCGCTGGCAGCCGAAGCGACAACTCGCGTGACATTCACTTTGTTCCAATTAACGCATCGAGGACAGGCTCTTGTATTTTTGAAGCGATTGAAAAGATTCAAAAGAGTGTATAGCATTTGACAAGCGTCGTGATATTTCCTTCAAAATCAATGAGCATTTTTAGAGATCTGTAGCGGCACACGAGCTAGAGGACAATTCAAATCGTGTTGTTGTTTTGCTTCGGAGTATAAATATCGTTAGGCGAAAGAATGTCGCTGCCACGTGGTACAAAGACGAATTTCAATTTTCCGACTCTGCCCCGAGTATAAATATAAATAAACGGACGCGATCGTAAGGAAGCTGTCATGAACCTACCTAATGAAGCTACCGGTTAATCGCACGAACCAATTATCTGTCTAGTTATTAATCAGTATCTACGAGTATCTATCGAGCATTCTTATTTCGAAACTTACACACTGTACGAGCGTCTCAGCGAATATTGTCTGTATATTAATTTATTTAATTATTTTAAATATATTCGAACAACGAGCAATCTCGTCTAAATAAATCTCACGATCAAACATCCTCTACACAAATCCTCTACAGATCATTAGAATTCTAGCAACGTTTCTTGCGGCACACACGCGGAATTTTCTCCTTGGACAGTTTTGTTTTTCAGTGGCAACAATTTGCTCTGAAATATGCCGTCGCATATTCCCGGACAATCTTCTGGTAAGAGGATCGTGAGAGACGTGGCGCTTGTCCCAGAACCTTCAGCGTCTAGCAAACTTTTCGATATGATTTTTTACGTCGACGAAATTTCTTAAACTTCGGAACGAACTTTCAACCGATCGACGTTACATCCAACGCATTGACAACAGTTTCGTATCACTCAAGCGCGTAATGTGATAAAAACGCGTTCGTAACATTTCGTTTATATCATCAGTCGCTTTCTTCTTTACCGTTTTATCGAACAGTAACTAACATGCTTCATGGGATACCGTAGGAAGTACGTAAGACGCGAATTAGCGCCTCCTGTACTCGATGCGTTAACATTGCTACGTCTAACACCGTAACAAGGACGCAGTGGGTACGTCGTGTATTCGTCAAACGCTGATAAAGCTACGTTAGCGAAACGTCGAAAATCCCTTGCTGTCGAACACGGCTTACGCCCAGAGGCCTCTAACGGTGTTAGACTCAACAACGACGTGAAGTGCAACGATGCGAAGTATATCGGCATTACGCGTGATAACCCAGGCTGTGAAAGCATCGAGAATCTCGAGGCTCGAGACGGTTTTTTATCTTTCACGGGACAAAATAAAATCCTGCGAGAGCGCACGTCGTATGCGAACCTCGTCAGGCAAGAAAATTTTCGCATTGTTCGAACGACGCCGTTGCTCGAAAGAGGGCAAAGTGGGAAGTTTCGAAAGGACGTTAACGGGAGGCCGGAGGCTGGAGTGGCGAAGACGCTCTCTCCTGCGCTTCGCATCGTCTCTACGACTGCACAATGGGCTTCCTTATATCGAAATCGCCCACGGGCCACACCTTTGCCTCTTTTATTTTTACGTTCTCTCTATTACTTGAAGCTATTCGTTGCTACGACTCCTTCCACGAAACATCCTTTCTTCGCGCTAGAGCCAGGCGTAATGTTCACCGAACGCTATCCTTTTATCGCCACAGGTGCTCCGTTCGCGTTTCATCGCCTAACTATAGGTGGAATTAAGAGAATTCGTGGGGTATATTTGAGAAGATCTGCAAGGGGTGAAGTTTCTGAAAATGTTCTTGAAACGAGGATGAGTATGCCGATAAACAAGAGCGATGGGAAGATGCCTCGAGAGCTCTTGCGCCGTTTTCCTTCTAGTTAACGATAGAAGCGATTAGCGACGACGAAGAGATAATTGTCAAAACTTCCGAGAATCCGTGAAGATTCTGATCCTCGCTTGGTATCGTTCGATTGCGGATAACCCGCGACACTTTCCATTCTTTATTTATTTCATTTTAAAGTATTTTACCACCGATGATGTTCAGCGTAATGCATAGCGTGAAAATTGAAATTTTTCAATACTTTGCGTTTAAAGCATCAACTGAATTCTGTTTAACGCAACAAATTCTTACTACTTTGCGAGGATTGTTTCAGATTATTGCAACGTGAATAGACGCTATGCGAGACGCGCGATAAACTCGTTTTTTTTCCTTTTCTTTTTAATTCTTTACCTAAACCACTTTCCAAGCCGCGGTTAAGAATCGAACTAGTTGGTTTATAATAATCTAGATTTATAAAACTATTCCAACAGTTTGAGGAACACCATGAGGAAAATTCGTTCCGATTTACATTTCGATTCGATATACATTTATTGAATTATTTTCCCCATCTTTCAAACGCCTTGAATATTCCATCCTTCTAGAACGTCTCGGGTTTGTCGGCGAGAAACTCTTCAATATGACTTTTTACGTCGGTTACCAAAGAGGTAAACGTCGAAACGAAATTTCCGAGCAGCATTTAACGAGTGCAATATTTTATTAAAAATCAATCGACGTATTTAGAGATACTTCGGCTAACGTTTTTTAGCGCGATATGCATGAACATAGCCTGGCCGATGGAGAGGCATCAAACAAAATTTAATGGAATAATAAAAATTCCTTGAAAATCGGAACGAGCATTCCGAGCAATAGATATTATATCTAACGTACCGATGACGGTTTCGTATTATTCAAGCGTGTGTATGAAATGTATAAAATGTAAAAACACTCTCGTAACATTTCGTTTATAACGTCCATCGCTTTTCGCTGTTTTATTTAACGATGGTTAACATTTTTATAGAATAGCGCGTGAAATATGTAAAACGCGAATTCGCGTCTCCAGTCCACAAAGTGTTAAACGCGCATTCGACTCGTTCGCTCTCTCAAATTATAATAAATTCTCTGAAATTCTCATCGGGCAAGTCCACTTTTCCCTCGACCATAATTCCGTTTGCACGAAAGAAATTCTCTAAACATTTATTCGTCGCCGGTTGCATAGAACAGATGGCGAGAAAGGAAATGGACTGGGAAAATTCTCGAGGAAGATTCGCCAAGTTCTGGTGGTTAATTAGGTAGCGATTAATGCAATAATGTGATTCGACAGCCCTTAACGGACCCCCGACCACCCGGCTACCATTATGGAATCCGCGTGCAATTTTCCGTGAGCACGGAACAGACGAGAAAGATCTTAATTACGGCATTGTTCGCGAAACGCTGGCGTTCTGACGGATCTGTCGCGATAGAATGTTTCCACGTCGTCCAAGTTAATCGCGTGATTTTCCGACTAATGGCCTTTCCGATCGCGAAGGATAGGGAATCGGTGAAAGAATACCAGTTAGATAAGCTGCAGCTTTGTTGCGAGGAATATCGCGCAATTTCCTATCGGGAAACGTTTTACGTGCGCCGTTTTGCAAAGGAAGATGGTTACGTTAAATTGTATTCAGATGTAAATACGTCTAACATATGGTTGCAGCTTACCGAGCAAAGCTGCAAACCTATTCGAAGTTCGTATAAACGATATTTCTGTTCGGATAAAATCGGCACCGTGGAAAAATAGCACTTGCGAGAACATTTGGGAATATTCTCGATCAGCGACACCTTTCATCCGCGCCGCGTCGCGAAAATATTTGAACGCTTGCTACGGAAACTTTCTACGCCTATAATGTACGATGACGAACGAAGAAAACGTGGACACGAACATTTTTCGCCATGTTGATAAAAAGTCATCTGTTTTCTTTTCTTTTTTTTCTTTTTTTCCAAACATTTTGACGTTTCCGTGTCGCTCACACCTTAAATCTTCTTTCGTCCACCGCCGTGCGTACGACAAGCCTGCGTACGTTTATTCGATTTTCTCTCCTTGTTTGTTATTCCCGTAAACGTAGAAACGTGACATCGCAGCAGCCTTTCTACGGGTAAAAATTTACGCTTGAACAAATCGAGCGAGTCCAATTCCGCGACTCTTTGATTACTCCAAGCTCTGCGTCGACGCTCCACAACGGGGGAAAAAACATTCCCCAAAAGAATTCTTTCATCGAGAATTTCAGATCCTTTTACCATTGATCCCGGCGAACAATTCTCCGTAGTAATTCTTTGACGGCATGGCTGGCACTACGTATCGTGGTCAACTGGAACCACGATCCGGGAAAGGCGAAGCGTTATTTTCGTATATGAAAATTGGCAGGTTTCCACGTAACGGGATACGCGGCTGCATATATCGATTCATATCGGGTTAACAGCCGGCCGCGATAAATCCAACGGCTCGTTATTACCGGCGCTTGATAATAAGTCAGCAGGCAAAACGGTAATAAACGTTGTCACCTGTGCCGGCGATCTCGGAAGCGACGAGCCAGCGTTTCCCTCGTTATTACGCGATATTTTCATCGCGAGCCAGCTCCCCTCCCTTTACGGACGATTTTCGCCGACGTAATATCCCTGCGCCTTTGTCGTTTAGAATCGTAGCCGGTTGATAGCAGAAATTTGCAAACTTACAATCGCGATCTCGCTGGAACTCGCTTGGGAACGCGAGAAGCTTTGGGCGCTGCAGATAGAGGGCTGAGCTTTTGTTTAAACGTAAACGTCGCGCGTATTTTCTCGTTTATTCCCGCATTTGGTAGAAATTTGCCAACCGGTTATCTCAAACTCGACCAACGGAATAGAAATTCGAAGTCTCGCACGCTGCAGATAAATGCTTCGCTCCTGCTCTCTAGTTTAACGTTCTTTCCTTCTCGTTCTTTCGCTCTCGTTGTAGCAATAGCGCCCGAGAAATTTCGGTTTATTAAGAATTTTCGGGCGCGAAAAATCGATTTACTCGGATATTCGACGGAAGGATTAAGAATTAAGGAATAAGAATTTAAGGATCTTCCTTTCGCTTATCTTCGATAGGAAATTCTCGCCTCCCGGATGAGAATTTGTATTAACGAGGCTGAGCTTTCTTCGTTCGTTCGAATATTTCGCGGAGTTTCGAACGGAGACGAAAAATCGAGATATTTCCGCGGACACGAGAGTACTTAGCGCGGCGTCGCCGATTCTCAGACACTCCGCCGCGGCTTGATCAATATCCGCGGAAAGAAATAGGTCGCTCTTATTTCCGGTCCCCGGTGATTCCATTTAAAGTTCAGACCGCCAGTCTACGCTGGCGGGAAGCCTTGATTTCGCTCTTTATGCGCCCATAAACGAACTTCTAGACGCCTTTCAAACGCCCATTGTACTTCGACGATCCCTGTATTACGGTACTCTTCTACGATATTTTCCCTACGTGTATTAGAATCATTTCACCATAATCCATAAAAAAAAAATCTTCCCTTTTCCCAACGCCGTAAATTAACCTGCCAGCCGTCAGATTTGCCCAACGAAAGCTACGTTTTCAGAAAAGAGGAAAGGTAAAAGCCAGAGTAAAATGAAATTTCCATCAAAAGGAAATCCTTTTCTCGACGTATCGATCCTTCGCTCGGGTTCTCGAAACTGGCAGGGAAGAGCCGCGTCGAAATTTCATCCGACGCGTATCAACGAATAATCAAGCCCCTTTTCACCGGAAATCAACGTGCCTCCTATCCCGGCCAATAAGAACGCAGCTACGGCAGTCGTAATAAAAATTCGAATAAAAATTCAGTTTCCTATGGAATGGCCAGCAGCAGCATCGTGAAACCAACGGCGGATCGAAAATTTCCCCATCGAGTTACAACGGTGCTCGTAAATCACGCGTCCCAAGGGACTTTTTTATTGTTCCACCTATCGGACCGTCGATAACACGAATTTTATGGACAAGAACGAAAAGAAATCTGTGCGATTCCGGTCGCGATTCCTCCAATCTTTTGCCTCGTTTCTCTCTGCAGAGAGAAAGGGATCCCTCTTGCCGAGTAATTTGGCGGAATGTCAGTCGGTTGGCAGGCACGGCGCAAATTTATGCCAGATCTTGTCCCTTTTTCGGACGTTTCCGGCCGCTCTGCAAGACGATGCTCGCGATAAAAGCGTCAGGACGCTTTTCGTCACGGGCCACGGGACAAAAAGGGCCACGATGCCGTCGGTGTATCTCTTCCAAAGCCCGCGCTCGCCGTTCTTTATCGTCGAAACGTTGACAAAAGCCGGCCAGAGGCTGGAACCTCGTGGAAAAAAGTCGATGTGAAAAACGTACACGCAGAGAAAAGCCTTCCCCTCGCTTTATTCACCTCATCGTGGTCGTGAAACCGTCCCGATCTCGAATATATCGCGCGCAGCCAACGACTTTCGCCTAACTTCCCACCCCCCCCTCTCCCCCCTCTGCCCCTGATTCTTTTGTTTGTCCTTGCTTTCTACCGCTTGTTCGTTCTTTGAAACAAAAGGAAGTGACGTAGGAAGAAATGGAACGAGTCGCGTGCAACTCGCCATCTTTCCTCGCTCAGCGAGCTGTATTTAATCGCGAGAAATCGCTGGTACCGAGTATTTGGAAAATTGAATTTCGTGCACGCGAAAGATTAAAAATTATGGACGCTGGGTATAGTATAGTATAGGCTATGATATAGCGAGGTCGTAAAATCAATCGAGGACAAAATGCGCCAGGCGAATTGCTGAAAATACGAGCGGATAAAGATCTAAAATTTCGTGCAAAGGTGCTTTTCAATTTACAGCGGCTATAAAATTCCTCTATATATATATACCATATATGTATCTTGTTTATGTTGAGGTTATTAGGCGGACGTGATTTTAATAGAAATGCGTGGGTAAAGTGTAAATATATTTTTAAATATTCTGAAATGTAAATACAAGTTGTGATACTATCCAGCTGGTCCACATCCGCACGCTGGCAATGTTGCCTTTGCCCTCGACCCTATCTTTCGTTTATACGCTGTCGATGACTTCGGTGCTTGACAAAAGACCAGAAGACCAGATGTAGAGTTTTCTCAGAAGTGGTGACAGTTTGTACGTATTATTCGAATAGGGACAGGCTCGTATCCGGTGGTACTTTTATACGAGGATACAAATGTTTGACATTACGAGAAATGAAATGTAAAATCTAATGGAAAAGAGAAGCTCTAGGAAAAAAAAAGAAACAAGAGGTAGCCTTTTTCAGAGTCTTTCTTTCCACTATCGAACGACGCGTCGCTGGCGCTTGTCTTCCATTTTTCTTCGTCGAATTAGAAAATCGATAGAGACACGGCCGTTTCTAATCCATCGATACGGTTTACGGTGGTTGTCGGATAAGGCGAGAAACGCGGGCAGAATCTTCGTCGCGATAAATCCAATTCCTGTCATCGGGTCGAGATTGCTAACCTACTCGCCGACTAACTTCCAACGTAACGTCGATCTCCAACTCGATCGAGACTTACCCTCTTCAACGTAAAACGTCCCTAAAACGGGACAGAGCGAGCGAGTCACGTTCTATCGTCTCGTGGTGGAAAGTACGACGAGGAATCTCGCAGGGCAGACCCAGTTCCCGGACTCCGTGCCATTATGACGACAGGAATTCAGATTCGAAGGACGTTCGAGTTACCGTGCCATTGTCGCGGCCAGTTTGATACTCGTAGCAATTACGTCGCGAAATTTCACCCCCGATGGATGGGAAGGGAAAGCTGTTTGCGTTTAACAAGAGACCATTTTCCGCCAACATTTTCCATACGGTCGTCGAGGACATGTCGATTTAAATTGGACAATCTGTTTCGAAAAGCGGCTCCGCTGCTTTTTGGCGAGCTGAAGTGCCGTTTAATATTACAGTTAATTTTGTTGGGTCTGATCGATGCTTTATGGACACTCGATAATGGTTTCTCGAACGATCGACCAATAAATGGAGTTCGAGTGAGATCATCGAAGCATTTTCGGCGTTTAACCAACTACGATCCTACAATTTTTATATTTCAATCCACTTTAGCGAACAAAAGCGAGATCTTTAACGTGACATCGAAACGAACAAGAATTGCTTCGTATTTTGTTCTAACTTAAAATATACTTCAACGTTGGAAGGATATAACGGGGTCGAAAGTGACCGAAAGAACATAGTAAACCGGGTTAACGCTCGAATAGCGATAACGCTCCGTGCGTTAATTAATATTCAAATAACGCTCGACAAAATACATTTTTATTTTACACCGAACGAATGTATTTTATTTATTTATTTTAACGAACTATGAATTGTACGGAAAGGGGCATGTAACTGTCTCATTAACTGCGAGAAAATTCTTAAGAACATCGGTTTGTTCGAAAGGTAGAGTCTTCGGGAAGCATTTGTAGGAAGTTGCGTGATGCATGTGACGAAGTTGCAACGGACTATTTGTTACAAACTTCTACAAACTAGAGTAAGACGCTTAGTTCGAACGAAACTTGCATGTAAGCTCTACAACGCGATAGTTGGCGTAACTCGCTCAATTAACATGTTGCGTCGTTTCCTTTTTAGAACGTTGTTTAACAAAGCCGAGGAACCGTGAAGATGTTGCTACGCGAAAACACCGACCGACAAAATGTTTAGAGTAACGGCATGCTATCTACCAGATTTTATACAGTTCTCGTGTATTTCTCGTATCTTTTCTACCGTCGCTCGTCGATATGTCGCGTAAAATGAAAAGAGGAGATAACGCCTTGATTACATCAATGACGGTTTAGTTCCGAACTCGAGCCGTGACTTTCCAAGGCTCTTACAACTCGGATACGCAAGTGGATATCCTATGAAGTAGGGAGGAGGGCACTTGGATGTTGGGTCTGGGCCCTGGACCTTCCGTTGCCGCCGTCTGGTGGCTGTCCGTGGACATTTTCCTGGGCAACACTGTTGACTGATCATTGCTAAGAACGCGATTAACGTTATTGGTGATCGGAAGCAACACTAATTATCTTTATTGAGATACGTGTAATTTTATGACCTACGCTGGATTAGTCCCGTAATTGTGACACACATATATATGAATATGAGTGTGTATGCGCGCGCGCGCGCGTGTGTGTGTGTGTGTGAGTGAGTGTAGAAGATGGTTGGTTCGTTATTTAAATGACGAGATAACTCGTAAGTGAAACCGTTAATTATACTTTAAAATAATAAATAAATACAGATTATGTTGGCTAAGACGCTCGTACTAACGGATTCGCCAAGGACAGTGTAGAAATCGCTAATAAGATCGATCAAAAACTGCTCACCTAGCGATCGCGTTCGTTTATTTATACTGGTCGGGGTAGTACCGAAAAATTTTAATTCGTCTTTGTTCGACGTTGTTTTGTCCGGAGTTTATTGATAGTCCGAGGCAAAACAACAACACGATTCGAATTGTCCTTTAGCTCGTGTACCGCCACAGGAGTGTGTGCGTACGTAGCGTCTCGCGAAACAGAAGAATGCAACCGTTTCGTACGTACGATGGTAAGGAAGAAGACGATGAGACAAAAAGAGGGCTGAGACGCGTGCAATGTGTATCTACGAATATCTTGTGAATCGCGTATTAAATGAATCTGAAACTCTATTTTAATATCGTTTCTACGTGTAATGCGAGTGTTGTTATACATTTATTTCGGCGACTAAGATTCACAATTTTCAACAATCTTCTTATTGGTTAAATGCGAACTGCGTGCCATATAAAATTTCGATCGTTTATCTTACAACCTGATCGATGGTATGCGAAAATTATTTTTAACAGATTTGTCGAAGTATCGAATGCGGTTTTAAATATCATTGTTGCAATCGATCATGGTAGCTGTCCATCAATTTGGAAGATTATCTCCTACGTTATATAACTCGACGAGCGGACGAGTCGAGCGCAACGAACTCCTCAAACAAAGAAGCTGCTGCATAATGCAACCGCTTCGCGCTTGTAGATATCAATCTTTTTATCGTATCTATATTAACTTTCAAGAACGAGTTTCATCGTATCGTGATATTCTGCTACAGCTCTGACAAAGGATAAAATCGTCCCGAGTAGCCGAGTCCCATTTCTAATTTTCCAACTAATTAGTATTCGACCAAGAATAAATAAACGTCCGTATATTTCCACGAATGTTTTCCCTCGATCGCCGCGAGTCTTCAATTTACAAACGTTTCGCGTGGCGAGCAAAGCGAAAAACGAGTCACATTGTAATCGATTCTAACTAGCCGTAGCAAGGTACGAAGAATTAAGCGAAACGTTTCAGGCGAAACACGCTCGACGAGAACACAAGGTTTCCGTAAGGCGAGGGACAAACGGTAAAGCGAGGCGTGCTCGCAAAGACATTCCCGTGGGATTCTCGTGGCAAATGCGTGCCTTTTAGGCCGGCTGCACGCCACGTTTATTCCTCGCAAGCCAGCCTGTAATTGAATCTCACGAAAGGGGAACTTAAAATTTCAGCGACCGCTTTCACGTTCCCAGAGCTTCTGCTCGTTGTGTCCGGGATGGTTCGCGCGACCGTCGATGAATTTTTCAACGACGAAGATCGACGCTCGGAACAGCTGACGGGATCACGGTTCCGCTTAATCGGTTTACTTCACCGTCGGCTACGAGCCACGCGACGCTCCTGTTCTATTTATGACGCGTGTTCCACCATCTCGTCCATTTTCGATCGATCCATCTCGAGTTTCCAACTTCTTTCTCGCTGAAAACGAAATGCAAAGCGGTTCGATACGAACGTGCAGGGAATTCGAATATGTCTACCAGAACAATTGGTGACAGAGATTTTTATTAAATACGTGGCGCGAGGGAAACGATTTATATATTATGTGTTATTCGCAAAAACCGATTTATTCGTATCGTAACAGACTCGTGTAAACTTTGTAAAGAAGAAGCGCGTACAGTAGATCGTAAAAGTTTACAAACATCCCTTAAACGTAGAACACGATGGGAAAAGCGTTAGCTCTACGAAGCTGTTTGACGTCTCAAAAACACACAGTGTTAAAACACAGTGTCGAAATAATAATCTACTCACTTTCGCTTTCACTAAGAAGAAAAAAGTAAAAAGAAATAAAAGGAAATGTGCCTGTTCTATCTATTAGTCTTTCTTTCACAAACGTGTTTTTTACAACGATGTACCTTCGTACAAACGTGAAACCCAAATCTATGAAATGTCGCGGTGTTTATCTCGACAGAACAAAATGGATCGTACGTAATTCGACAAAATAATACCTATAAAAGAAAGAACTGCGTCGTGCGTTTACTATTTGCTCATAAAACGAAAGAAACTTTTTGGACAACCTAATACACGAAGTCATAAAAACAATGATCTTCGTTCTATCTATTCATTTGTTCATTTATTTATTTATTTATTTATTTATTTATTTACGGGATAAATCCTTTCATATGACACGTTAAAAACAATTTCATGCCAAAGCGCGTTTCTTCGACAAAACAGATAGAGAAAAGTCGATAGGTGTTTGTAGACTTTCTTAGGCGGCTGTATACGTTCGAACCTCCGTCAGATTGGACATTTGACCAATGTTCGGTTAAAAATTAGCCGACTTCCCGTGGATGTTTCGAAAGGCAAACCACGAATGTAACTCTCTCTCTCTCTCTTCGAGTTGAAAAGCAAAAAAGTGACGAATGAGTGGAAACACTCTGGAAACCTACTGTTACAATATTTTCGACAGCTCTTTCGCCGAAAGGATTTGCAACTGAAAGCGACAAACGCATAAAAATTGAATCTCTGACCGATCGATTGTTTACGGGGCCGATCACACTTTGTTACCGTTTGTTACGAAAAAAATGTCACGGTTCTATTGTCCCGATGCCTCTCGTACAGATAAATGGAAAAGGCGGATTATCCGTCGATAGATCCAGTTTGAAAAATCACGCAGCTGCTTCTGATTTGGTTCGCTCTCCGCTTCTTCGCGATCTCCCGTTCCTATCCCCTTCCGCTCGCGGTTTTCGAGCACCCAGACAACAGCTAGCTCGCTGATGAATAAAGGATCAGCAAACAGGATAAAGGCGAGCACGATGCCTCTTAATGATTTCCTGGCAAGTCAGCGAATAAATTAATAATCAAGTTTGTCGCGGGCTTTCGTCGAGCAGCTGTTTTAGGAAAATTGCTCGCGAAGAACTTGCCGAGCTGCTTCATTTAGGTTCCTTAAATTTAAAGATGCGATCTACAAAAATGTAAAGTTGAAAATCACCGCTCTCCGTTAAATATTTCTTCTCGTATTTTGTTATTCCGCGTTCCCGACCTGTGCTTCACTTCGCGCTTCCGATAACGTCCTTGTTCATCGAATCGTGGAACTTTGATCGTCGATGGGTCTGATTATTGAAAATCATAATATTCGAAAGAAAGATTTCACAGATAACAAAGAGATCAACGTATTTTGCTACCGCGAGAACCAACGAAAATAACAAAAATATTCCTCCCGTAAGAGGATTGCGAGAAACAGCTCAGCTCAGAGGCTGTTAATGGAACGCATCCATGATGGAATGATTCACCAATCCCTTGTTACAAAACGCTACTACTTACTTTTATAATTTTTAATATTTATATTAAAAATAACCACTCGGTAAAAGCTTCGAATTTTTCTAGAAAAAAAGGAAAAAAAAATTGCAGCCCCGTATCTCGACCAAGTTAATCTTCGCGATCGTAAAGGGCGCATCGGAGGTGAAAATGTTTTTCTCTCGTCCTTCTCCTTCTTTTTTTTTTTTTCCTTTTTCAAAAGTCTCCTCGATACTCGTGATTTTCCCAGCACCCTCGAAAAGAGTAGGTGGCGCGAAAGAGCCGAAGTATTTATTTCCAGTGCCCTCGAACCGTTTAATTTTCCGCGTGCTGTTCGAGCGGACCGAATAATTGGCCTCTGAATTCTCGATTTTCGTCCCTCGCCCATGCTCCCGCTCTTTCTCCTTTTTTATTTTTTTTTTTTTCCCCTCTTCGCGTTTCCCTCCGAGTGGCTGCCGGCTGCCAGCTACTCGGAAAGAAATTGCACGTTCCGTTGCTTCTAGAACGTTGAAAACTGAAATCCGCCTTTACCGCTTCTACACTCGATTCGACTATCGATGGTAAGAAAACCGCTTTATCGATGGGAGAACACTTCGAAAGCCGCGCGCCAAGTCGAACACTGACTATTTAATAAAAGCTGTTCTCGGATGTACGCGTAATTCGGCTTCGTCGTTCATAATTATTTCATTGGTACACAGTGATACGAAATACGAATACTTTCCAAGTACGGTAGAACATCGGTTATTCCAACTGCTCGAGGGACATTAGCATATTCGAACGGAGCAATTTTCAGATAACCGAAACGGTTACATTCTTCGCGTTCGTCTTCCCATATATATCCTATATATATATATATATAGAACATAAATATTATCTTTAAAGATTTCGTGTGAAAAATCAAATCATGAAAGGCGCTAAGAACGAATTGCAGAATTGTCATGGATAGCTCGAGGATTCTAAATAGAAAGGATGGAAAAATGCTCCTTCGAAATTACGGACAGCTTACGATTCCGTAACTGCGCTGTAAAAATTCTACCATGTAACAAACACGGTTACAGAGTCTAAAGAAGGAAACGACGATGAAAACGAACTGTCTACCAACAGTCAAAGTTCATCGAGTACTATCGAAGGCAAGAGACGATAGACGCCAAACGATTCTATCCGAACGAAAAGATTGTAAATCGACATCGACGAACTAATAAAGCGTCGTTTTACGGTGGCACGAGACAACGTTTAACGCCCAACGATGCGACTATAAAAATGAACTTTACGAGGAAATCGGACGATCCAGTATCGAGGTCGATAAATTTTATCAGATTTTCGCGTTTCTTGCGTCGACCACCTTGAAGTTTATCGATGAACCTAGCGTTCCACCAACTTCTTTATGTGTTTTCCCAACGTTGCGCCGCTCGAGCGAGTGGAAAATTCACGGGAGATATTCGAAAAACTCCGCGATACAGACTCTTCCGCCGGTGCATTCTACTTTTTTTGCAGAAACTACCAAGGATTCCGAGGACGAGATTCTTCGCGCTAACTTTCATGCAAATTACTCTGAGCGAAACTCCTCCAGACTTTCTCCTTGTCGCTGTCTGTTAATTTTAATCTCGATCCGGGATTCCACCGAGACGATATCTTTCTTGCTTGTCTTTCACAAAATTCAAGGCAATCGTTCCCGACAAGATGATATGCACTGATCCAAAAGCATCGCAACGAAAGTATGTGCTGTGCATTTTTAAATTTCATTAGCATCGTAGCGAGACTCGGATGGTTTCTGTAGGACGCGTAAAGTGCCAAAGAGATACTGGGCTTCTTTTACAACAGTCTCGCTTCTCGGTCACAGCTCGACCGTTTTATCCTCGCTACGCACGCGTTCGTTAGGCCTTCCTGCAAATGTTCGGCGGAAGGACCGTAGGAATAACGATGGCTCGTTAGATCTGTCGGCACTTACGCTTCGGTGACATACTTTGTACCGACGAAAACTGTTGGAAAGTCCTCGTTGTCGAGTGCCGCTGCAATTGTATCGATGAATTTTGAACCGATCGAACAAGTTACAAAATATTTACCGCAAACATACGTTTAACGAGAAACCATTACACAGCGCGAATAATTATTAAACGAGTAACAAGTGTTAAAAATGGTACTACCGAATATCGAGATTTATCGGTAATCGAGCGTTTAAATTCTATAGAAATTTTCGGACGACCTTCCAACTTCATCGATATAATCGTGGTGGCCGAATCTCATAACAGCACTAGTGAAATATCGAAAAATGTATCGTGCAGTATATAAAATGGGTACGTAACAGGTCAATGATAAACGTTCGACCAGTTTCGCGAGCTACTGTAATAAAAAGAGAAACCCCGGTCCGAAGCTCAATAAACGATTTGCAATTTCGAGGATTTTGTTTGATACAACTGACGAACCTTCGTTAACGAACGAGCAGAAAGAAAGAACGACGTTACGAGCTTTCTAAAAAGATGGAGCAACCCAGATTTTTTCGATGGGAAGGGGGGACTTGGTAACAAGCTACCGGGAATTAATTCGACCAGTTCTCCGTACGTGAAGAAGCGTGGATACCGGATACGTGACCAGGTAGTCAGAAGTCGGGGAGAAAACGAGCGTCTGTTGGATAAGGTCCGAGGGTATGTGGACCTGGTTGGATCGACGACGTCGTCGCGTTCAGCCAATGCCGGAAATCGAGAGGACGTGCTTCGATATCCGTTCCTTATCGATTCCCCTCCTTCCTTCCCTCCACTTCCGCTTGCTCCTCTAATTCCGCGAAACACACTCTCCAAAAGCTTGACCTCCTTCCGCTACTTGCTCTTTCCCACGTCGGCAAAATAAAAAGCAAAAATCCTATAGCAAATAAAAGAAAAAGACAGTGTGAAGATTGAATTCCCAGTAAAATGGAAAACCGTGTGCTAGACAGAATTCGAGCCAGGATCGTTTCGTCGGGAAACGACGACTATAGTCGTTGATCCACGAAAACTTTCCTCTATAATCTCTTACTTCGTACGTATCTGGTATCAGGTTACTTGCGATAGCCGTAGCAAAAGTTAAGAAAGATTTGACGATAGATAGAGCTTTGCGCCATCTATCGTTTCATCGAACTGAATTGAATTCCTTTAAATAAACTCTACGAGTTTCTAGAGTATCTCGTTTCGCGTGTGCGTCTTTCGAACGAATTTCCTACAGATCGGAAGAAACAATAACGAGAGTGCGCGAGATAAACGTTCCAGCTACGATACGAAATTTCTTGGATATGCGAGCCATTCAACGTTAAAAAAAAATATATAACCTGTTTTCTTTTCTAAATTCTTTCTCGTGTCCAACAGAGAGCAGTATAATCGTTGAAACGTTCCGTCGTTTCGTAAAGATTTGTAATAAGAACGCGGATAAGCCGATATATATATATATATACATATATAGAAACCGTTTAAAAGAAAAACTTTCGAAAGAACTTTTACTTTACTTCTATCCGAGGTGAAATCCGATACGCCTTGAATTTTCCAATTTTTCCAGACATTTTCTTGAAACCTAAGACGCCCGTCTATTTTCGGACGACCGTCGACTCAATGGAATCGCGCGCACGTGGAATTCCCCGAAGAATAAATCATTCGGCATCCATTTCGCTGTCGATCAAACGGACAAATCGTTCGTCTTATTCCCTCCTTCGACATCCTCAAGTACCAACGTTACAAACCGGTTAAATCAATTCGAGATTCGACCGAGAGATGTTTGACAGAGGGAGGCGAACACGTGTCACGGACGAATGATAAATTTCACACGTTTTTCACCGCAACTGCCAAGACGAATACGTTTGTTTGCTTCCCAGCCGGTATTTCCTGCGTCACGTAAACAACCGTTTCGATTCTCACCGTTCGAAACACCGCGTGCTACGCAAGCAACGTTAAGTTCATCTAAAAATGCTAACGTAAATATTCCATTTTTTTTTTTTTCACTTTTCTTCCCTCTCGGAACCGAGTTCCTTCGAACGTTCGTCACTGTGGACTTTGCTCGAACAGGTCGATAACGGAGCCATATAAATTTCACAGAGAGCACGCAAAAATTGGATGATTTTCTCTAAAAAGAGTAATTCGGCAGGGAATTGCTCTTTCCCAAGAGAGAAAGAGAAAGTTAATTCTTCTAATCCAACAAAATACCGGCATTCCAAAGCGGTAAAATAAAGTCAAAGAGATCGCCGTGAAAGTTTATTGCAAAGTTTCGAGTTTAAAAAGTAAGAAAATCGAAGAACGTTCCGAAGACGAGAACGTCGACGGAATTCGCAATTCCGTGACTCTTCTGATTTCTCATTGCGATATTTGCTTTGTTGGCGGACGTTCCAACTTAAGCGCGCAAAGTAAGATAATTTGGGATCCAACTATGGGGAACAGCGTATTATTCCAACATAGAAATTCTTCGACGATTCCGATCGAAAACTCTAAGATCCTTAAGGTGCCCACGGTTAAAGAAGAAATATGCAAATTCAGTAATAGATATAACGTAAGAATCAAAACTCGCTAGTTACTCGATTACTTGACACGACGGATCAGATCCGCAGGCTAAAAAGACATTAACCCTTTAGATTTAAGCATTAGATTCAACTAGAATCCAACACTTGTTGAACACGACGTAGTGCCACGCGCAGAGAATAATTTACTTATATTTCTCAATGAGAATCGATCGTAAAATTCTTCCAAATAGAAAAGAAAAAAGAAAAAAAAAAGAAGAAAAAAGAATACATGCGCTTTGATCGACGCGCATTATTTAAAAAATATTAATCTCCCATGTTTCAGACACGCACTGGCCGGTGTTCGTCTGCGTTCTAATGGCGACGACGGTGCTTTCCTGTCGGCAAAGCGAGTTCCAATGCAACAACGGGCGCTGCGTCGCCCTCAACAAGGTGTGCAACGTCGTCGACGACTGCGGCGACGGCAGCGACGAACCACGACAATGTTCTCGTGAGTAACCAAGCCTTCGATCGAATACACGAAGCTAACCTCCAGCCGTGTCCCTACTTTTGTTCGCTGACTTGCAGCAAGTCGCGTGTCCCCTACAGTGGATCGAGTTAAACGCCGCCGGAAGCGATCAGACCCGACTGAAAATCGAGTTAGACCGTGATCGAGCTTTCTCTCGCGACGCCTGCGGCTCCTCAAGTTTCACCGACGAAACTTTGGATAACTGTTGCGTGTCTCGTCGCACGATACAATTATGTGGTAATAAAATACGGTAAAAAATTAAGGAAAAGTTATTTCGTACGAACAGGGACGACACGGACGATTTACCTTCGACTTTGGTGCGTTCTTTTGTCACGTTATCGCGAGCCGTTTGTACTCTTCTATCGCGTTAAAAGATATAACAAGTTTCAGCAAAATAGGAAAGAATATAAAAGACAATGTTACCGTTGTACGGTGATTCTGTATCGTAATTTTTTCTAACGTTCTCTTAAAACGTTAAAAGCGTTTAGCGGAATAAGATTGGAGCGTAAAAATTCAATGATCGTAGCAAGGTTAAATGACAGCGGAGTTAGGATTAAGATCGTTATAAAGAAATTTCCGGCTCTTGCAGCGAATCGAATTAACTTGCAAGAATGAAAAATTCTCGAGAATCCGAGGCATTAAATCCCTTTAAAAAGCCTCGTCGGGAACTAAGTAGCAGAACCAGTTTAACGTTCAAGATTAACGTTGCACTTGCAGTTGCTTCTACTTTAAAGCGCTCTCCGGTCTTCCGATAGAATCGAGTTAGCTCGCGAGAATGAAATATAGCCACTCGTATAAACGAAAACGACTTGAAACCACGGATGGATACCAAGAACATTGTCGTCGTATACGCGCATTCAGGATTTTAACGATCGAATCGAATTCGTTTTGAAACGAACCAGACAATAGTCCAGGCCCCCGAGATTCCAATTGATTCTCGCCACGTGGAGTCTGAACGACGAAAAGACTCGCGACCTTCGGCCTTTTTCACCGAATCGAAACAATAATTAGTCGGAGATTCGTCGGTTTTCACGAAGGAGAACGGTCCCCGGGGCAGATACAATCGCACCTCTTTCGACCTTTTCCATGCCACGAACATTTCGGTCGACTCATTGTCACGACGGTTGAATGCAGTAACCGATCCTCTCCATTGTTCCTACGGAGGCCGCGATCGAACCTCGTTTCAAAAGCCAGCAACTCGAAACGCGACCGTCCTCCCTTTCTCTATCGTGATTGCAGCAGACTCCAAAGAGTTTCAGCTTCGTTAGATCCCTTTTCTCCAACCTCCGTTATTTTTCCTCTGTATCTGTTTATCCCGACCCTCGCGGCCCACTCGTTTCGTTACGTTCGACTATAATCGAGTTTCGCGTCGCGCAAACGTTGCCCTTTCACGGCAAGAAAACCTATATTTCCCAAACTTGCTGCGAAACCTAATGTCCATTTCGCACGTCCTTTTCCACTCTCACGACTACGTACGACGAAGATCTTGCTAATTGAAATCTTCGGACAATGAGCGATAGAAGAATAACGTTCGATGTCGTATTCTTGAGTAAAGATAAAGATATTGCATATACGTACAGCGTCGTGAATAAATATAAATTCAACCCTATTTTTAGATCTTTCGTAATATTAGAACGAGAATTGACAGAACCGTTTGTATAGTTTCGCTATATTACGCTATAAAACAAAACTAAAGATACAACGAACAAAAATTGTCTTTCTTTCGAGCCTGGAAGAAACTAAATTTCCTTTCAAACCACCTTTCGTGGTTTGGCATGTGAAAGAACTCGATAAACTTGATGTTAGTTTTGTTACCATTGATTACTCCTACTAATCTATTGGTTACGCTATCCACTGACTTGTTCAAAGCTTTTGAACATCCGCCCACGCGGATTTTATTCTTTTTTAAGCTCAAAGAGATCTTCTATGCTTTTCCCGATCGTAAAGAGGTCGATGCTGACCACTGATAATTCCATTTCAAAATTTTGAAACCACCTTTTTCTAGCGGCGATTGTATAAATAACGTCTTGTCGAATAATTGTCTTTTCGTCTTCCATTTCCGTTATAAACGGCAATAATTTGCCACATTTGTAACATCTGGTATCCTATATCGTTCAATTTCCAACTCCTTCAATAATGGCACCAAAATCGGAAATGTCATAGATTAATCGAGGCGACAAGCCGCCGGCGCGATGACCACGCGACATCGTTCCGCCATTTGCTGTAAATAATTCCGAGCTGGTGGCACGGGTTCCACGCGATTTAACCCTTGGCAGAGTAGACCGGACGAGCCTCTGTTCGTGCGACGCCAATGTTAATGGAATCGTCGAAACACAATGCGTTCGTTCGCGAAACAAACGAAATCTACTTGATCGGGCGCGAAATATTTTATACGATTCGTTTAACAAACGCGACGTTAAAAATCTTACTTCTTACACCATTCGATGGCATTCGGAATTTGAAAAAGGCTTCGAAAGAAATTACGAAACTTGCAACTACCTAACTATCGGAAGATAGAATTCGTAATCGTTTTGACGCGATTGCAATTGGAATTGCTAGTGAAATAGAAATACGATAAAAAGATATATATATATAAAAGGATAAAGAATGATCGGAAGGAAAAGGGGATTCGAAAAATCGTTCGATTTAAAACGAACGACTGCGTAAAAACGTGAAACGAAATAAATTTTCGAAAATATGGAGGACAGTAACGAGCGTCGCCGTTTTACGAGATCCATGATGAAATCGTTCGGTCCACGAAAGACAGCAGACGTTTCCCTTACTCGGACGAGCTGCTATCGACAGACCGTGACAAAATAGGGGTAGTTTGCTCGGGAAATCCGCGAGAGCAGAAACGACCTAAACTCCCGTACGACCTTTTAATTCTCATGATTTATCCCTCGAGGAAAGTCTCGCGCGTCTCGATCATTGAAAAGAGACTCGATGTTAACCAAACGGCTAACGAGAAACCGACAAAATAATTAAAGATATCTCGTTTGAAATGGAAAGAACTTGGTTGATTATTGCGGTGAATTCGACCGAACTGGAACGATTCGTTTAACAAAGCGAATCGCGTTCGACGAACGGTATCGGCCTCTGCAAATTGCAGCTGCAACTTTTATTCGCCGCTTCAAAGAGAACTAAGCGGAAGTCTCGTTCGCCGAAGCAACGAGAAAAGGGGGTAGAGGCGACGCGTTAGGAAAAATATTTGCCTGTTTGTTCGACCCTGCCGCTCCGAGGAAACAGACGGAAAAATTAATGACACGACTTTCCCATCGTTTCATCGATCCTTCTGTGAAAGAAAGTTTCGAAACAGGCGGTGGAACGGGAAAGAATTGGGATGGAAAGCGATCAGGGAGCAAGTTACGTGGAAACTTTCGTCGCCCTTTTCACCAGATATCGAAGAAACAATGGAATATGAATGGAAAGCAACGAGATTACCTGATAACCTACTTTAAAGTTTCATGCAGCCGAGCATCTTACGTAAGGGGCTGGAAATGTTCTCGAATATTTTCTCCGAGGTATTTTACCAAGATTATAAAATGGGAAGAAATATTTCCCCGTTAAGGAGAATTCGATATTTCAGACGCGTTAGGTATTCGAAAATTTACGGCAAAATTAGACTTTTTCGATTCTTCGTCGTGGATCGCTGTTCGGAATCGATTCGGAAACGAAAACCCTGTTCAAAATTAAACGCGTATTACTCGAAAACTAATTTCTCGCTTATTTCACGCTGCGTTACAAACTCGTTAGTCTTAGATGACTGACACGATTTTTCTACCACCTTACGTACGTCCCGTCAAATATAAGATATAAGAGTCAAATGTTTCATTTTTTCAATGTGCAACCACGTCGATTTAAAAAAAATCGGAACTTTCTTCTGTTTTCTTAAAGCTCCATACGTATAGAATACCGCGTTAAAATGGTATTTTGAAATTCTAAAAAAATGGTTTGGTTATAACACCGAATACGAGTGCGTTCTTTTATTGTAGAGAAAGATTGATTAACCTAAAACCTTAAACGCCGTTTTTCTCGAAACAATGTTTTTCGACCTCTCAAACTCTTCGTCCGCTTAACTCGAAATCTTTATTACATCTATATCTACAATGTGGCGCACAATCGTTTTGACATCTTAATCGTTTGAATTTTTATACATATCTAAAGTTAATCTTTTTTTCAGCGAAAAATACAATTACGTTCGTAACAAGCTGTCGTGTTCTTATTTTTCAAAATTATGAAAAGATCGCAAGCTAAATACTCTACTTTCATATTGATTCGCACAAAAATTTATATATCTTTTTACAATCCAATCACATTTGCCAGCGGGCGTAAGCGCACAAAGTTCCGCTGGATATACAGCCGGATAACGTTCTACCAGTCTGCCGTTTTTAAATTTTATGTAAGAAAAAATCAATAAACACAGAGCTAAGACTCCCCATAAAAGTCTTGATCCTTTAGCAAATACTTGTAAGCGAAAAAAAATGTTACATCTACCCTATAGGTCTCCAGGGTTGTATATATTTCCCTTATATTTCAGCTTGTTTCAATTTTATAGAAACGCATTAAGAATAATTGTATCGAGACGCAACGCGATATAAATAATTGCTTGACAAAGTGCGTTTTCAATTTCTCGGGTAAATCAGATACAGAGAATTCGATAAGCGTGCGACTTTCGCGACTGACGGTATATATCGCTACCGTAACTACGTCTAGAATACTCTTTGTTAAAAGCCAGAAATAATTAATTCTCGATTAACGTCAGCTACCCGCCAACGAAACCAAACGAGAAATTAAATACTTTCGCATTCGTTTCGCGTCTCACACTCGCGCGGTTCCCCTTATTCGAGCACACGACGTATTAAACGCTATCGATCTCCCTAGCTTGCCTTAACACAAAACCGCCAGCAACATAAGGCAACCGCGTTTCCTCTTATTGTCTCCACGCGACCGTTTTAACACCAAACAGCACGGAAAACGCTACGCGATTATAAATGCGAGCCTGGTTACCTTAATATTCGCGGTGAGATTAAACGAAACAGAGGTGGAATTCACAATTGCGGCGGCGGCGGCGGCCTAAGAAAACCGGATATTCTGGAATACCTGAGCGAAACGCGTTACGAGCGGATTTGGAGAAACCCTTCGTTCTTATACGTCTTCGAGGTTCAACCAACTAGGAAGAATAAAGCCATTGGAGTGGTGGTTGCTAAATGCTGGCAATTTGCCGTGCAGAAATAGTTTTTAACGAGAAGTCTATGGCGTTGGAGGAATGGAGAGACACGGGATAGACAGATACGTTGATGGAAGGCAATTTGTGCGTCTGCAGATCTTACGGGGTGTCGATCCTCGTTAGAAGTTGCTGGCAGTGGCTTCTTCTTTGCTCTTGGCCCGTGTTAGCTCGTATTTCCGTATATTGATTTCGATTAGTTGACAAAGTGCCAACTATTAAAGGAGAGCTCTTACATTCTTCCGTCATTCCTACTATCTTGTTGAGATTCTGTACTCGACCTAATTTTACTCGCGCAGCCTCTATCTTTTAAAAATACAACCTGTGATTTTAGATAAACGCTAATTCTAATCTCACGATAATAGGATTTTCACCAAATTTTACGATGTTATTCCAACCTCGTTATCTCGTAAGCTAGCAAAATTGCACGAAATTCGTAGTCACGAATTTCAGTCGGTGGGGCGGAGAGGCGGGTGGATTATAAAAACCTGCCTTGAATACGTCTCGTAATTTGCCCCACAGCGGAAAGCACACGAAACACCAGCCTATCTGGCTACCTTCACGGAGCACAAACTCAACCAGCCTGATAACAATTAAGCCAGCCGCACGTAACGCGAAATATAAATCGCGGCGCGAGTTTCAAGCTTGCGAGCTTTCCTCCCTGCTGCGCCGATAAGCTGCTCGACGAACGAGAATAATATATCAGAGTCGCGAAAACGCACGGAGCAGCATGGCTACGCAATTATTTCGCAATAAACTCGCCAATTGATCAACGTCCCTGTCTCCGTCTCGTGTAGATACATCGTCGGCACATTGTCTCGCGGAGCGATCATTATAATGAGGCTAATAAGATCGCGGCGGGAGTCCAGACGCGGTAAATCATCGTTATCAACAAGGAATTTGCAGCGGGAACACGACCCAAGGTATAAATCCACGTAGCGTTTAACCAATCCTAAGCCTGAGTCGTAATTTTTGGTTAATTATGGCTCGGCTGCTTAAGCCTGCGCATATTGCGAATTACTGATAAATCGAGAACGAAAGACCAGATCGAAAGAAAAAAGTATTACAGCGAGAGGAAATGATTTATCGATTTTGAAATTTAAGCGACTTTCGGTGGATATATGATGTTATTTCTTATACACTGGCGATTGACTAGGCGTTTCTTTATCGTGTTCTACATTTCACGGGGAATTTAATATATTTTCATTGCGTTTATTTATTGTAGCATGCGAATGATATAATAAACGACGTGCAAATACTTTTTGTAGCCACATATGCTCTGTTTCATAATATCGTGATTGTATTTCCATTTTCTATAAACTGATCTCAATTAACTGTTTGCAAATCGGCTTTTCTAATCTTCGAAGAATATATGAGATTGAGTAATAAATTCGTCCGCCTTTTACCGATGTATATACCTTTGAAGAATGTTAGAAAAACTGTCTAAAGAATGTAAAGATACATGTATAATTTTATGTGCTAGGCTAGGTTGGCTGCGACGTAGTAATACGTGTATGTGAATATCAGTGCGTGAAAGTATGTGTGTGTGTGTGTGCACGGCGTCACGAAAACAAAGGAATGTAAACTGTTCAGTCGGTTAACAATCGCAATGGAAGAAAGTGCTGAGACGCGTATCGTAAGTGTGTATCGATGAATATCTTTGAAATCGTTTATCAAATAAATATATAATTATTCGAATATAAATTCTAAATGTGAATTTAGTGTTCCTATACCATTATTTTGGCTATTACGATCCAAAATTCTCAACATTGATTTTCAATAAAAGATACATCGTCAATTATATAGATATATTTCGTATAAAGCGATAAACTTTAGAAAGACGAACTTATTACTCGACTTAATACCTCCAAATGAATAGCAATAAGCATATTTCGCGTTTGAAGTATTATTTAACCAAGTGTTCGGAAAAATACTCGGTTTATCTGCGAAGCTAGGCTGACAATCAAACTTTTACGCTTTACCAGGCGAAGGCACATTGAACGTCCTTGTAACGATCTCATAAACATCGAATCCAATCATCGCCTTAGCTTTCCAATACCCATAACCAATCTATTCCTAGCAAGTTTCACTTCGATCGTATATGCCTTGCGATAGTTACTCGCTTCCTGAATCGGGCTATAACTATGGGACAAGTTATACAGTTCGATAATGTACAGTTCAAAATTGATTCTCCGCTGAGACCGTCAGAGGACCGTTCCCCGATGCGAAGTAAAGCAAGTTCCAGCTGACTCAGTGGCTCGTCTTCGATCCCCATTTTTCCACCACGATCGTAATTCAAGAGACGGGATCGTAAAACGTTGTGGCTACCTGATTCAGACGTTGTTCCGTTCTCTTTTTATGCTCGCCGATAATAGAGAGAGAGAGAGAGAGAGAGAGAAAGGAGCACGAGTACCGTTGATAAAACAGTCAAGCCGATGGTACACTCACCGAATTCGATGAAGGTGCACCGGGTCGTAGATGATCCAAGCTGGAGTACTGGAACTGGTTCCAGCAACTGAGGAAGAGTGGCGTGCCAATGGCGGGGGCGGATTCCAGTCACGTAGCCACGGAACCGGGTCTTCCATCCGGAAAGAAAAACAGCCTGCTCTCTGTGAAACAGATAAAAAATGAGTGGTCAGCGAAACTGGTCGAGGAAATGGTGTTCCGGCTGATGTGGAAACGTGTTGGATGTCGATAACGATATAGCGGATCGCGAAATGATGCGATATAATGATAGAATTGAAGTAATAAGTTAGAGCTAACTCGATGATACGTTATAATCGCCATAAAAGGGATTCGTTATTTCGTTGTTTCGTTATTTATTATCACGATGAAAATAGAAATGTTACAAATATGCATACAATTTTTATTCAGAGGAAACGCGATGATGGAATTTTTTCAAATTTCCAAAATATACCTGCTTTAATTTGAGATCCACCTTGAATGTTTTATACAATGTCCAGTCGCAAGTAATCATACTTTCTTCGACTTTATTAAAAAACAGACGATTTATATTCCAATGCCAAGTCTGTAGTTCTTCTCTTTTCTATGATAATCCGTCCGTCTAAAGGGAAGATACAGTATCTCGAGGATTACAGGAATACGGTAAGACATCTTCTTTAAAGAGATCTCCCGACGGCTCGCTTCCATTTTTCATTAAACAAAGACGCTCGCTGGCACAATTATGAATTTCCTTAAGCTCGCTCCTTCCGTTTCCTCTCATCCTTCCTGTCTCCTCTTTCTTCTTCCTTTTTCTCTCTTTTTTTTTTTTTTTTTTATTAAATTTTCTCATCTATTTCCGTCGACGCCGGAGGTTTGAAAATAATCCGACGATGTATCACCAATGGATACGACTACTTTTATAAACCGCATTCATAACGGAAGTCGGCTGTCCATTGGCGAAAGTTACGATAGGTAATAACAAACTTTGGTATTCTTCCCGCGAATCCTATGAATTCTCCGCGCGAGCCCGGTTAATTTATATCAATTATACCGGTTAAAGCAATTATACGCAAGAACGAGACTTGACGAAGCGGTACTGGTCGGGTTTTATTAAGAAGTTACCGTTCACCAGCCTCGTTATTCCTCGCACGTCTTTCTCGATAAGAAATTCCCCAGGAAAGAAGAGGACCAGGGGCAAGGTGCTATACTTCTGCCTTTTTTCTTAGAGGTATCGTTTAATCTCCCGCGCGTTGTTCTTTTCTTTAGAATTATTCGTAATTTCAATTAATAGTCAATATTCCGAGTCCTTACAAGTTGGGAAATTTCAACTAGAATCTAAGTTTCTTTTCTTAAAAAAAAAAAAAAAAAAAAAAACTCTATACTCGAATGGGTTTTGCTCGCGTCATTACTTCGCAGACGGTTCCTCTAAAAGAACCACAAGTGGCTCAGTTCCTAATAGCAATTTAGAATTTTCCTGCAGTGAAAACAACTCCAGACGGTAACTCCATTTACCTTAACGTTCGTATAAAGAACCTTTCAAAAACTTATATACATATACACGAATACGAGCAACATTCGCTTTCCCGCAACAAATTTTATAAGTCGCGAGGAAAAAATTGATATCCATATAAAGCAGGAGCATAGAAAAGTCTTGTCGTTTATCAAAAAACGTAACGATCTAACGTTTAACTACGCGATGTCGCATGTTGGTCCTTTAAATAATTCACAAACATCCAGACAGAAGATTAAATGTCGGTGGCAATGGTCTTTAAAGGGTGGCACACAAAGGGGCGCTTTAAAGGACCTACTTTCCAGTCGTCGAGCCGAGTGCTCTTTCTTTCTCCCTCTCCAGCCTGGCGTGTGCCTCTTTCCTCTCCCCGTTCGCATCTTTCATGTTTCCTTTTCCCGGGTTCTTAGAACGGAACTCGAGCCACCGGACGCTTTCTACCGACTGTCGAGGGTGAAAATTACGACCACGCGTAATTTCGCTCGAATATTATTCAGCTCGGGCGAAAAACGAACGACAACCGGCCTTATTACCGTTCCAGAAAAATTGCCCCATTCAAACTCGCTTCACGCGATTTTATTTCGTTCAAACGAGGTTTTACAACAAATACAGAACTTTTAAAGGAACATCGGACCTTCTTCGAGACGGCTCGAATTTAGAAGAGATTCTTTCCGCTGGAGTTACGTTTCAGTATGTTACTGAAATCGAATTCTGCAACAAGAAAATAAGTATGAAAGTGAGAAAGCGAAACGATGTGGAAGCCTTCGATCAGAAGTATCGTAAGTACGTGGCAAATTGTAAGTCTTGCTGGTCGATGGATCGTTTGCGCTGCTCTCTGGGATTGCGTCCTCGATGGCCCTGGATATGTTGGAACACTCGCAGAAATCTCGAACAGACCCTCCGTACAAAGATATTTGATCAGCTGAACGCGATACAGCCAATAAAACACGAAATAGAAAAGTATAAGACAAATCCAAGGTTGCAAAGTAGAGAAGCCAAAGGTAATACCTTTCAGAGTGTTCATATCGTTATCCATACAGAAACTCATGTCACTGGTGTCGGAAAAATCGTAGTGACGAGGTGTAAACATACTGGAGGGATTGGGTCTGTCTTGATCAGGCTTCTTTGCCGAAGGCGTCTTCGTCATCATTGATTCAACAAATTGATCTGTCAACTGACTTTTCCTTGGACCGGCTAAATCATTATTTGCTGAAAACAGGCTAGTTTCTATTCATAGCAGAAAATATACAATGCTGGAAGCCAAAAGATTTAGTTGAGCAGGATCGCGTTGAAAATTTTAGTAATATATTCCAATGCTACAGAATTTTTAGTTGTTTAAAAAATTCATAAAAGATGTGGATCAACCAATTCTTTCGGCCTATAATACAGCTCGACCCGAGTTACTTTTCTCTATTTTGCTCATCGGAGACATATTGTAGCGAACTGTCTCAATCCTTGCGATTCTTGCACGAGGGGATGGATCAACCGAACGACTCTTCGTTTTCTCCAATGGAATAATCTTCATCGGTGTCGCCACAAACTTCCCTTCACCCAAGATCAATCTCATTTTCTTCGCTACGGGATCATCCATTTCCTCCTCAAGATCCTCGCAACGTTGGCTGGTGTGCTTATCTTTCGAAAGATCGGATGGCTGGTCCATGTGCTCCAATTCCTGGTCCATTCCTTGTTCCACTTCCTCCCCGACTGCATCGATCGGTTCTGAAACCGAGATTCCGTCCACCTCGCTTGCTACATCCTCGTGCTCTATTTCCTGCTGTCCCTGGTCCAGGGAAGGACTCTTTGAATCGATCGGACGGTCATGAGGAATACTCTGATCTTCCCCGATATGAATTGAAATTTCTGACGGCGATTGTACGGTGTTACCTTCTGCTAGACACATTTCTTCCAACATCAAGGTATCCACTGATAGGGCGTCTGAATTCGACGAGTCAGTTCTTAATTTAATTTCAGATAAATTATTTTATTATTGTTATTATTATTGTTATCATAATTACTATTCAGATGAATAAAATTTGTGTAAGATGCGAAATCGGGAGATCAAATCTACAATAATTTAATCAAACTAAGGATGGTCGATTATGAAAAAAGAAAATATTCTCAAAGCCATCAAAGATGTCGAAGGACATCTCGTGATAAAACGTAAACGAGCACCTATGGAATTCTCATAATTTTTTTCCCAGCCACCGATCCTCGACCCATGGTAGATCTTGCGCATGTGGGAGAAATTAATCTTTGGCGGTGGCATTTCCAGCAACTTCAACGTTCGATCCCTCTTCTCTTCCTCCTGCCTCTTCAACTGTGCAGCTAGCTAAGAACCGGAAGGAACCGGAAATAACATGCTATAAGAATCGCGCTATGAAAAAAAAAAAAAAAAAGAAAATTGAGAATCTAGAAAATTCGCAAAAAGTTGTGAAAAAACCTCCGTCTTGATCGTGTTCAACTCCTTCTCGCGTGCTTCGATACTTCGATTAAGATCTTCCCATTCTTTGTCGAGTCCCATATGGTCTAGAATTGCGCGCGCAAGCTCGACGATTTTCGCGCGCATTCTCAGCCACGTAATCCGCTCTCTCTGCTTTAAAATTTTCTCGAACTCGTTGATCTTATATTCCACCACCATTTTATCGACTCGAAGCTTCTCCAATTTTACCTTGTTTTCTTCCCTCACCTTGGCTAAAGGAAATTCTTCGTATTTTGCCTAAATAACGTTGCGATCGTAGAATGAAATTCAACGAGACCGATCTTCCGATTTTCATCTGGAATTTTACATTGCGATGCAAAGAAAATTACGTACGTGGTACGATTCCCATACTCTTTCGTATTCGTTGTAAATATTTTCATATTGTCCACAGTCCAATTCCATGACTTTGTAGTCGTTATCCAAATTAAGCTTCATTAGCTCGATTTTATTAGAAATTTCGTTAATATATTTATTGTGCCTATGAACGAGTTTTCAAAATGATACACCTAATGAATAGCTCGAAGCAGCGTTGATCCGATTATCTTACGTACTTGTTTAAAATGTTAGTCAAAATCACAATATTACCCTCCGTATTCCTTGCCTTTTCCTTCAACTCCTTCCTCGTTTGCAATTGTGTCTGCACCTTAGTCTTCAATTCTTTTATTTCACTTGCAACTTCTTAGAAAAATTCATAAAAACACGATTTTCGTAGTATCTTACTTGCAGATGTCACAAACAAATCGTAGAATTTGATTCTACGTACGCGTTATCAAAGAATTAGGAACCACACATAACCTATATTATACATAATATCAAATCTGACAGAAAACTATCTTATTTCAAGTAGCTAAGAGGATGATCTTGGCGATATTTATTTAATAGTGTCAATGTTATTTCAAATATCAATCGGCGTTAATCACCGCAAAAGCTGTCAAGTATCGTTTCAAATATCAAACGATATGGAATATCAAATATCATAAACTGACAATAATTTAACACAAACATCGATGCGTGTGACATTATTTTAAGGAAAATGGCAGGTAACAGTGAAATAAAGAGGTTACTTACCAGAGGACGTGCCCTTGGCTGCTTCAATTTCTACACGCAGACAGGTTTCCAACATATTCATGAACTGCGGATCGTCACAGCTGATTGCGGATTCCATTTTCACTACGCAACGCTAATTTCGCGACAAATTACTCGAATTTGATAGAAAAATTTGAACAAAACTGCAAAAGAATACGAAATTCCGTGTTACGCAGTACCACTTGCCGAGCACTATGTGAAAGTGACGTCACGGGCCCCGTCGAACTTAAGAACGCGCTCTGATTGGATGGCGCTGTTTCGCAATAATTTCGCGCGAAATTTAACGCGCCTTTTCAGACCATATTAATAATTATCATTAATATGCAAGGCGAATCAGTGGCTTTAATAACGCGATAATAACGCTAAATCCTTTTTTACGTAATCTCAGTTGCTCAGGAAAACAATGCGACTGAAACTAATAACGAACGCGATAAGAAAATTAGTGAAAGGTAAAATGCGATTAAGTAAGTTCTTAAGAAACTAAATTCTCTCGTCTTAGCGCGTCGAGCAATTCATCGAAATTCCGAAATAACAAACTTTATGAAAATATTAACGCACAGACAACCGAGACAGAAATTTCAAACAAAAGAAACAGAAAATTCACGAGCGCGGTACATGTAACTGCTGCTGCACCGTCGTGTCGCGTTTCTATGTTTACAGCGGCCCCCATTCGTTTACCTCGTTCCTCGCAGGTTGCACAACCTCCTCCGTACAAGCATAAAGGGAAATTTAATTCTCCTGTAGCGTTGGCGACGCGCGTAAACATTTTACGAGCAGGAAGCAACGAGCGGTCGTCACTGGCAACCGATTAATTTATCGGTCCTGGGGAAATTGATATCGAAAAATATAAGTAAAGGGTTGGATGCCGAGTGCACGGACACAGGGAACTGGCCACCGGCCAACTGGACGGCCATTTAGGTCAAAGAGAAAACCTCCCTCTTCCGTCGCCCGTCGCTTCCGTTCTGCTAGCGGCCACTCTGCGAATTGCCGATGCCTTTTTTACTATTTTCTCTCTTTTCGTAGCTGTCGTGTTAATGCTAAAGGTTAATTAAAGAGTTTGCACACGTTTAGTACGACGGAATGTTACAACATGGGGATACGACGAGATGGTAATTTTCTGAAAAAGGATATCTCATATAGCGGACGTGTCGTCGTACGCGAATTTTTTCAAGCGTCATCAGCGACTTACCACCTTTAAATCGTTAAGTCAACGTAGAATTCTACGATTTTTTCTTCTTTTTTTAACTTGGTCTCGTATTCGAATTCTTTTCTTAGAAGCTTTATTGGGTTCGTGTATAATTATGAGACACCAGATGCCTGGGATGCTTCGATAAACCCTGTTTCCAAACTTTTAAACGCATTCCTCTGGGCCAGGAAGCGATTTCAAAGTACGAAACGCTGCTCCCTGTGAGCCACTTCAAAACCTTCCCGTTCTCGTTTGTCCGACGCACGCCCTAAAATAAATTCCGGAGTAAGCTTGCAAATTTTACGAAATACCTTTCACACACATTCGGCCTCTCGCCGCGTGAAAAAAACACATACGAAAGATAATTAACCCTCTATAACGCCGACTAACTTGGAAATTGTATTTGTTCTCGCAGCCACGTTTTATGTCGCTCATCTTGTTTAATCGTCGTCGTAACGTTCTATTCTACCGTTCCACCGTTTACAGCATTTGTTACCTACTGTTTCTAAGAGGTTTCTACCGAAACCAAGGGACCAAAATCAGCGCCAATTTTCGTTCTGTAACGAGATAGAAATCTGATGGTAAAAAAGTTAAAAGGCACGCGGAAATGGAGGCTCGTTTAACGAAGCCACTTGTTTCGTGATATTTATTCCGCGTACTTTCGTCGGTTTTCCCGTTCGAACCGACAAAATCCATAGATAGCAAGGGCCGGACAGAAAGGCGGGAAAGAGGCGAAAGGCAAAAAGGAAGAGGATTTGAAGGCGGTGGCTGTTCTTGCGTGCGTAAAAAAAGACGGCGTTGTGCCATTACGGGACAAAACAGCCAGCCAGAGACGCGCCGGTTCGCTTAAATGCAGCTGCGCGTGTGTCTGCAGTTTATTTAATAGGAATCGCGAACTCCGCGGTGTATACGCAACCGTGGTATCCTTTTTCGCGCGGACGGCGTTGTTTCGTCAGGCAACAAAACAGCGACCCGCGGCAAAGTATTGGGATCTTGGTGCAATCCGTCCTTCCCACCGACTGCCAACAAAGCCGCCAACTGAAAACGATCACACGGCCCGAAGAATGCTGGATCCTGTTCCATCTCGCGGTTCAGTGACCTGTCTGTAATTAATATCACGTTTCGTTCGTTCTTTTCCCTTTTTCTTCCGTCATAGGGATCATTTCTCCCGCTTCTGGGAAATAAAAGGAAATCTCCAGGGAATTTTTCTCAGCAGAAACCTTTTTTCGGGAACCTTTTCAGAAAGATAAGGAGGTGGTGAGCGGAAAAGTTCGGCGGTTAATGAGTCTAATTAATCTATCAGTTTCGTCCCTCGTCGGTTTTAAATTTGTCTCGATCGTCCCTCGTGTAACAACGCTAAAAAAAAAAAAAAACAGGAACACTTTTACAACCGAAACAATGCTGTGATAGAAAAAAAAAGAAAAAATAAAAAAGGAAAAAGAGGAAAATTCAGGGCATTCCTATGGAGATGCATTGAAATTCATACATGCTAGTTCACCCCGTAGCAACCAATCCAGCGACGAGTTTAACTTTTTCGTTAAATCAGCACATTCATCAGCGCGAAACTATCTCTGTTACAAAAAGGGAGAACAACCGAAACAAGAAAGAAAAAGATAGCTAGGAACCAACAAATTCGGTTTTATGAAACTTTCTGTTGAATGAAGCGTACGAATGTACCGGTGAAACGCGAAACAGAAGGACACCATAGGGTAGAACAGACTTGTGGCAGATGAAAGAGGATGGCAGATAGTGTACAGCGCGCATCTCTGTGAGCTTTCGCAATTTACGAGGCGCAACGAGACGTCGACATCGTCAACGGGTGCTCGACGCCTTTCAACCGACACAGATCGTGATGGTGAACGTAATGTTTTCAATGAGAACTCGCTCCCGACCTCCTATTCCCCTTGTTTTTCGCCATTTATCAACCGCTAAGCCTCCGACTGACAAGAAAACAAATATCGCAAAGTTCCGACGTTTCTGTGCGTTCGAATCACGATCGGAAAAATCGACAACTTACATTGAACTTTTGCAAAGGACCGAAGCCTTTTTATGGCCTTCTGCTTTTCTATTTTGACAATTGCGTGCTCGAGAGTGAAAAAAATAACTGCCAGCCGCCATGAATTCTCACATAAAAATGTATTGGTTTCATGGCTAAGAGATATCGTCGTTTATCGAAATAAGTTTCGTAAAGCGCTTCCCTTTTATCCCACCCTTCCAGCAAATGCTTGTCCGGTATAGAATTCTTATATCTACTTTCCCGCTACTCTCCTCTTTTGTTTCTCGGTAACTCGATCCAGGTCGAACGATAAGCCACACGGAACTAGAAAGAAGTGAAAAAGTGGAAGTCCTCGAGACGCGACGACTGCGATTAAAAATTGCAGGTACGCTCGATTCACGAGCAACGTCGAAGCATGAAAGCAGTTGGTATCCTTTTGAAAACGAGCACCCACGTGAGGCTGTATCCAGCCCGCAGCTATCGTCTCGGTCGTTTATCCGTGCGCGTACTTTATTTCCATATTTCGCCGCGCCACGTCGATCCTTGCGCGTTCGTTCAAGAACGTTCGTGCGCATCCGTCGCCTCCGGCTGCGATGTTTCGAACGAGGAGGAGGAAAAAAGGAGAAAAAGGGGCAAGAACGAACGACGAGGAAACGATCCCTGAATTCTCCCTTAGCCGTCGGCTACGAGCTACCCCTCTTGGTCTAGCCCCGATAAACGGCTAGACGAATTTCTTTGCCTCCTCCACCCTTCCGGATGGAATTCTCGCGGCGCGTCAAGGCGATGCCTTTCTCCGTTTCCACGTGATCCTGACAGCGGATGATTAAAAAGGGAGAAGCGTTTCTCTGCTGCAGCGAGACAAACTTGGAAAGAAAACGAGAGTCGAACGATTTATGAATCAGCGATAGATCATAGCGCGGTGAAATATGGGGTAAATTTAAATACGTTCGTTTGGAAAATGAGCAACGGAAGGAGGGAAGCACAGTTGGAAACTTTTGGGAATTGATTGCCTCGCGGGGCAGTATTTCGCCGTTGTTCTAAACGGGTAATCGCGAGCAGTCGGCGAGCGTGCAACTTGTTTATACGCTGCAGTTAAATCCCCGTTGCCAAGTAGGGCCCGGCTTGCAATTGGCGATACGCCAGCCACGCGTAACATCGCCTCGAAATTCCCCCATCCCAACTGCATTTCCCTAATTTCTCTGTTGTTCCAGATTCCCGTAAGGTTGCGAGCGAAACTCTGCTCTTTGCCGGGCGAAAGCACGCGAATTTCGATTCCGATGAAACGTATTTTGTCCTTTTTCTATAATATGCTTTCCTATTCGATCGTCTCGTTCTAATATAAAGCCGCGTACCTTTTAAATCACTCGTTGCTCTATGCAAACTTTAAGGTTTAACGAATTGACCATGCTTGCGGCGGTACAACAGAGAGATTCATCACCGTTGAAAGCTAGGAGATCGAAATATCGAGAGAAAGGGACGTAATTGCCGGTGGAAGAATGGAAGCCAAATGATCGCAGACATTCCGCGAAGGAGAAATCTGTCGGTCTCGCTCGGCTCGCGATCAAACGTCCCACGAATGATTTTCTTTTTCTATTCAACGGGGGAAGCCGCAGAAGCACTCCGGTTGATAGGCCACTGATCGCACGGTATCCCCGTATTGGCTTCCACCGGTGGCGCCCTGGCGTACATCTCTCTTGCAAATGGATCTTCACGGAAACTAGATTCACCGGAGCCGGAATGACAAGAAAGGAGACGCTAAATTGGATGTACGGCTGGCTCGGATGATGGGCTCAACAGGCTTCCAGCCGATTCAATCGACTCGAATCGTGCTTAGAATTCGATAACCCTCCCGGTCGATTATCGTCCGCCGGAATTTTTTAAGAAGCTCCACTATCTCGCGTTCTCTTCGTCGAAAAGTAAGAAGCGAGATATTACGATCGATCCGCTTACAGAATAATTTCAACGCGACGGGAATCGATGCGTCGATCGTCAAACGTCTGACGAAAATTACGTCCGCAAGAGTATTTTTACGAAACCCACGAATCTCGAACTAACGAGTAGAAATCGTAGCAACGTGTACGTCTTGAAAGTTTCAATATCGTAAGGAAATCGATCGAATCGCCGGATAAAGCTGAAGTTTCGTTCCAATCTTACGCCTGATCACAACGTTCGTGAAAAATGTGGCAGGAAACGAAAAACGATCGAACCGCGATCACGTTTATCGTGCGAAATCCACCTTTAACGTACACTGTTATCCGGAAACGCGCGAAAAACCTATCTGAATTCAAAATTCAAGATCTCCCATGCCATTCTAATCGAGCGAGTTGCTGCGTGGAAACGCGTTACGAGAGCGATGAAAGCGAATCATCATCGTCGGGCACGTAATCCCGGATCCCTTTACCGACCTCGTACCAATCACACGAGGCCCGGAAACGCATAAAACCCGACCGACATTCGCGCAGCGGTTTCCGTGGCGAGCATATCCCGCAGAAAATCCTGCACCGCTCGTAAAAGTATCTCGTATCGCGGCGCGCAACTCTTTTCCTCGGCGTGCCGGGCTTTTTACCGCGTCGGAGAACTCGTTACTCGGTCTAACGTGGCCTCAAAGCGGACCGTTGCTTTCGAAACGGAAGATAAATCGAGGCTGCGCGGCCTTTAGTACCGGTACGCACGAAAGAAGTCAAAGAAATAAGAAAATTAGCTCGTTCGCAAGCCAGACCCGATTCCAATTTTCTCAATTTCGACTTACCACCGTTTCTACCGTTTCCGAGATTTCCTAAGGTTTGTCTGGTATTTTTGGAAGAGCAATCTCTTACGGTGGAATTTTCTCAGTCGCGACACGTTCTTTCTTATCTCCACTCGTCCCTCTCGTGCTCCTCTCGCTGGTAGAAATCACGAAATACGCGCGAGTTTCCCGGTTGAACGGACGGCATTTATTCCTGACGAGTAGCATTACGCCGTTTCTACTCGATTTCCATCGTTTCTTCTCTCGGGCTTCGCCCGTGATTTGCCCGGCCAGACTCTGTTTAGAAACATTCGCTCGTAGAAAGAACAGTTGCATGCGTGTTACGATCTTGTACCGAAACATCTGAAACGAATCCGCGAGTACTTTCTGCGTAAATCTTCGGCCGGTTACTATATCGCCGGAGTGGCGAACGATAGAACGCAAGGGAAGGATAAAATCGGCGAAATCCGAAAATCGAGTTAACGCAGCCGCGTGTGATTTAGGATCGGGCGTTGCGCAGGCTGTCGCGATCGTCAGCGCGATAAATGGGAAAGCACTCGGCGCGAGAAGTTCATATTTTATTGCGTAATAAAATATAATCCCGCGACGAGGAGTGGCACAAGGAGGACGACGGGTCACGCATCGAGAATTTATTACGATGCTACGGCACGAAGCTTCGTGAAAAGCGGGTCAGCTCCGGGTACAGTCGCGTTGTCCGCGTATTGTTCGAATCGGGAAGAGCGACGAATCTGCGCCGATTTCTGACAAGAACAGAGAGAAGTAGGGTCGAGATAAAGAGGAGAGTAACATTGGAAATAGGATAGTAGTTTAGGAAAGATAATGGCAGAGATATGCAAGAGGAATTATTAATCGCGACGCTGCAGAAAGTCTTTCCCCCTTTTTCCTCCATCTTCTTCTCGTTTCGATGTTACCGTAATGCTTCGAGAGAAACGACGCTTCAGCGTACAGATGGTCGACTGCTTTTGAACAGTGACAAAAGCCCATAATTCGTCAAACACCATTACCAGACACATCCTCGGAGAGGAGAGGAACGCGTATCCGACATAGCGAAACGCAGCCAAGTAGTTGATGCCAGTCATTAGTCAGCCGGTGGAGACGCAGCCGAGAAGCTGGCAAGCAGCTTCCCTCCGGGAACTTTCGTAATTTGACGTAACAGATGCACCAACTGAATTCGTAATACTTCGACAGAGGCGGCGGCCGGACGACTATCGGTTTCCGATACCGAATCCTGTCATTAAACCTAACGAATATTCAATTACACCTGGCCCGATTGTTCCGATTGGTGCAGCTTATCAATCGTTTGGATCGGCGCTCAAGTACCGTGGAACCTTCTCTTTTTCCCGAATTTTCATTACTCGCAATCTTCTCGATAATTTTCCAATTTTCGCAATATCCGAATTGCTAATTACTTAACACGTTTTCGACGGGGAGGGGGGACATTCACAAGTTTTTCTCAAGTTCCACTATCCGCACAGAAACACGCAATCCTTCTCCTTCTACTCGTTTCAGCAAATCCAATAAAAAATGGAAGTTCGAAGTTGCAGCTAAACCCCAATAGCACCGATATTCAGCCAGATATTTCGCCGAAACTTTCTGCGAAATATTCGATACTTCTTCTATTTCTCTCGCGATACGAGAATTCACAACATCCACCGCAATGCGCATCCTGGATACTAGAGGAGTTTAATCATCTCGCTAAATTAAAACTCGAGTTTCGATCCACCGGCTGGGCCAAATAATTAAGCGTGAATAATCGCATCCGTCAAAATTAGAGCTTAATGAAACCGAAACATCGGTGGAAGATAAAACGAATATTCTCCGGTTATCATTTCTGGATAACACGTGAGCAACGTGGTCGACAACGGACCGTTCTGCGACCGAATGGCCGCAAAGAAGAGCTATCTCGCGATTTGCGAACGTTGAAATTAAATTTCCAGCTAATTTTACGTCGCGGAATGTTCCATATAGCGGCCCTACACGTCTAGGATTCATTGTCGATGATTACAATCTGGTTCCTAAAATCACGGAGAATAATTTCTATAGAGATCCATCCAATTTTCAAATTACCATTTTAAAATTTAAAATTCCGACGGGCGGTCGTTTTTCTACCGAGTGTCTCGGCTCGTATAAAATGGAATACGTTGAAAGGCGTAATGGCATTTCCAATGGCGAGAAAGCGAAACTAACAGGTGAAACGTTTCGTGTAGATTCGACGGACGATGAAAATTGGCGAGGTAATCTAGTTATAGCGATAAGTTACGACGCGGGCAAGACAAGGTGGCCAGATTTCAAGCGCGCTATTAGCCAGGCAAACTAGGATTCTGATTAGGAATGAGACCCCGATGCCTGGAAATGGCGTGCATTGTGTTCTCGGCCCATTCACCCCGTCGATAGCGTGTCCGTGTGTGTTTTTGTGCGAGCGCGCGCGCATCTGTATATATGTGTATACGTTCGTATTGGCCCACCACCGACGTTAGCCTCGATCTCCATCCTATATACTATACGCGCATGATGAGCCCTTGAAGCCCCACAATGAACTAGTATTGTAACGTAGCCGTCCTGCACAATGTAATTCTGCACGGAGCATGCGATAGAGGAAGCCAAAGTAACTTAATCAGCGAGCGAGTTTCGGTTTCTTTGACATACACGATACAAATTTTTCTACGATTATGCCACCGCTCTGGAAAATCTGTCCACGGTGATGAACTGGAGAATCGTTCGTCGAAGAAGAAAAGATAAATACGCGCAACGCTCGCGAAAGTATTCGAACAGTCTTAGAAACCTCCTATGTACGTGTAGGATCTCTACTACAATTAGTTTATTTACAACGAATGGATTAAACGGACGTTCGTTAAACAGGAAACGATGGTTATTTAACGTGAACCAAATACAATAACGTACTGTAATTAAGACAACTAAATAGTTAACTCGCAACTCTCGTCGCCACGGATCCAACGCTCTCTCTCTCTCTCTCTTTCTCTTTGAATTATTCGCGTCAATACAACGAGATTAATTATTAATGTAAGTTACAATATGGCGAGACCATATTTGGCACGAATTATACGTTTAAGATCACCGTTCATTCTGTATGGTTTACAATTTTTCGCATGGTATATATGTGCAATAAACGTGTTGTAACTTTCACGTAGATTTTCAGACTGGTTTCCAATTTTACTAGTATAATCACGATAGTCGTGTCTCATTACGCCGCTAACAAAGTTTCAAAAAGTTTCATACAATGCACATAATATATTCATGCAAATTTTCCACTGGTAGGTAGGTAGGTAGGTGTTCGAATACTTTCGCGAGCCGCTACGCGTACGCCACGAATATACTTTAATTACTGAATTTTTAGAAGAATACCTATTTTTCCACTATGCCGGCGAAATTCGTTACCATAATTATTTATCCCCGTTACTCGTCTACAAATTATTATCGCGGTGTACTGTAACGTATTATAAGTTTTGGCGAGAATTTGATCGCTCTTGCCCATTAATCGGCCCAGCGCGCGTTTCGACAAAATTTATGAAAAGGTATCGCAGTTTGTATACGCCATTCATCGATTCAACATCCCCCTGCATTCGCGAGTGGCCATTAAAATTCAGATCCATTGATCGGTAATTTAAAAATAAACACATTCGCGTTATTCCGTAATTACAATCGAATGAAACCAGTTACAGAAGTCGCTTTGATCAGCGATTTTAAAGATACTTTTGTGAAAGCTTCGTATCCATTCAGCGCGTCCAATTTATCGCAAATTCAGTGACGGTTCGTGTTACCTCAAAACGTCCATGACCTCGAGGTATCGATACGTCGATTCATTCGACGTATCGTTGCACGCATTTCAAAAACAATACGAGTGTTTACGAATAGAAGTTATACGAATGAAAAGCTATACGAATCCGGCTTTTCCGTGATAGTTCAATGATCAGCGCCTGATCGATACACGTCGGATACGTCGCGTTGCCCCGATCGAAGTACATACGTTTCCTTTCACGACGGACTTTGATCGATAGCCGGTGTTCTCCTTTTAACTCGAGACAGAGGAGATCGCGACGAATCGAATTTTTCTGCGGAAAACGATCGAGCAAAGGAAACTAGCCCGGAGCCATCGATAATTCATCGAACGCCCCAGCCGATTCTTTGCCCGGTCGACCTCGAAATTCACCTCGATAAACCCTTTGATCGAGTCCCCGATACCGATTACACGGAAATTTGGCCGAAGATTTCTGCCAAGGACGTTCGATCGAGCGCGATTCCTCGATTCGACGTAGCGAACGAAAGGAAAGTACAGACATTTGGCTCGGTTAAAAGTTCCAAGGTAGAACGTGCACGTGTGCAGATATCGCGAAGCCAAATCTCGCTATCTAGATAATTAATTTTATAATATAATTAGATAAATCGTAAAATCGTGGATATCGGTAATTCGACGAATATTTCTCTAACTTTAGATTCGTAAGAGCGCGCTTCTCAACTTGTTGATCGTTCGACCGCGCCATTAGAATCGAAGTTCGATTTTCTCGTGTTCAAGCGACCTGGCACCAAGCAAGTTAGGCGACAAGACGATCGATAATGTTTGTTTCAGAGAGATCTTTGTCCTTTGTGTTTCAGCCTGCAATAAAACATACTACGGGGACGTGGGTAAAACTTACGACCTGGAACTCCATCGACCAAAGGAGGACAAGGTGCCTTACATTTGCAAGCTCACCTTCAGCGCACCGGGCGGCGATCTGGGAGACATCATACAGGCAAGTTTCCTCGAAAGCCTCTTTGATTATCCTCCGTAACAAAGACCCTAACCTAGACCCGAACCTGTATTCCTAATTAACATACAGCCTGAATGACTGCGTGGAGTAATTAGACAAGTAACGAGGTATCTCGTAAATGCACCATCGCATAATCGAAGTTATCAAAGAAATTTACATCCGTCTGAGTGAAACTTTTCGTTAAATAGCGATAGTTTCGAGGGCGGAAAAGACAGCGTTGCTGCTTTTTCCGTTGAAAAGGCGCGCCAGATATTAAAAAAAAAAAAAAAAAGAAATGCAAAAAAGAAGGATAGATAGAAAGAGGAGAAGGAATAAGAAAGAAACGACAAGAAAGATGAAAAGAGAGAGAATTGCGGGAAACAAGGCAGAAACGTGGTCTGCCGGACGAGCAGAAATTAACGGTGGAATTTTTTAATAACGCAAATTGCTTGGATTGCGCCAGTTAGCCGGAGGGAAGCATAACCGAACGTCGTTTCACGGCCTCGAATACTTTCGTAAACGAAACGAACGAGCGGTCCGAAAGTTTCTTCCGCGCGTTGCCAAATTTATTTATATGCGGCCTGTTTGCCAGCCTCTCGCGGCTCTTCTCCGCGTGTTTGCCGTTTTTATCAAAGCCACTCTCTCTCTCTCTCTCTCTCTCTCTCTCACACACACACACGACTGCTCGCGCGGCTCTTTCTTTCTCTCCGATGCTCTATCTCCGCCCCCCCGGGGAACGTCGATATTTTAATCGTCGTCGGATCATTCCACACGAGATTGATACTTGATAACTCGGTTACTCGCGCAGAACCGAAAGCTAGAGGGGTGAAAGAGATCGAAGAGCTGTTCTACGAGATGTTCGCGCGTGTGTTTACCGTTAAAATATTCGACGCGGTAATGCATTGCCGGATATTAACGTTTAATGGCGCACGATGGAAAGTTTCGAAAGGAGAATCTTACTACCGAGAGCTACGAGCAAACAGATATATCTAATCGGTATCTCTCGAGCATCCAACAACTCGGACGATTTCTATCGTTACTCGATGGAATATTAGATCGAACAATTGCAAAAAGAGAAACGAACGTCTGACGAAAGTAATCTTCTACCACTGAATACTCGCTATGATACAAAAGTTTGAATGGTACAGAGATGTAGTACCAGTCATTCACAGGTCATGGCGGTTAACCGCGCTTCCCGAAATTTTTTAAACGAGCCAAGTACTTCTGATCGATGCTTATCTCGTATGGAACTCCACCGATCGGAAGGAAATTTCAGTTAACGTGCAACTAACTGAACTTCAGCTGGCTGAATTCGCTTATCCGAATACGAGTTCCTATTACGTGGGCGAAAAATAACGAGGAAAATTGGCGAGCTCCTCTTGTATTGAACTCCGATTGTACAAACTATTTTTATACCCTGACAAGTTCAAACGGCCGCAGTTCTACCGTAATTTCATCGATTTTCTCTAATTTTTGTTTCATAGGGTTAATCGATCTGGCAAATAGATGATATTTGTGTGTGAACGCGAAGCTCCGAACACTTTCGCGTAATAATATAATCTCCATAGCAGCGAACGCGTTAAAGGAAAGAGGATAAATTCGACGATGTTCTGACTTCTCGAAAAACTGAGAGATTACAGAAAGAGCGTAGTGTCGTAGGAAGTTTAATCGACGTTACGGTGCTGGCGATTTCAGTTGACGTTCGACAGCTTCACCCTGGGGAAATTCGTGTCGTTCACGGCGGAGGGCTGCCCGGACGGATCGCTGCAGATTTCGGAGGCCCAACGGCCGGACGTTGGCGGCCTCTGGTGCGGAACGTCCTGGGGTCCCGCGATTTACTACAGCGAAACCCAGACCGTCTCCATCACGCTGAAGCTGCTCAGGCTCAGTAAGGATCAGACGGGATTCAATTTCGACTTCAGGATGGTGTACAAGATGATCAGGAAGTCGGACGCCGTGGCACGCTACGGGAATCCATTCGTCGGTACGTACGTCTCCGTCTTCTTTCGCTCTCTATCGTGATTTGTTTCCATGCCGATGCTTTTACGTTGATAACTTCGCCGCTCGGATGAGACGGAATTTACATAAGCCGGATACTTTTGAAAACAACGCGGTTCGAATTCTTCGGTGTCGAGATCGTCGAGTTCGTCGCGGACGGAAATCGAAGTTTCTTGTCAAAATTTTCTTTATCTCAAATCGAGATGGATTTAGTCGTTCTTTCTTTTTTTCTATTTTTTTTTCCTTTTTTTCTTCCTGCTGCATCCTTGCGTGGAGGCTGACGTCTTGCAGTAACGTTGATAATCAACGACGGTGGTTATTAAATTAATTATGTAACTAGATCGTAAAGTGCTTTAAAGAACCGTACGGCGAAGCTTCGTTTATATGAACTTGTCGGACAACAAATAGTTTATCCCTTAAATAGTTTGTCCATTGCGTCCATATAAACAGCGGTGTTCGTATAGACGAAGCTCTATCCTGGCTCGTTTGAATTTTCAGATACTCTTTTGATTCAACGCTCGACGTTCCATGGAGATCACAATTCTATTTTCCAAGTAGATTATGTTTCAATGCCACGTGATTCGTTTAATTGCCAGTAATCGTCGCGCATTTTCGCCCAGACAAAAGTAGCTTTGCAAAACAGATTATATGTTAAAAGGAAAAGTCATTGGTTAAAAAGAAGGTAGAAAAACGTCCATCTTATAAAATATATATAAAGATTGCAGAGATTGCAGGAAAAAAATCATCGATCTTGTAAAATATATAGAAAGGCGTAGGATTACAGAGTAAGCAAAGAAGATAGAACAAAGAAGAAATAAAAATGACGATTGCAGGTATAACGCAGCCGACAGGAACACCATCTTCGACGGAATTGACTTTGTCGACGTCCTCAAGCGACTACGCGAACAGCTCGATGGCGATGCCGGTGCAGATGGTCGAACAGCCGTCGACCACGACGAAACCAAGCAGCGAGCAATACCTCGGGGATCTGATATCCGGAACCTACTGTTCCCGCATATTCAGCGACTGCGACCGGAAGAAGTGCAGACTGCAGTCTCCCAACTTTCCCGGATTGTATCCGCGCAATCTCACCTGCTACTACGCGGTAAGCCCGTTCGAAATTTTCCACCCCTGGAAACTTTCGAATAACCACCTGCCGCCCTGTAAACACGAAACGCCGAAGAATAGCGCAGAAAATTTTCGCAACTTCTTCTGTTTGCCGGATAGGGTTCTTCTCGAGAGGAAATAGCTTTTTGAAAAGTTCCTCCCCTCTTTGATTGATAGAACTTGATAAAAGTTTCTCTCGTTCGATAATTTACCTTTTTTTTTATATATATAAGTACATATATAAATAATATTTCACGCAAGGAGGCGATTAGAAATTGTTCGCTCGCTGAGGTAGCTTCTCTAGAAAAATCGTTTCTTGGAAGATTCTTTACTTCCAATATGGAAGACTTACGAGTGCTCCTGCTACGTTACTATCTTCTTAGTTTATGTAACATCTCGCGTCGGGTTGGACGACTGTTTCTTTCGAAAATTAATAGACGAAGTAGTAAGTTCCTGACGATTTCCTAGCTTCGTGGGGTTACATGGGATTCGTGGAAAATCCTTTTAGCAAATGACCTAGGACGTTAAGCTGTAAACTCTCGCGATACTTAATATCGAGTTAGAAAATCGTTCGTACGAATTGTAGAAGCCTTCGCTGTTTATTTTGTACCGTAGAACTCGAATACGGGATCATAAATCTGTGGCGCGTAGTCCGTGGCGACGATTCCGGAGACCGCCTTTCTTAGCGAGTTATTCGAAAATTTATGTAGCTGTCCGAAGGAAGAATGAAGTTGGAACGAGTAAGTCGCGCGGTACGATGAAGCTCCTTCGTCGGGAATGGCTCGATTTCTGGTGTTTACGTAATCCTTGGAGGCTTCGTGAATTTTTCCAACTTCCCCGCTGTTAGTGGATATCCGAATTGTCATAGTAAGGAAGAAAATTTATATAAAAATAATAGACGCGGATTCTGGTAGAGAAGCGATTAACGTGATCACGCCTGTCACGAACGTGATTTTCTTTACTTCCACGATATTCACGTTCGAAATAGCGGCTTTGATGTACGCATGGTCGCGAAAATGTTCGACGTCCAGAGACAACTTTTACGAATATATCAGTCGTGCCCGTTATACGAAACAACAAATTCGGCTACTATACTATATTATATCTTGTATAATATCTGGCAACATCCTTTACATGCATTCTCAGATTGCTTTCAAACCTTATCACTGTGATCATGGCCGTCCTTTCTCGTCATAGACCTTGATAAAATTTCCAAATGTCTAAAACATAACACGCACGATATGAACGTGAAAGTTTTCTACGATAAGCGTTCAAATACTCTCGTAAGAAATACTACGAAACAAAATCGTGCACGTAGAGAAAATATCATCGCGCAAGGAGGATCTGCTTGTGCGGAATTATTTGAAATCACAAATTACTAATTGTTCACGAACGCAATTGTAACAGCCTGGAACATCCTGCGAACAAAGAGGTCCACGATGATCCGCGAGGACGTCGATGAGAGGGTCTTGGACAATCGAAATCTCGACGGCGCCCTAATGAATATTAACGAAGCTGTTCCGTGGAGCGTGAAAGGAAAGGGGTGTGACGTTGGAATGTTCTCCGTGACACGCGAAACGTTGCGGGCTAATCCGAGGAACGGTATTTCAGGTCGAAATCGCACGACGGTCCGAGCAAATTGAACGGGTCGATGCACGGGCTCGGTTTCGAAACGAAGAGGAACGAACGCGACCAACGGTGGCGTTCCGACGAAAATTTACGAGGCACCGCCACGAGTGTACAACCCGCGCACCATTATTCTCCTTTTGCCCGCTAAAGCCGATACGACCCGTTAAATACACTTCGATACGACCACTGAAATTTTCTGCACCCGCTTCTCACGAAAGTTGCGCCAATTTCGATGTCGTTTCCACGACAGTCGCAACGAGGTACTTTCGTTACACGAGGAATGGAGATTGGATCGTATGGAATGCGTGGTAAACAGGGAAGTAGAGAGGCTGGTTAGACTAGAAATAGGGGAAAATAAAACGAGGACGTTAAATGGCACGTGTGACGCTCGAAGTGTAATCGTTCGATAAGAAACGTTGATTAAGACGATAGGATCGAAACAGAAGAGCGCTCGATGTGGCTATATCGTAAAAAATGAAGGACACGCGTACAATGGTGTGTAAACGTTTATGCTTTTGCGAGGGACGTACGCGATAGGAAATACGCGATCGCGGCGGTGCTTTGATCGAGAAGTAATTTAATTTACCACCCTCCTCTGAACGTGGTTCATTCGATTAACCGATACACCTCTCTGATTCCAAGTTCGATAAATTGTTTTTCGGATAATATATAAGCGACACGAACATGCGCGAAGATAGATAGATAGATAAGCGGTAACGGTGGAGATAACGTTAATAAACAAACTAGACGAACAGGATTACAAAAGAAATGGATGAAACGAGAGCTAAGATAAAAGCGAGAAAACTGCGAACCAAAGTCTCTTTTTTTAGTCTAGAAACAAAGATTATTATTATATTATATTCGATATAAGCGATAGAACGCAGAATACGGTCCATTTTTAGTACGACGTCTGAAATCAGTCCGCCCTTTGTATTTACTACGATCGTTCTTTTCTTTTAGCGTATCGGGTTATCCGACGAGTGTTAAACCTTTTTGAGATCGGGTTTCTGTTCAGAGATAAAAGAAACTCTACACGGATGGAATAATGGCATTGCCCGATAGATGTTAGAAGATCACCGAACAGAATGATGTACATTTATTTACTTACTTAATTCGTATCATAGAAAAGTGTTGGGATAAAGTTTATAATTCGGTTTTTATTTCTCATCGGACTTTATGATTCAGATTAGCCTTCCTTATCAAAATTTATAATTTAGAAAAGACTGAAAACTTATCCGACCGCTCGGTACAACACCTTCTAAGTATCTTCCGTATTAATCTTACGACACAGGTGAGGCAGCACGACGTACCAGCAGGGAAACACGCCTTAATCTCCGTGAAACAGCCCCGGGGCCAATTGGTGGCCATAAGAGCGAGGCCAGCCACCCAAGCGGAATCATCGCCTCGCGAACTTCGCCTGTGGAAGGATTGCGATGTGGTTCAGGTACGTGGTAAAACCCGAAACGGCGAAAATTGCATGGATCGAGATAAATCCGAGACGTCGAACGATGGCTAGCCAGGACGAAACGCCGAACGGTCGTTACGCTCGCACGGTAATTCCGGCGGATGCGCTTCTTAAATCACGAACCCTCTGCCGAATTTATCGATCCGCAGAGAAGAGAAACTATCGCCGTGTGTTCTAAGTTGATAAGCGAAATTTATTGGCGGACTATAGGACCGGGCCAGATAAGAAAGATAACACGAGAATCCTGCCGAGTGGCTTCAAAATAGCCGACGAAAGTTTGCGGACGTACGTCAAACGGCTCGAAGACGGTTCCGATCGAGCGATTGGATTAATTGTTTTCCGAGAAATTGAAACGCGATCTTCTCGAGATTTATAGTGGCTACGAAAAGTGCTTGCTCGTAGCCTCGTTTTTTTTTTTGCGATACGTTTTCTTAACGGGTTTTCCGTTTTATTTACACGGTATGAAGTTTTTCGTAGTCGCATGAAAGCATTACTATAAGAGCCAGCCAATGTTACAAGATTATTTATACTTTTATGCGCATATTTGATATTTGTAATTTAGTATTTTACTTTATATTTGTGTTTGGATTTCTGTGGAACTTCGTTATCTCCGCGTCGTTCTGCAAATTTCATCTGTGCGATACAAAATACGCCAAAGACTTTTCGATTAACCGTGGCTGTTCGAAAGATATTCCATCGATTCTAACTAAAAAGTTCCAGTCCCTGTTTCCGTCGTACCATTTTTCCTACCGAATGGTATCAATCGTAAGAAAAGGAACGTCGTTTTGGCCCACAGGACTACGTGACCGTGTATGATGGCTACACGACCCGGGACCCGGTGATCCTCAAGTTCTGCGGAGGTGGTGAGCCGGTGCCGGAAGCCACTAGCAGCGGAACCGAGATCCTGGTCGAGTTCACCACGTCTCCTTACGGCACGTTCCTGCATCCAACGCCGCCGCATTCGCTCCACGGCTTTCAATTAGAAGTGCAAGTACGTGGTAATTCTGTTCAAACATTCATGGTGCCGGAACAGCGTGCTTTACACCTGACGGTGGCGAACTACCGCCCCCTTGGTTCACGGATCGCATTTAAATGGTTGGTCGGAGCAGCCACCGTTACCACAATTTTCTTCGGGAACGACGAGCCAACGAGATAATGAATTTTAGGACGGGGATTCTTCTTTCCTCCCTTTTTTCCTCTCGTTTCTTCCCTTTTTCTAACGAGTTAGGAGACGTTAATGTTGATGAATTCCTTTAGAATTGAGTAACCGAATTTTAAAACTCGTATTGTTTTCTTTCTTTTCTATAAACATTTATAAGGGTTAATAAATTCCTCTGTTTTCTACGTAGTAGCTAATCGTCTAAAAACTTGAATTCCTGTTGGAACGGCAACAACTATCGTTGCTGAGGTGGAACAAACTCGAGCGATACGCTCAGACGATAAACCGTCGAAGTTCTGATGTGCCTGGTACAACGTAGGTTGTCCTTGAGTTTCCAACGTTAATTCCCTCCCTTATTCGTAATAATTCGAGAAATTAAAGTATAAACCTTGGAACGTCTACAAGAGCAAAATAATTCTTCCGTTTTTCCCCCTTCCTATCTCCTATCTCGTTGTTTCCCAACGAACTGTGCTTGCAGGTGAAGTTCGTGGACGCCGACTCGCCGACGTACGCGAAGAACAAGCATTGCGAGTTCTGGCTGCAGGGCAGCGGGGGTGGCGTGCTCGCATCTCCACGGCATTCCTTGCCACGGAACAGCACGTGCCTGTATCATCTTCGCGGCGCTGGGCCGGCGCTTCCAAGTCCAACGCCACCGCGTCCTTTGCCCAAGTTTCCAGAGCAGAGGCCGGGAACCGTGTGGAGGAGACCGGCACCGCGACCACCGCAGCCGCAGTTCCGCGTCTGGCTGTCCATCCTCAAGTTCCACGTAGGCACCAGTTTGTCGAGCAGCGACGAGGACTGCTCCACCACCCTTATGGTGTGGGACGGCGAGATGATGCCACTCTCCGAGTGCTACGATCTTGCCTGGTCGGTTTAATCCCCTTTGATTAATCGCGAATGCCTCGTTAGAGCCGACGAGTTTCCGCTTGTTACGCTGGTTTTTCCGGAAAACCGATCCTCGTCCTCGTGTTTCGTTCGAGTTCCTGACGAGCGGCTCGGTGACTCGAATGTTCTTCGACCGACACTACGATTATAGTGGATGCGTGTCAGAACAATCTTATGACTGAACTACGTGCTTTCGTGCAAATTCCTGATCTTTTATAGATCTAATTTTAAACAGATGAAACCTAAGTTTTAATAAGTATAATACAGGATGTCCCAGTCGACGACCTGATTGTACATGAGAAAATAAGTCGAATGTATAAAGCACGTGTTTTTCGCTCGGGGCTTTGTTTTCGGGAAAGCCGACTTTGAATTTCCTCCGAGTTCGCATACGCTTGACTGTATCGTGGCACCTGGCAAATATTGTTGAAAATGCTGGTCACCGGTACCGCATACGCAGGTGTGCTCTCCGAGTTGGATTTTCCCTTTTTCCTCGAACGCGAAAATGACCCTCGCTTTTAACTGTCGAAGGCTTGTGTTGTCTTCGAAATAAACTTTTGAATTAATATGTACGCTTCTACATAAATGGATAAAGTAAATAATGGTTTGTATCGACCACATAGTTAAACGCATACGCCCTCGGAGGAAATTCAAAGTCGATTTTCTCGGTAACAAAGCCTGGAGTGAAAAAAATGTATTCGACTTATTTTCTTATTTACAATCATCCGCTTCGCGACTGTACCATCAATGCTGGAACACCCTGTATCTCGAATATTTCGTCTATGTTTGAACATCGTGCACATTTTGTGCATTTTTGCAACTTTAAATTTCCTGGAAACGCGTAAAAATCCGCGACCTACTTATGACCATGTATATGCACTTCGGTGGTTGGTTGTTTCGTTCGTCGGAACGACAGTCTATTGGAACACACATCCACTGTAACCACAGAACTTCGTACGAAACGATCGCTGGAAGAAATATAGCGAGATGTTAAATTGAAATATAAGCAACCACGAATCCGTCTATGCAGTGACATTCAGGCATGCAGCCATGTACGATTCGAAGCAAAGTGATCTTTAAGATATCTTGCTTGATTGGATATATGTTAGCGTACAAAGTCGAGTCCTAAATCAAGAACATCACGGTTATTGCCAGTTGATGTTCGCGCAACTTTCCTCGCTGATATCATCGATGGCATGGGATCCGTGGAAACGCCACGTCCCAGAGGACTCGTGAAAGCAGGAATCGACCTCTGACAAACACAAAACAGAGACTTTTAATCCGTCGGTTCTCCTTGCGGAACATCGATCGATGATCAGTGACATATAACTTACACGCAGCGTCCTACGTTTTCCAATAACAATTGAGCCAAAGTTAAGACGTTAATAACTTTTGCGATATGATCGTCAAATATCAATCAACGTAACGACTCGGGGAACCGCTTACGTGACCTCTGTTTTTCTTGAAACGTCAAAATGTATTTCTCATAGCTGTCGTTTCCTCGGATCTGTCGAAATTCCCTCGTCAAAATGCTCGAACGTTTGTCGAGTCTATAACCACGTTCTATTTCTTCCACGCGAACCGCACGCGAGAAAAAGATCGTCGAGTTCTTCCTGTCTGACCAAAATTCGTGAACTCTACCGTAGCAGAATCTGCGCTGCTTTTATATACTGCACGACCAACGGCTAAACCGCGAGATCCTCGTGTTTGCTTCTGTTTAGTTGAGTTTGCTTTCTTGTTACGCCATGCTGTTAACAGATCTTCTTGCCTGGATGTAGTTCGGTTTTTCTTGTCCGAGAGTTTGGTAGGGGGTTTGGGTTGTGTAAAGAGGTTTCGGGTAACTTGTCCCTCGGTTCAGAAATTTCTATGCAGCGATTCGGATGATTTATAGGTAGATCCTCGGTGTTTGAAGCTGGGAAATTAGTGGAAAGTAGATTCGCCCGCGAACCGTAGACCGGTGTTCCGCGTTTCTTATCTTACTCTCGTCTTAGATAACGATCTTCGTTTCGTTACGATACGTCAAATAAATGGATACGAGGAAAATGACGAGATTAACGAGAAAATTGACGCTGCAACGATTCTCCAATCTTTATACGTATCTCGAACATCCTCTAACTTTCCTTTCGCTACGATTTATAATCGTTTAACAGGATCGACTTAAGGCGATATTGAAACGAGAAATGTTTCGTTCAAACCCGAGATATTTCTCAAAGAAACACAATTACGTCGGCAATGACCGAAAGAACGCAGCATCGTCCGCGCCAATAGAAAGGATTTCCAATTAGACGAGTCTCTTGTAAAGCTCCCGTGACGCGTTATTCGCGAAGATTCTATCGTCGCCCTTCTCTCTTCCAAATTTTATCGCACGGACGCCACCCGCTTTATCCACGCCCCGGGCTACTTTAATCTACTTCGATCTCTCAAACATAATCCATCTCGAACAGCGAGAAAGAACACCAACGTCACGGAGACAGATCCGCCGAGCCATCGCACCCTCAGGCAGCCCGCCCCGCTGGAAACACCACCCTGTTGGCGCGTTATTGCAAGGACAAGGTACCGCGTACCTGCGACCACGCCATCCTACAGAACACCAGTCGGCCTTGTTCCCTTGGCGAGAGCTTCGTATCCAGCGGAAGCAGTTTGACCATCGAGATGCGAATGGTCGAGTCGACGGCTCTCAGGCGAGTGTAACTCGATTGCACGATACGGGGGGTGGGAGGAGGGGGGGGGGGGAAGGGGGGAA
>CM026171.1:7948190-8072314 GCA_014825975.1 Bombus haemorrhoidalis
TTCCCGAGCTTCTCGAAAATTATCGGCAACGATCGGTGATTAGAGAACGAATCCTTTTAGATATCTTGTTTAATCTCCCACGACTGTGAACTTCCTTTTGGTTGCGATACGCGAGACCAACTGTTTCTACATCTATGGCATGTTTCAAAGTGCGAAAGTTCACACGGTACGGCATAACGCGTAAAGATAAGTAGGGAAACAGTTTGTATTTAAATTGCACGTAACATCCACGGTTTGATAAATAACTATTAACGAACGAATTATTTGCAGCGATACGATAACGTAGCTATGAAAGAAAATAACAGAGGAAAGATGGCCAGATTCGAGTCACATAGCATCGTAGAAGATTAATACCTACAAATCGAAGCTATCGGATATTTTCCTGCGAGCTGAATTTTTCACGCCTTTTATTCGATATCTTTGATCTTCGATAACGGGAAGCAAAGATTATCGCAGACTGATAATCCATGACGAGAAAGAAGAGAGCCTTTAATCCTTCGCTCGATGAAACGTCGAGCAATCGTTTCTTTCGATCGACTGACGTTTAAGTCAAAGGAAACGAAACTTCTCGAGGCAAATTAAGATCGGAACTTGAAACGAAGATTTTGAACGGAGACGTATATTTCGCGTAGAGCCGGCTTCCTCGAGAAATCAGAGGTCGAAGTTCCGGTATTTCGAGATGTCGTGCTACTCTTTCCCTTTGCTCGCTTTTTTTTCCCTCCCTTTCTGCGCGCTCAAGGGGTGGAAAGCTTTGAATATAAATTCAGACGAAATTTGCCCGTGACATGGAGCTCGTGGAATCGATACAGAACGTTACACGCGAGGAATGCGGAGGTTTTATGGCGACGCAGCGCAATATCTGCCGCACTTGCACGTTTTCGCTACCGACCTCCCGTCGTCAACCTCCTTTTTTCCGTTTCTCCGCCACGGTTCTCCCAATATCAGTTATTTATAAGAAGCGATTTTTCCTGCGCGTCGACCGCTCCGTTGCAAGTCATTGAAACCCTCGGATTCCACGGAGCCCGGGCCTTTAGAAATTTCTCTGTGAATTGAAAGTCAATCCTGGAACAAACAGCTGTCGCAGTCTTTCCTTCGCAATTTTAAGTTTCCTAATTATTTCGTTTCCCTTCGTTTCGATATATCGAATTTGATTTATAACAACGCGATTAGAGTTCATAGCTGTGGAAACACTGTGGCAACCGGAGTAGAGGAATTTCACCGAAGAAATCGAAATGGCACGTGAACGAAGAAATATGTGACGTGGCCTGGTAAGGAAAGGGTTTAAAGCGTTGAAAAGTCTATTAAGATCGTTTCGACTTTCTCGTGTTATTTCCTGAGGAAAAGCACCAAGTTAATTTTCTAGAATAATTATTGACTTCACAAGTTAACAATTAACGTCGTGTATCGATAACGATAGTAGACAAGTATCTATTGCGTTAAGAAAAATTGCAAAACATCTTGGAAAAGTGAGGAAATCAAGTATCTTCTTTTAAGATACTTTAAGATACTTCTTTTTCCTCTACCCTTTTCTTCTCGAAGGACTAAAATAGCTGAAAACAGGGCAGACAAACTTACCACAGAGTGCGTCACTTTAAACGCGTTCATCTCTGAAAGTCATTTTCGCGCGTTAATCTCATTTTACTAAAGCGCGTCACGTGTATACGGAGTCGGCTACAAGTATTAAGATACCAGCTGATATTTAGTACAAACAGCATGCTCTTTGTTGTTTTTATTATATATATATATATACATACATATATAATGCAAAAATAACTGATACACTCATCAACATATCCAGCTCAAGCTACAAACGTGAAATTTGAACAGCATGCTTCTCTTAGGAGGTGACCATGGGATACGAAGAGGTTTTTGGAAATACAGACCCAAGAAGGGTAAAATAGAGATACAATTTTTTATTACGGGGTATCCATCTCCCACAAGTTGCTAAAGTTGCGGACGTAAAATTCGGCATGCGAACACTCTATTAAAAATAAACACGCGTTGGAGCGTTCTTCGAAACTCACCGCTTGGTGGAGGACGCAGGAGGACTATGCTTTTTTCTCAAAGGATAAACGTGCCTCTGTATTCGCTAAAATCAGAAACGCGAAAATCGGCGTATGAACTATTCATTAAAAATAAACAAACACATATCGAAGCAAAGCAAATTTTTCAAAATTCAACTCCTAAAGGATGTTCAAACAGAGAGTTAGCGATCGTTGACTCAAAAACTGCCGCGGGCGGACAGTTATTGCTATTATAAATCTGTTATTTCATTCATATATATATATATATATATATATATATATATATATATACATACGGGATGCGATCGAATAACATGTACAAGCGAGCGCGAGGTGATTCTATACGAAAAAATAAGACAAAAATATGGAATAAAACTGTTTCATTTAAGACTTGGTTTACGAGAAAATCGAGTTTGAAAATTGATCAAGTACATTTGAACATGGCTAATTCCTACTAGACTAGACAGGATTAAATAATCGACAGGAGGTCGTTCTGCGTGTGAAAATAAGTCGAAAATACAATTTTCTCTCAAGTCGCCTGGTTTCCGGAAAAATAAATTTGACAATTTATCATACGCACGTAAGTACCAGATCGATTCTTAACCAAGAATAAAACCTCGAACGGAAAAATTGTATTCTATATTTATCGCTTACTTTCGCTTCTACAATAACATTCTATCGATCGTTTACTCATATACAGTCGGATAATTAAGCACGTTCAAGCATACTTTGTAAATCTCCGAACTCGATTTTCTCAAAAACTAAACCCTCAATGAAGATCTTGTATTCCATATTTTATTTTTCTTTAAATTATAATTTCGTTAAATATAAAAGAAGAAATTATAATATAAGATACCAAGTAAAGCAAAGATCGTTAGATTTTTTAACAGAGATGCGACGAGCGTCGTGATATTTATGTGTTCGATAAACTGAAAATTGCGATTACGCTACAAGACAAACAAATGTCTAAACTCTCTCGGGAAGAAAGAAGGAAAAGAGCAACCTAACCCGAGTAACTTTCATCCCTATATCGAAGAGCCTTGTTCATCCCTTCACCCTTTGCGATCGCCTTTCCGTTGGAAATGCCTTTCCGATGTGCCATTATACAAGCTCGACCGAGGGAGTTCAATTGAATCGAGCGAATCTGGATAAAAAGAAAAGCATCGGGACTCGCGTATGCGAGCACGAGTCATTTTTTAATTGGCCGCACAAGGGGGCGGTGATGATCGAGGAATCGCCTCGTTTAACGAGTTAATAAAGCTAGGGGAAAGGGAGGGTCGTTTCATGCGGAAAGGATTAACTAGACCGTGCGACGCATCCGCGTTCCGTGCGGCTATCACGCTCGAATACGCGGTCTTCGTGTCGGGCTTGCAGTGAAAAATAAAATGTAAATAACCCCTTTTGCGACGTGCTTCGATAAGCGACAGACGTCGACAACCTACGAGGGATAATTCCTCTCTATAGTATCGAACGTTGATGACCTGTTACGCGTTTCGATGAATAATCCCGTATTTTTAGCGCGCCGATACTTTTACGATCACGATCACGATGATGAGGATGTTCTCTATATACTGGAGACGTGTAGCGCGGTCTTTGTACCTGGCACGAGTTGCATTCACCTTTCCGGTAATTATAGTTGTCGTACGATAAGAAATTTTCGAAAGGAACCAATCGCACAATGTTTTTACATGGAAGCGTATATTTTATTAGGAGTCGAGTCGTAAGTTCGTTCATATTTCGTTAAACGAATGCGATAAAATCTATCTGATCGAGAAGCGATTTATTTCAGTTTTCTAGAAATCTCCCATCGGAAAATTCCGACAGGTATTTTTACGTTCTTCGAATGATATTCGTAACATTTTCGAAAATCCACACGCCGGTGAAATACGCTGGTGAATTTATTACTCAAGCCAATCTACTCTACGTATATGTAAAAAGATCAGTGAACATTTTCGAATTGTCGAGGCCACGTACCTTTGACAAGCTTCAGACGCATACCGATGACGAAATTTTTCTCCATTCCACAGGCCAGTAAATTTTCGCGCGCTCTACGAATTCGTGGATCTACACCAGGACGGCGATCCTTACGGGAGCGGGCCGTGTTCGAGGATCTTCTACAGCCGCAATCGGGATCACTATCCCGATCGTAGATTCCAGGCGCCACGCGACATTTTCCTTTACGGCCGTGGCGGTACGAAAAATATGAGGTGAGTCCACCTTGCCGCCACTTAACTATTGTTCCAGACGCTTTCTCGATACCGTAATGTCCTTAAGGCCATGGTGAAAGACGAAGATCGGGGCCACTGAACGCCAGCTATAGCCTCGACGAGGATTTACGTCGCTCGGGGCAATTCCTGCTCTTTATCTTCTCATCGTTGTTCCTATATGAAAGAGGAAAATTTTAAATTATAAACAAAGAACTCGGCAGAGAAATTGGGAAAATAAATTCGTGAACGAGGAAATGATTCCGTCTCACGATGTTATCTAGAAAGTATTGGATATCGAATAGAGAATCTACTCCGGGAATACTCCGAAGAGTTCGGAAGATCCAAACGTCTGTCGTTTTGTTAAAAATACTCGTCACCTTTATATCTGTAGCTTTCTACCGCATCTCGAGTCTTGCGAAACTATAAATTCCAAATAGATAGACGAACGTAAAAGGGTACGGTAAAGCGTTATAGTAACGATAATCGTGTGCTTAACGATGGTAGGGGCAACGAAGTCAGGTTCGTCCCATGGGAATATGTAAAGGTTAACACTTTACCGACTGCTAACGATTCAACGGCATACGCACGCCGACCGGCATCTCAGGCGCAGATTCTCCCTGACATCGGCTCTGTCTCTCTTTTACACTCTCCAATACCATTCTTTTCGTTCATCGCGAACGGTAAGTTTTTCAAATTGATATAAAACTGTGGAAGCTTACAAAGCAACGCAACTGACGCAACTGAGCAAGGTACCTTAGTGTTAAATGACAAATTACTGCTCAAATAATGAGAAAGATTGTCGATTAATAGGCTATCGGTCGGTAAAGTGTTAAGAAGAGAAGCAAGACGCGCGAGGTTTTAAGGGCTGCCCGGAGAAAATGACTGGACGATCTAACGAGGACAAACTCTTTCTCTTTCCGTCGGCCGCATCCGCCTTGAACGGTGCTCCTTTTACGCGCAAACGATTCCGCGATTTCGAATGAGACGCACGTCAGTAGCTCGCCTCTTTGTTTCACCTGCAGAAGCGATAGCCGACCGTAAATAGACCCTTTGTGCATCGCGACGAAAGTGTGCGCGTCTTTTTCTTCTTTTCTTTGCCCCTCTCTCTTCTCTTCTTTTCCTTCTTCTTCCTTTTTTTCTTTTTTAGAGTTTCGCTCCGCGTCTCGTCACCTCTCGTGAAGTTCCTCGACCCTGTTCGGTATCGAGGGAGAAAAAGAGGAAGAGGAAGAGGAAGAGTCTTCTTTTCTTAGAATACCTTCGACAGCGTCGCCACAGTAGATCGCTCTTCGTCAAACGCGATTATTTTCTGGCTACTCGCTGCGTCTTCTCATTCCTCTTACAATATAGCTAGACTCATTCAACCAAATATAACCGACCAACGGGAATCGTTTCGGGAATCGCGAGGTCGGAAAATTTTTAACGAGGGAAAAGACGGGTATGAAAGTGTACGCGACTGAGGTTTCCATGTGCTACAAATAGCGTTCACAGCTTCTTCCTATTTGCAGCAACTTCACGAGCTTAACAAACTTAACGAACTTCGGTCTCGAAGCAATACAGACGAAGTAAAATAAAGACGTCTCCTCTTTAAAATTTCTCCAAATCGCCTGGTAAAGTTGAGCAAATCGACAACACCCGTTCTTTCGCTACGATCTTCCTCTCTCTTCCATTCTTCTAGATTTCTCGCAGCTCTCGAAACAGTCGTACGAGATCCTTGCCAACCTCCCCTATTACAGATTTCCCCCTATTTACCCTTCGAACCTCCTCCGTTTCCTCTAAACTCCACCTCGATCAACAAAACTCGCAAAAGGAAACACAAACATCGTCGAAAGTCCTACTAACACTGAATTTCGCCGTTTGCTTTCGACCTCGCGAGAACAACTCTCCAATTCCGTTACCGTTCATCGATCCTATTCCGCCGAAAGATCCCTTGGCCGGCCATTAAAGCCGGACGTCCTGTTTTATGGGGCCATAAAATGGACTTTACGTCTTCGCGGCTGGTCCTTTCTCTTTTCGCACGACCGTGACTACACCTACTTTGGAAAGTCTTCGTTCATAAGGGGGTGGCTCGGTCGTTATCGTAGATAAATGCAGCCCGGTTTTTCCCATCGATCGTCGCTCGCGTCGTTATTTGCTGTTCAAATAGAATTCCACTGCTGCTTCACGCGTGGACAGGCTGTATCGCTTGCTCGTTTATTTTGTTCGTAATTATGATTACGCGACACTCGCTGTTCGAGAAGCGGGGCAAAACGTAGCGGCCAGCAAAACTATCTCGGAAGCACTGCACGAGACATTTGTACAATTTGTTTCTTTTTCTAGAAAGAGAGAGAGAGAGAGAGAGAGAGAGAGAGAGAGTTGTAATATTTCGAGGTTGAATTAGGTTTTTCTAGAACTTCTCTCGACGCGATATTTCCTTCAAAGTTGCAAAATTTCCAATTTTCTATCGATATCTTTTACATAGATATAGAATGCAGAGGAATTGCCCTCGATCGTTTTATTTTCTCCTGCAATCTGGATCGTTACTACCCATCGCTGGCAACAGTTTTAAAAATCGTCCCAAACACTCGTCGGATATACGATGGAAAAACTCACAGCCAGATAATTTTTTCAAAAGCTGACAGAGCGGAAAGAATTTTAAATAACATCGAGGATGTCAGAGTACGACAAGTAAAAGGAAAAGCTATCTAAAAAAAAAAAACTAACTAAACTAACGCACGCGTTGTTACGTTAATCGTATAATATTATCGAAACTCTTTTAAAACGCCGCCTTTTTAGATACTTTGCACGCCGGATACTTCCTTGAGCTATCGCTTTCTATTTATCTGCTAGAACTTCAAAACCGTACAATACCATTAACGACATTAACAAACTAAACAAAATAGGCAAAACTTGATCGAGATAATGCTCGATACGAGTCCGCGAAGTTTCCAAAGAAATAGGAACCGATGATCGCTTTGACCGCTGGTCAATTAACGAAGGAGAAACGTCGTTGACCGGTCACTTTCCTCCTCGTAATCTCCTCGACGTGGTATCGATCGGGAAAGCGATTCCTTTGCGTGGCCGACCGGCCATGTAAATTCGATTAAGTGACACGAGTGCAGGCTACAACGGATTTTCCAGCTGCGTGTACAGATTCGAGGGCGAGCACGACGAGATCGTGAAGCTGCGGTTCAACAAGCTGTTGAACGGAAACCGGACGTGCCGCAGCGTCTCCAGCCCGGACTTTAATCGGCTGCTCTGCGTCGGATCGGACAACTTCTCCGTGAAGGTGAGTCGTACGACGACGTTTCCGAAATTTCAATGAAAATCTCGAATAAGAGTCTGGGGAAAGACGATTTTCACGACGGTTTCGCAACGAGTGTCACGTGTGTATACGCGTCAATTTGGCTGCCGATCACTGTGTGATAACGTACGAGTCGTAGAAAAATTATTGCAAAATAAAACAGGCGTTTGCAAGTCATTGAGAAAATATAGAGGAGTGTTAGAAAGTTTAGAAAATAGATTAATTTAGAGGAGAACGCAACAGAATTACGCAGAGAGGATAAGAAACTTTCGCTGTAAAAGTCACGTGCAGAAAACGCCTGGCCGTAAAAGCGTCAAGATGCCTACGCTCTTTCATAATAAAACACCTAACGCGCTACTTGCGTTCAACGTTCTATCGCCTTCCGCTGAAATATCTGTGTTATCGTGCCATATTCTACGTAGAACCGTATTTCACTGTTAGTTCAACCTTAACCAAAATGTGATTCGAGATCTCTATCCGTTCCTTCAAGACTTCCGCTACCTCTGGCGTAAGATAGTTTTTGAAGATAAGAGGACGTCGAGCGTGAATACATTGGCTCGCACCTTCGTGCAGAGCGAATCTCTGGACAAAGGCGCGTGAATCGCGAGATTGTATTCAGTTTCTCAATTTTCCTCGTCTTTTTGTATTCAGCACGTTTTCAATAAGAATTGCATAATTTTGAGGGGAAGCGTTTCCACGTACGTATTGTACTTACAGGTCGTGGTTTATTCGCTCGCTCGATATCCTTTTCCTTTGTACGGTCATTGAAAGCGCACTGAAGCGCTTCAGATTCTTCGTTTCACACCCTTTTTCCCGCGTGTAACAACGAGCCAGAGTCGCATGTTCCAATTAATCTTCGAACGAACTTCGAACAGGCATTGCTCCATTTTATATTTGCGCGACACGAGAGCGCTAGAAGGGCCATTCATCTTTCCTGAATACAGTTGTTAACCCGACGAACAACTGCACGGTTCCGACAAAGCTGTAAGCCTGCCGTTGTTCGTATAAACGCAAGCAATCACACCGTCGTACAGTTTTGTTTAAAAATTAATCGCAGAATCGGAGTAAACGATATTCGAAGATCGAACATTCGTATTCTCATTCGAGTTAAATTGACAAAATTCCGTAAGGTCCCGGAAATATCTCTAACGCGATTAATCCGTAAAATTGAATCAAAGGCGAACAATAATCGGACGATTTACTAATTGGATAATAAATTCCCAAGACGCTACTAATTCGGTCGAAAGAGAGGAACAGGAGCACAGCGGCAAGCGAGCAACGATTTTAATTTAAAGTTTGCCAACCACGATCGAAAGAATCTCCGTCGATAGTTGCGCCGTTGGCGATTGCGCGAGGGCAAAGTCTGTAATTAACGAGACCGCGTTTTCATTAAAACTTTATCAGAAATTCGGCGTGTAAACGGCGGTGTGATCGCGGGGGGATGCACGAAAATCGAACCGAGGCGAACGAACGTTCGCGTGACCAAAATAAATCTGAAATTCCGATCGAGCAGCGAAACCGTGCCACCGTCACCGGCCATTTTCCCGCTCCGCCATTCGTTACATTTTGTTATCGATCGCAGGATTTACGAGGGGCACGGGCTCGCGTCCGTGAATTTAAAGCGCAATTACAAACGCTAATGTTCTCCGATCGCGTTTGTTCGTCACCGTAGCAATTATGATAATCTGTCGGCTGATTAATTCGTAAGCGACCCGGGGAGATCAAATCATGCTCGATATCTACAGGTGCTCGATCTTCCATGGCCGAACGCTCCGCCTGTCCAACGGGATTGCCTCTGCTCCAACCGATCCCTACCGATGAACGTCAAGTCCACCTCGAATATAGTCGAGGTACACTTCACCGTCAGGTCTATGGACGCGTTGGATGACTATAATAATCTGTTCTTCGAGGGAACCTGGGACTTTATCAAGACCAGCCCTTGCATGCAGAAGCGAAGAGTGAGGGGACCATCCGGAGAGATCAAGTATAAGGTGCCGGTTATAGACGAGGATGAGGTGAGACTTTGTATGGCTTTAGAGAAATTTGGAACAGGCGAGAAATCGACGCGTTCAATGAGAGGCCTATACGTATCGACTTTAATCGCTTCTCGTGTTCTAGTCATTCTTTAAGGAAATCAAACGAACAAATCCTTTCTCCCCATCCTTTTCGTCGCGAAAGATAGAAATCGTATCTCTCGCATTGAACGTGTTACGAGAGGTTCAAGGAGAGTTTTAGACACAAAGTATATCGAAAGCCTGTGGTAGATCGCTTAGATTTGCTTTCGTGTAGTCCCAAATTGAGGATTACCTTGTAAGAGCTCCGTGACAGAAAATTGATTTACTATAACGGAGGACAAATTGAATGGCTGGCTACGACTATGGCGACGAAGGTTTCAATCGCTCGAACTTTCTCAAAATTGTTCGGCCTTCTACGAACGGGGAGAAACTTCCGTTTTACGAAATAAATATTCGCCGAATTAACTCGGACATGCCATACTTGAAATCAAAGGGTTCTGGGTGGATTATTTTCAGAAAAACTGCGAGAAGCATCCATGGCTGATCGATCCAGGGCCGAACCAATATCTCTACGTGAAAATGCACGGCACGATAATGTCGAACACGAGCAAATGCGCGACGAAGAACCGGATCGTCGTGCACACCGGTGGCGCGATCCACGTGTCGGTGTGCCCGAAACCACCTGCGGAATCGAGTCACCACGTGGTCGAGGTTTTCAGTGACGGCTGGGCCGTCAGCAACAACGCGATGATCCTAGCACCCGGCCAAGACCCTGTCAGGACTATAGCCGTCGAATTTATCATCAAGGAACCGGAAACCTACACGGTCACCTGGCTCGAGCTCAGTAGAAGGTTGGTAATTCGAAATACCTTTCTTATTTTCTTTACAAATCCTCTAACAGCGTTGGCTGCCGTACGAATTTTATGTACAGGGTGTTCGGCTACAGATTTTCCATAATTTAAGGGCTGATTCTTGACGCCGAAATAAGACAAAAGTCAAGAATAAAATAATAAAAAAAAGTTTTCGATTTTGTTTTTTAGTTATTGACAATTAAAAATCGGCCAGAATATGTCCGCACGCGAGCAAACCTCCTTACACGAACGAAAGGAGGTCAGCCTAAGCAGCGGGGCGCACAGTCTTCAGTCCCAACGTATATATATATATACATTTTGTCGATGTATAGTTATTTTGAATTGAGATATACGATACTGTACAATTTGATTTTTCCAAAATGATATATCCTTCTTGAACGCTCTTCTCCGACCATCTTATCCAAGTTATTCACATCGTTGAAAGTTTGCCGGTCCATGAAATTTATCTTATTTTAATCGTTCTAAAAAATCTAACAAAACCCGGGTCACCGATGACCATCGTGGCAGTCAACGTTCTAAATTTACCAATAACACGTTTGAAACCATATTGCCTCTTGTACCTACCTGTCTTGCGGTGTCTACACAACGACGCGATCGAACTAAGAGCGTCGTGCAGTACATATCCGATTGAATCTAACTGATAATACGTTATTTGTTATTAATTAGACGTCGATCTCGAATGGGTTGATCGTGTAGATCCTTGATTAAACAAAATTTACACTACTACTACTCCCTCCGCGTATTTAGCGATAGAAACCTCTTGGTTATCTTCGTTCTTTCGCTTGAACGATCCTGAACGAGGAACCTAAGCAGTAATCTGTCCTTTCACGTTACCTTTGAACCTCGCCAAGAGCCTTGCCCTCAATTCACCGGAGTATCTACAAAAAGCACCGACAGTATCTCATTCAGAAAGTTGTCACTGATCCACCGTTTCACCTGACAAAACGCTGGTTCTAAGATCTTGTTCGAAAACGCGACAGAGAAGAAGTAGCCACCATTTCACATTCTACACACTCGGAAAAACCTCGAACAATTCTCCGTTCGTCTTTCTTTTAAAACTCTTAGAAACTCGTTTGGTCAAGTGGCGCGGAATCTCTGGTTTCCTCGAAACAACGTTCCCAAAATTTCACTGGGAAAAATGCCAAACATCTTCCCTTCGCCCTCTGCTTCTGATACTAAAAACCCATTCTGCAAAGTGCTAATAAATCGTTAGCTTTTTTAACAACCAATCTTGACGATCTTTCCTCCTTCTAGCACCCTTGTTCCCAAAATTTCGCTACTTCTCCCACTGCTTATCCGCTGTAACTGTACTTCACCGAATCCGCTTAGGAAAGTGGCAAATGTCTTTTTTGGTTCCCTCGTTTTCTGCTAGAACAATTCGAAAAGATTTCACTGCAAAAGCATTAAAGGAAAGTATCTTCCCTTCGCTTAAAACCAAAAACTCATTCAGAAAGTCTTTAATCTTCTTAACAACTGCTAAGGTACTATCCTCGGAATTTAATCGAGAATCTTCTTGATTAAAGTTGAAGGGTCTTTTCTTTATTTTACGCGTCTGGAACGTAACTTGCTAATGAAACGATGACTTTACTTTCGAATAGTACACGATGTACTGTAGAAAGATGAGAAGTTGGCCGACACACAGGAAGCACAGCTCTCTATCGCTCTCCGTCAGGCTATGGATTTTACTCGTATACACTATGAATTTTAGTGTACACATTGTAAAGATATCTTTACCGCTTTCCTTAACAGGATTACAATGTCCCGCTTCCATATACGTATCATACACGATATTGGAAGTAGTATTACGTCTTAAATATAAATATTTAATTAATTATTTAATTACTTATTAAATCCATTCGGTAAAGCTCCGGTATCTTCTCTTACGCTGTCATTTTATAAACTTCCTTTCGTCCGCGTTACTTTACGTAACACTTTCAGTTAATACGCGTGCTTATCTTTATAACCGTACCGAGTTCATCAAAAATAAGTAGACCGCTCATTCACCTAGTCATCCTTCCTCGCCTCTGTCACTTAATTCGACGCTTAAGCGTCTTCAGAAAGATATCCACCGAGATTCCTAACTTTATTCTCAACTTTCCGGCGCAGACCATCGGTGACGTCGAGCGCAGGGCTGCAGATGCCACGCGACTGCGAGCAACGGTGCCCCGAGCTGGACGCGTGCATAAACGCGTCGCTGTGGTGCGACGGGATCTCCCATTGTCCATCGGGCTACGACGAGGCTCTGACCCACTGCTCGGTCCTCCTGCAGCTGCCGCCTCTGCACCTGGCCATCGGCATCCTCGCGATCGTCACGATCATCGGCGTGATCTGCTTCGTGATCTGGCGGATCTGTAGGCAACGGGCGAACCGATCGATATCGCAGCACCGGCTGAAGAGCATCTCCTCGGAGACGGCGATCATCGACGGGAAGGAAGTGATTTGCTGACACAGCGACAGTTCTGTGCGATACGTCGAGGTCGACCGGGTGACCACCGTGTGACGATCGCCCACGGTCGTCCCATTCGTCGCTCGTCGTGGCGTCGTCGCGTCCCATTTCGCGTCCTCTTGAAGGGAACGCCCGTTCCGGCGCCACGACGACGCCCGCCTCCGCGTAACGCGCAGAACTGCTCTGCTACCGGTATACTTCGCAGGAGACCTAGACTCTGCTCCAAAAGGACGGTTCGCTGCTCGATGATCTGCACCGGCTTGCGCTTTCTTTCTCGTATACGGATAGGTGCACGGTGTTTGCGCGCTTTTTTAGCGTCTTTGGTTCAGTGAGAATCGGCTCGGATCCTGGGCATTTCAAAGGCAGCTTCGACGACAAACGCGCGGACTCCAGGATAGATGCTTGTAGACGTTTATAGGAGGATGGACCAGAGCTGTTGATATTTGCCGTATCCGTTTCTGTATTTTCTGACATTTTAAGGCTTCTTTTGGCTTTCGCTTCTCATATCTTAGAGCGTTCTTGGATTTTTCTTTATGGCGTCTTCGTGATCCAGGTTTATAAGTTGTCGAGCACCTCGCGTACCTTGGTTCCTCCTCCCGTGCATTCTTCGATCGCTTTCGTTCGCTATCTTTCGTCGATTGGTTCGAAAGAGTAACGCATACTCTTGATCGAGAACTTGAACAGCTCCGGTCCATTCCTCCGAGTTGGTTATTATTTGCGCCGAGAGCACAGGGCGACGCATTTCCGAGGATTTCTCGGTTAGAAAGTCGTCGAAACTCGAGGAATCGAGTTGCTTGAACGAGGACAATAAGTAATGAGATCCTAGTGATATCGTTTCGCTGGTAGCGTAGCTAACTTTTCGTCTCCGACGACCAGATGATATCGACCCATTGGTAGATCGAACGATGGCCGATCGATCGATACCTGGATCGTACGTACGTATTGGCATGGTAGAGGAGCCTGAAATTCTGTTGGACTTCGCGCTCGATTAAACGCCGACCCAACGAAGAGAAGAAGAGAAGAAGACGTCGGTCCGTGGCATCGAGCAGGGAACCAACAAGAAATACTCGCACTATGGTCGTTCGATCGTCCGTCGAGGTGATGTCTCGATGAGGACGGAAAACGCGGTTTTAAGCACGAGCCAGTGGGCTCCTCTCTCTCTCTCTCTCTCTCTCTCTCTCTCTCTCTCTCTCTCTCTCTCTCTCTCCTCCGCTCTCACGCTCCCTTTCGGTAAGCGCGCGAGATCCTCTGTAAAACGCTCGGTCGAAGTCGCGCGTGTTCGGATGAACTACCGCTGCTTTCATCGTGATTCGCGTAAATCGATGGTAACCATGAAATTCTCGTCTCAGATTCTTTTTCTCTTCTTTTTTCTCCTTCTTCCTTTTTTCTTTTTCTTCTTTTTTCTTTTTCTCTTTCTTTTTCGTCGACTCGATAGAGACTCTGTCTTTGAGAAGCGAGCGAAACCTTGTCATCTCTGTCGACTATATCAACGTCAACGTCCTTTCACTCGCGAATTACTTTGGAAAAGAGTTTTGTCGAATTCTATACGCGAATTTAGCACGTCTGTTCGAGCAATTCGTAGAGGAGTCGCCAGAAACTATCGTTCTTGAAATTTTGTTATCGGGAAAAAGAAGCGTTTACGCGAGAGAGATCTACGAAGATGATTCGACTTAGGATGATCGACGTTGATCACGATGGAACAGTATGGATAGTAAGCCTATCCGGGAACTATAGATACTGACCAAATGTTTCGAGTGATTACCGTTTAGACGACTTAATGATACTGTCACACTAGCGATAAGACGACTTCGGGAAGAACGAGTACGAAGAAAATGACGTAGAAGTATGGTAGCCTGAAATTATGTGATATATATAATGCTGTTTTTCACGGAGCTGTGCTCCGTTTAATAACGATTGTTACACCCTGGCCAGAGGAGTCGTCGGCGACGAGAATCGAGAATGTAAGCGCCAGGAGGAAAGCGTCGAATTCTTTCTCGGCTCGTAGAATTCGAGGCGCCGCGACGACACCCGATGCCATAACTTGTACACCATGTTCATACTTGTACATAACTGATTATTTATCTATTTGTATCGGGTAACACGACACGTTCGTGCACGCGTGTCCGTTCGCAGCTTTCGCGCTTTTCGCATTTCAAAAAGACGCGACGCGACGCGAAATTCTGCCCATTTACTCGCAATTTCAACCGCTATAAATCAAATGGTAGAACGACAGATGAAGAGATTTCAACGATCGTTTCGAGTTCGAAAGTTGTACCGTCGAATGAAATTTAAGAAAGAATCGAGCAACGCGATAATTTTCTTCCGCTCTTCCGTTCTTTCCGTTAATGGATCGCTGCGAACGGAGACCCGTTCGAAACCGCTTTACTACTAGCCGATAAGCGTAGAGCTCGCGAAGCGCAGAAGCGAAAACGAAGGAACAAAGCCGACGGAAGATACGAGGCGAAGCGAAGGGAACCAGAGGCAAACCGAAAACGATCCAAGAAAGAAACTAACGACCGGTCAGCTAACTGAAAGCACCGCCATCGTTTCGCATCGCTGTGTTCAGCGTGCACGTCAACCGCATCGCTCGGCGAAGGAAAATCGACGGGACGTCTGCGCTACGAAAGCCACGATCGACGACCGTTCGGTAACCGGCCCTCCATTATACGTTCATGAAAAGACAATCGTTAACGTATTCCGCGTGGAATCGCATCTTTTTCACTCGATTTATTAATTCTATATGCTTTGAACGAGCCGGCGGCGTTCATCGGCTCATCCGACACCCCCTCCACGCGAATAATTCGCGTAATTCTCGGCAAACGAACAAAATCAAAATAAAGTTCGACGAAATCGCGCGATTCGTTATTCGATATTTCGGCCGTACAGTTCTTTAGGTCTAAGTCGTTCGAAAGATTTTATAGTAATTTTGAAGAATTCCTCCGCGTATGGGGCGGTAACGTCGGCCGACGCGTCCACATCGACGCGACGATGCAAAGAAAAGAGGGAACGGAGAAAATTTCTCGCCGAGTTGTCACCGGATTTCGTCCTTACGAGAAGACTTGTCCACTGGGACGATGAAAAAAATATATAGGAAAACGCACGCATGCTTTATTTCATACCGAAGTTGATTATAGTTCATTCGCCGCGTTATCTCACGTTCCACTCGACGCGAATCGACGAAGCGGCGCTTGTACGCGCGAACTAACCGTCGATCTCGCTCGAGAACGAACTCGTGCAACGAACCATTCTTGTCATTCTGCGATTATTTTCTCGCCCCCCTCAATTTATCGATGTGTCATTCGCGTTTCTTGCGTTGCGGGGACCAATAAATTCGTACGACCGCCGGAGTTGGCCGTGCCAAAACGGGGAAGGAAGAGTTTCCACGGTTTCTTTAGTCTCGATTGTTCAGTTTGCTCGCGTGATTCCGGTTCGCCGCGATACACCCCCAGAGAATCGAAGACTGACGCTTTAGTTTCGTGTTCTATCGTTGCTCTTACGACGAAAGTGTTGCGTGATATCTGTTCACTGCCATTTCGTTTCATTTATCTGTACGCGATTCAAGCATTTTTCGAGAGATTCGGTCGACCAGCGAAGAACGGACACCGATCGCAGACATTAGAAGAGTAAAAATTATCGAACGAAGAAAAACGAAAAAGGAACGTTTAGAAAACAGACGCTGATCTTTCCCGCCAAAAGGCTGCCAAAGAAGAGATAATCACCTTTCAAATTTCAATCATTTACGACGAATCGGTTGCTCGTATCGAACGTTTAACGAAATAGCAATAATCTATCCGAGAAAACGAACGAGAAAGAAACAAGAAGAAAGAGATTCGCGATAAAATCAAGTCGGTATACAAAATACATATAACCGAAACCGAGAAGATGCTGCAGCTGAGAAAAGCAAAAAAACGACAAGGTCGAAAAGTCCTCTGAACCACGCGCAAGAACCATTCCGCACGGAATGGCGAAGCTTGTTTGATTTATTACCAGATGATCGCTCGCGGCCGAGTTCTCGTTTCGGTTGCCACCTACGCCCCGGTCGAAGAACCTTAAGCTTCCGGAGAATCGGTCGGATAAAAGGAAATAAAGGAGTCGCGTGCTCGCGGACAATAGATTCGAGAAGATTTAAAAAAAAGAGAAAAGAAAAGAAAGAACGTCCGCCTGACGAATCAACGGTGCGGTTCTCTCTCTTTTTCCCCTCGAGTGTGACTTTCACGAGATAAAATATCGCGACGAAACGATCGCTGTAAGAGGCCTGAAGCCTCTGCGAACGCTGTACCTCGCGGCTTCGTCGCCAATCACCGTTTCCGGCGCGTAACTTTGTTCATCGTGCTCGATGGTACCCACTATATACCGCTAATTTTCTAAGAATCTTGTCGATATTTTCTTCTCTTCTCGATATCATACGCCGTTTCTACTTGTTCTTTGCCATTCGGCTTTACCCTTTCCAGACGTATACTCGTACAAATATTTCCGTTAAATCATTTGACCTTCGAGCAGACAACTCGTTTTCGACTTTTGTCCAAATCCGATGTCAAGCTATTAATTTTCCACGTCGATTCGTTCTTTTCGCTCTTCTCTTTAAATTATTCGACGAATAACGGATAACGCGAGTCCAACGATTCCTCGTTATCGTACGGAAACAACGTCTTCGTCGTGTACATCGATAAACCGTTAACTGGAAAATCGCAGAAAAATGTAAATCGGCCAGAGTTTCTAATATTTCAAATTCCAGCACGAGCTTCCCAGACGATGAATCGAATACGGACAGGCGATGAACGAGATTACGCGCGGGGGAAAAAAGAAAAAAGTACGTTTTCCCTAATGGGGCCGCGTTGTTCACGTGCACGAGGACGGTAAAGGTTTATTGCCACGACCGGATCAAATCCATACGCAAACGAACCGCACGGTGCAATTTATCGGCGAACCTTTATTGACGTCGCGCATGAAAACGCGGCCCGCGTGTTTAGAGACACCCGCACGGCGACAGGGCATCGGCCGCGGAATCGCATCGACGTTAAATCAACCCGGTCCTAGTAACTCGTATCCTCTGTAACACCATGCTGGCTTTACGTTTACCACCAGGCTATATGGATTCGACCAAAGGGTATTCCGCGAATTTCCCGAAACTCGGTTCAACTCTCGTCTTGACGCGTTCGCTGCTCTCTGAATCCGCTTTTCCTTTCGTACGGTGAGGTATGCTAATAAAAATTGTCGTACGTATCTTTATTTATTATACGCGTTTAATTAGCATGAAATACTTTTTCATAATTTCGGGATTTTCGGTTCGCGTGCCGCTTCGAATCGTTACGATACGAAACAACGAAGGTATAGAGCGACTCGAACGTGCTTCGTACGCAGCGAACGTGTCAAAATGAAAAGTGAGACTACGATAAATATGTTACGAAACGAAACTTTTCGTCGAAATTTCCATATTTTCAAACGCTTAAGTATTTAGATTACGTTATGTTTGTAACGTAAAAAAAAAAAAATATTCTGGTTTGTCAATTTCTTCGAATATTCTTCCCTTTGATTCTCAAATCGTTCTCGAATCCGTTGAATTTTGAAACTTAACTTTCTGAATTTGAGAATTCGTGGCGATTGCAGGCCGATGGCCGCGTACGGGTGCGCGTGTAAATAGACTACGAACGACTCGATTGTAAATAAAGATAAAATACACGTACGAGTTTTAACTAATTCTAGATCATGATCTAAGTTAAACGAGTAACTATGTAGAGGATTAGACGTTATTAATTACGATATAAAATCATATCCATGAGCGCGCTGGTATTAAGAAACGGAAGGTCGACGTTTAAGAGCAAGTGTTATCCTCGCGCTTTGACGATACTTGTCTTTTCTGTTTCAACTTTGATCTCTGCGATATGAAATTGACGATTACGTTCATGAAAAATATCAAAATGTTACGAGTGATTGACAGAGAAAGGTATATATATATTCGTTTGATTGTATTCTCGCGGATATTTCTTTGATTCCGTCTGCAATATATCATTGTAAGTATCGTCAGGGAATAATTAATTAGAAATGAAACGAAAGAACGCTTGTTATCCCCTCGATTAACACCGTTAATCTCCGTTGAGACACCATGAACGAGAACAAACGAATCGACGATGTAACGAGTATAAGCGACTTCCGGTAGGCGCGCATCGAATCGACAAAAATTTGCGCGGTTCTATGTACATAAGTAAGCGTAAGTGTTGCCGAAGCGATAATGGCAAGAACCGAGAAACTGCACAAGACGATTAAGTTTAATGATGATTTCTCGATAAACCGTTGTACGTAAAAAGAAAAGAGAGCGTGATATAAATGAACGGACGACCGTAAAACAGAGGGAAGAAAAATCGGAAAGTGAGAAAGCGTAAGGTAAATAGGAAGTTTGTAAAACTCCGCGAACTGACTTGTACAGCGTTTATCTCAGGCCTGTCCACGTATAGGATTTCCAAATCGTTTATTCTTCGTCGTAGTCTCGTGATCTTCTCGAAAAAATAGTATAGCGTAAAAGTAATCATATCGTGTAGTGTCGATACTTTAGAGGATAAATTTACAGTACAAAATAAGAGAAAAAAGAATTGGAAGCTATAACTCTAGCAAGAATTCGAGATCCTAGTTGCGCATCTACGTTTCTGCTTAGTATTTGAAACTTAGTTCCTTAATTAGAAATGCTATCGTTTTCTCATTTTGTGCTCTAACTTTGTTCGTCGAAGAATCGACATATAATTAACCGATCGAGTTATCGAGCACTTTCACATGCCAACAATGATAATTATATGGATACGGAGTGCGGGAAATGATTTGGACGCTATAGTGTATCCTGTGAACAGGCCTGGTTTATCTAGTAGCACAGAAGTTGTACGAGTTCCCGAACTCTTCCCGAAGACTGCCGAAAACGCTTATTGTTTGAAACGCTTCGGCGCCCCGCAATAATCATCGCTTCGAGCGATGAAAATTAACGAGTAAGCATTAAGTATCGCTTTCTCTGTCGTTTTCACGCAGAGTCATACACGATCATTTATAGCAGTCGGTAAATCGTTCGCGTAATCGTTCTCTTTTTTTAACATATTCGATATCCTCCTTTCCTCGTCTTACTTTTTCCTACGTTATAAGTAACAGATTTTGTAATGTACGATAATTCTATTTTGAGCGAATCCGACATGAAACAGGATGTTACCGACTGTCGGTATATCGATATTTGAGTTTAAAATTCCCTTCGAATGATTCGTTCGCATCGCGATAAATATCTATGTATTTATATACTTGCATTCAACGTTCTTTTTTTCTGTGCACGCTGGTTCTCTTCTTTCTATTCGCTCGACAGTTTGCACCCAAATTTTTCGAATGCTTAATATAGAAGTTAAACGATTCGCTAATTTTTTTTTCTTTTTTTTTTTTTTAACACATCGCCCACGGCACGAATATACAAAATTATGCAACAAGGAATATACACTCGATACCTCGAGACAGCGAGACTCTCGATTTCTGACACTATTACTGCAAGGAAATAATCATAAACGAACAAACGGAAGAATCCATTACGATGTAAGAATAAATTATCCAATTTACGGTGAGCGTGGAATCAAGAACAGGCCCGACAATAACATATGTGCACACGCGCTCGTGCACCGTACATGTTTACGAAGATGTACTACCTAAAAATCTTTATAATAGATGCGTCTATCAGGCCGATCACATGTATTGTTCGTGAAGTAAAACGAAAGAGTACTTACATTACCCACTTAACGAGATACTTTGAAATGAATTCAATGCATTAATGAACTTTACTCCAAATTGTGAAACATTACTAAGACGTTTAAGGTGAGAAACTTTAACAGCTATTACTATTCATAACGTAAACGTGATAATTGATTGATTAACACTAACAAGATCGCATCGTTTGGTCTGAAAGACACTTCTATGGAATGGTTAATGAGAATGAAAGAGGATCGATCACCGTCAGACGTAAAAAATTTCAACAAAACCTCCGGAAACATGCTCACACGACATGCATATAGTTACTAATTATACCATTATTGATTACCGATTCGAATATCGAGTATGCGACATTTTTAATAAATTATTTTGAAGATTGCTTGACTTGTTTATCCTTACCTTATCCTATCTTGTTACTTCAAATCGTAGAGATATTCTATGATGCAAATATAAATTTTGAGCACGATTGATTTTAGCTTTGATTTAATAACTTTTGGATCTCCTTGCTGCACTTCCAGCTTCTTAAAACTGTTGCTTTCGATACTATAAAGACTGAATGCACATGAGCGGTATTTTACCGTGCGATCCCGATACGACCACCACACTTTCATTTTTTTCCTATTACAACGAAATGGACGTATGATTGTACTCGATCACAACGATATCGTACGATAAAATATCGCTCGTAGAGTTCCCACATAAATCGACCGCCAAAAATTATATCGATAATAATCGAATATCGCGATATTTAATTACGCGTTCTACCGTCTTACTAGCGTTGTACGGGCCAGTACTATACTGAATCGATAACGTACCATATGACTTAATGATAAGTAAGGAAACACGGAAAAACATTGCAAGTCTATTCTGTATCTTACCTATAGTTATCTAATCTCAAATAAACAAACCATTGAGTAACAGGACAGACGTGACATTGGATGGTACATTACGTTTTAGGTTCTGAAATATCGACCTGGGGAAAAATCAGGGTGTTTCTTACGCCCTCTGCGATATGTTGCAACAAAGATAAGTAAATATTAATGTTCAACTTGCGAGCGATGAAGACGATACAAGAGTTGGGCCCGTTTAAAACCCCGTGCACAACTGTATATGCGAACAGATATCTGTTACGCTTTAATTAAAAATGTATATCAACAACGTATTCAGTTTTGGTTTGGATCAGTTTTTTCAATCCGGTCACCCGTCTGCACAGGGCCTTAAAATATGTATCGCAGATAAAACCAGTAGTTCCAATAAAAATGACTCTTGACATGGCTTTTTTCGTTTTAAACATCTAAAGGAACGTATACGTGATGAATAGTACATTTCTGAATAATATAATACGAACGAATTATACATGAATAAAACATTTCCAATTTATTTGAAAAATATCATTCTTCTTTTAATTACAGTATCTCTATATACTGGATTTTTCTGGATTTCATTAGGAAATTATCATCGCATTACAATTAATTCACGTAGGAAATCAAAACAATCTTAATGCTGCGATCGATCATATAATTTTTAAAGTTTATTAACAAACAGCGAAAAGAATTAACATCGTTGATAGCGTAAAGTTAAAATAGTTAACGTAATAATTAATGTACCTTAGATTAGTGTGTGTCTAATATAGATACTAGACCTCTAAGGTCTATATCTATAGAGGTAGAACTCTAGTTTAGCTTTACTTTCAAATGGGTTTTAGTTCTAAGATCTAGATAAGTTAATCTTAAACTTCATTGTTGTTTGATGAGGAACAAGAAGAAACTTATTCTTTGTTTTAAGTTTTACTTTTAGATATTATTCTTAAACCTGACCTTTGAGTTTTAATTTTAAATTGTGAAGTTAGCTTTAAGCTTCAGTACATTTACGAAAATCGATGTATTTGACTGGTATCTTTATCCACAGAAGCAAGCATTTTGCTCTTCCCATTCGTCTTTTTATTTCTTTCGTTGTTCTTTTACTGTTTTCATTGAGCATAATTTGACTATTTGTGTTATCAATAAACTGTGTTACTAAACTGTTAGTAAACTGTGAAAATAGAAAAGTTTCAAAAATTCACATTTTTATACTTCAGATGTATGATATTACAATTTTATTTGAAACTAATTAACCGAATTATTCAACTATTATTATGCAGTAATTTATTATTTTAATAACATTTAATGTGTAACACGTTCTTTTCATTTCATTATTTTGATAGTGTGTAATGCTTTCTTAAGTATTGTGAAAACATAAAATTCTATACTACGTTCTGATTATAGGATATCCTGTTCTATATTTTATTTAATTTCATACAAAACTTCAGTTTTTATTCAAACCAATACTATACTTAATCGATATCGTTACATGCGACACGAAACTGGTAAGAAGCTTTTCCCAGATCGGTATTTTAGAACGTGAGACAAGAAAACTCATATAGTGCCAGATCTATCTTATCCTTAGTCAATGATGGAAGTAAAATTAATGTTAGTGTTGTTATAATATCGTTATAGTCAGTCTGCTATACTATACATACGTATATTGTCGTTATCGTTACCTGAAGGAAAGTAGCCCCATAGAGAGTTTATATGCAATATTTCTATACCTCGTTTATGACATTATATATCACTTTCTTAAATAATATAAGTGAAATTACAATGACATTTTTCCGAAATAAATATGTAAAATATAGATTAAATGTTAATTCTTTTTACAAATAAAACAGTACCGGCAAAACTAGTTTCGAGAGTAAAAAATCAACATTCCCTTTCACTACAAAACATTGCAAGATTCTCACCAGTAATCGCTGCAAACTATTTAGTATACTTTCACCAACAACAGGTGCACTGTGTTTTTTCATTATCATATTATTTATAAAAATTTATAGATATCATAATTTCGAATTATAATTATATAAAATACAGTATGTATGTATGTTATATTACATTATGTTATGTTAAGTACAACAAGTAACAATTTATATATTGTTATGTATATAAATGATCAAATATATTTTACCATAAAATAGATATATAAACGATTTTATACTTGAAACATGTTTCACTGGAAGAAAGTCTTGGGAATTAATTTACATGGATCTTTGAGACAGTTACATACCTCAAAAATTTTGTAAGTAATACATATTCAATTTTTAAAGACTTAAAATGTTATAATATAATATAATATAATTTTCTAATTGACTCAATATGAGGTACATAACATATATATTTTTTTTTTTTTTTTAGACAAAAAGCTGTTATAATAAATGGTAAAGAAATAGCTGATGAGATTCAAAATGAATTAAAAGCAACTGTTCAGGATTGGATAAATGATAACAGAAAGAGACCTAAACTCGTAGCCATAAAAGTTGGAAATGATCCAGCTAGTAAAGTATATGTTGAAAGAAAGATGAAAGCTGCAAACTTCATTGGTAAAATAATGCTAATGTTTAAACTACTTTAATAGATGTAATTCATACATTGAATACGTGTCTAACATATTTATTTTATTGATAACTCAGGAATTGAAAATTATGTTGTTCATTTAAAAGAAAATAATTCGCAGCAAGATCTTATTAAAGAAATTGATCATTTAAATAAAGATGAAAATGTGGATGGGATTATCGTGCAATTGCCATTACCAAAACACATGAATGAACATGAAATATGTCAAGCAATTATACCAAATAAAGATGTTGATGGTTTCCATTTAGAGAATTTGGGTAATTTAGCATTAAATAACAGTAGGTTTATTCCGGCAACTGCTTTGGCTGTAAAAGAATTAATAATTAGGAGCAATATTGAAACTTTTGGAAAAAATGCAGTGGTAGTGGGAAGGTCTAAACATGTTGGGTTACCAATTGCACTACTTTTACATGCTGACAGCAAAGGTATAAAACGTAAATATAATAATAAAATGTAAAATAGCAAATTCAATGAAATTTTATATATATAAAATGTAACATTGTAAAAAGGTCAATGAAATCATAATAATAAATTAATTCACAGATGAAATAGGTGCGTTAGATATGACTACAACAATATGTCATCGCCATACTCCTCATACTGAATTAGAAAAATTTACAAAATTGGCAGATTTGATAGTCGTTGCAGCTGGTATTCCTGGTTTAATTACTAAGGAAATGATAAAACCAGGTGCATGTGTAATTGATGTAGGGATTACAAGAATAAAGATGGACAATAAATACAAATTAGTAGGAGATGTAGATTTTGAAAATGTGCAGACAATTGCTGGACATATAACTCCAGTACCAGGAGGTGTAGGTCCTATGACTGTAGTAATGTTAATGAAAAATACTATTTTGGCAGCTAAAAAAAATTGTAACAACTCAATATCATCTGTACTTTAAAATATTAATGTTTAAGAATATGGACCATACATAATTCACAGCACAGTATTGATAAATATATAAAATATTATGTTTTCCTATAGAAATAGAATGGAAATAATAAAACTTTCTATTTTTTTATTATGTTTACTCATTACATCAGAAAATGTCTTTTATTACTCACATATAAAGACTTGAAATCGTGTCATTAAACAATTCCCAATACATGTTATTACTTTTGATATATAAGATAACAGCAAAAAGGCATACAGAATAAATTAGGAATTATATATAATAATAAAATAATAAAAGTATTATTTTTGATATAGAAGACAATTTTCTAACATTTCCAAACCACTAAAGGGTATTGAAATTACAATTAACATATATATGGATTTATATAGTAATCTGTTTGAACTTTAAAACCATAAAAAAGAAATTAAAATATTTAATTGATAATAAGTAAAGGTTATATTTTCCTGTATTTGATGTTTCTGTTCAGTCTCGACTGAACAAATATATAAGATAATAAGAACCATACGTCTATTTAACAAAAAATGTCCTTATCTAACTTCACTTTCTACGCGAAATCAAATCAAAGATCGCCACTATTAATTGCTCTCAAACTTTTAAGACATAACGATCAAAAATTTGCCACATCTAGTCCAGTTAAGATGAGTCGACCAAAAGTTTTGATCACCCGCCCGGACATTCCAGCTGTCGGGTTAAATTTACTTAAAGAACAGTGAGTATTTTTTTAATATTTAAAGAATACTTAAAATACATTTCATTCTCTTAAATTATGTAAAACACATTACCCAATTTTTCATATCCTATTCGATACGAAGTTGCGTTTATGTAAACATACATATCTATAATGTTATACTTTAACATCTCAAACATTTCGTGCCAATATTATATTTTTGTCTTTGATTTATACGTACTTGCAATGAAAAAACTGTTTATTAATTTTTCTATTCCCTGTTGTTTTATATTTTAGATGTGATGTTGTTCTATGGGAAAAACCTGAGCCAATTCCTAAATCTGTATTATTATCAAAAATACAAAATATGGATGGAGTTTATTGTTTATTGACAGACAAAATAGATGAAGAAGTTTTAAATGCCGCCGGACCACAATTAAAAGTTGTGGCTTCTATGTCAGTTGGCGTTGACCACTTAGATTTGCAAGCTTTGAAGAAGAGAAATATTAAAGTTGGTTATACTCCTGGTATTCTAACAGATGCGACAGCTGAATTAGCTGTAGCATTATTACTAGCTACGTCTAGAAGATTAATAGAAGCAAACAGAGCCATTTACAAGTATAAAACAGAACATATCTTTTTATGTATTAAATCGCGTAATTAAACATACATTTTATTTCAAATATAATTTATATAGGGGTGAATGGAAAGCATGGTCACCAACTTGGATGTGTGGACCAGGATTATCTGGATCAACTGTTGGAATAGTAGGATTAGGTCGTATTGGTATTCAAGTAGCAAGATGTCTTAACAGCTTTAACACTGCTAAAATATTATATACAAGTAGGAGTATTAAGCAGGAAGCATCCGAATTTGGAGGAGAAAAAGTAGAACTTGATATGTTATTGGAAAAAAGTGATTTTGTAATTGTAACAACAGCTTTAACTCCAGATACAAGACAAATGTTTAACAAAAATACATTCAAAAAAATGAAAAGATCTGCTATATTTATAAATGTCAGTAGAGGAGAAGTTGTTGATCAATCTGCTCTGATAGAAGCTTTAAAAGGTGGAATAATCAGAGCTGCTGGTTTAGATGTTACAACTCCTGAACCTATTCCATTAGATAGTGAACTTTTGAAGTTAGATAACTGTGGTAAGTTAACTAAGATCTATCTGTAGTAAAATATATAATAAAAATAATGATTTACTTATGTTTCAGTTGTACTACCTCATATTGGTAGTGCTGCTACTGAAGCGCGAGAAGAAATGTCAATAATTACTGCTAAAAATATTATGGCAGTCTTGAAAGGAATTCCAGCTGAAATGCCTGCTCCACTTCAATTATAAATATAACTTAAATTAAATATCACAAATGAATTATTGAAGCAAAAATAAATTTATGAGAAGAGGCTAAACCAGCTTTAAGCTTAGACTGTTATTTACCATTATAACTTGATTCTTTATACAAGTATGATTATATGTTTATACATATATATTATACACTTAACATATATGTATAAATTATTTTGTACATATGGCAATATGGAGGGAATATTATATACTGTACTTTTTTAATATTAAGACTAGAGCATTATAATAACTTTACTATTCCGAAATATATAATCTCAAGGCTTTTAACACTATTAAGCTTTGCTCATATATCGTGAAATGCAATGCCGTTGTCATACTAGCTTTCAATTGAGATGGTACTAAACCTTTAAATAGTCCTTTTACTCCTTCCTTTCTTATAGTTAATTTTAAACAATCTACAAGTCCTTTACATTCAAAAAAAGTACCAAAACCTTTTCTACCATTTTTGAATCCTTGTACTTGTAACCTTTTTCTACTAAGATCAAACGGATATACTGCAGTTTTAGCTAATAGACCAGCTGCACTACCAGATATTATAGAGTTGAAAAAACTAGTATCACTTTCATCGTAATATTTCTTATATATATCACTGAAAAATGCATAAAATGCAAATTGCAAACCCGTATGTGGCACAATTTGCAATACAGTCGGTAATAATCCATAAAAAAAAGCCTTTGGTGATTCATGTCGTATTATACAACTGTAAATATACTTTATTAAATAATGTTTGATTCAATGGCAAGATGTATTTACAGTATTTAACTTGCCTGCAAGAATGACAAATTCCTTTATAGACTACATGATTATTTGATTGTGCTACTAATCTGGTTCTTAATGTATCAAAAGGAAATGATATAGTTGTAGCTATAAAACCAGCACCTGCACCAGCTACAAACTTTGTTGAATATTTCCATTCATTTAGTAATGAAAAATTATAAAGCTCATGTATAAGCAAATTATATGAATAAAACTGTAACATTTTAATATTTAATTATATATTTTGACAATGACTTTAAAATATTTTCATATTTAGATAAGGTATTCAAGATTCAAATGAACAATATTACAAATGATACTGTTTAAAATTTATAGATATTGTCATATTCAGGGAAAAATATTTTCATATTTCTTAAATTTTGTTATAAATTTTAATTTATAAATTATAAACTTCAAGAATATGCAACACACAGTATCAGATGTAAGACTTAAAGCCATAGTGTCTCTAGTACAAATTAATATTTTTTGAGATTATTTTATATAATATTTATTTCAACTGAAAGAATTATATAATAGAAGTAAAAAATAACATGAAAATTTCATAAAATATACATTTACCTGGCTAGTCCCATATATAACTGATAGTAATTGAGCAGGTACGTGTCCTTTCCAAAAAGCTGAAATACCTTCTTCCTTAAATATTAAGTAAAATGCTTGTACTAAAGAGTGATATTTACTAACACGTTGGTTAGCAATAGGTTCAACTTGTAACTACAGTGATAAAGAATTCTTTTTAATGTCTATGTATAACATTATAAACATTGTTGTTGTATTACTTGTGATATATGTTCTTTTACCTGAAATCTAATTTTCACAACATCGAAAGGTTGACAAGCAAATCGTGTTACAAAACCACTAACACCTCCTGCTATAGCATGTTCCAAATTGTTACCATTACCTTTTGATGAAGTGTCCATTATTTTCTAAACTTGGTACTTAAATAGCATAATAACAACTGAAAAATTGAAAATGGGATTTTTTATACAAATAATAAAATACTTTTATAAATGGCAAGTCAGTATTTAAAAAATACATGTATGTAATATTTATTTAGAAGGATAAAATCATTTTTCTTACTATACATAACCTAAATTATTCTCGTTAAAGAAATCAGAATCCACATCTGTTCACAATAATTATTATGCCCATAAAATAAATATAACCTTGAGTATATGGATAATACATAAACGATTAAATGAATACTTTCAATATAATTATAGATATAATAATATATTTAACTAAGAATTTATTGAGATATAGTTCACAATTTTCTTTCGACGTATATTTTATTATGTAACTAACACTTCCCAAACTTATTTGTTATAATCAATTTCTTGTATTATTTCGGAGACTGACGAATAATCGTCAAAATTGGAGGCATAGTTTAAACTATAATAATCCTTTACCAGTGATGTTAAGTTATATCCCCAGACACTTTGAAGTACAAATTTTATATTTCTCCTGGATGGAATGTTCAAATGACCGTTTACAGCTATTAAATTCAAATATTCATTAAAATTTTCCTGTAAAAAATATATCCCACAATATTTTTGTTTAATTTATTACATCTTTATTTAAGTCCCTAAATACGTTAAAAATCAATTCAACGATCTATACTCACATAATTCTCTAATTTCCATTTATTCCATAATTCAATATACAATTTAAACAAATTTAAAATTATTACTTCATATATAGAGCAAATATTTTCAAAGCTATCCTCAAGTTTTTCTAATTCATCATTCTTTAATGCATCATCATTCATTCTCTGGAAATACCATTTCTTAAAAAACCTCTTGTGTGCATCATTTTGTATGTACAAACACTTAATATCTGTCATTATGCCGGAATTGTTAATAAATACATCGTGACACAGTTGAAATCCATCATCTTCTGAAGATTCGATTAAATGAATCACAAAATCAGAATAAACAAGCAGTAATCCTGTAATATGTTGTGTAATATTTTTCTTTATTGAATTATCAAATACTTGTACTATATTCTCACTATCTGTAATTTTTGCGCAAAAAATAAGTCTATGCACAAACGCATGCATTCTTGAAATATAACAAAGTACACTTACCTTGGATAAGTTGTTTGATCAATAAATAACACGTATCACGCTAAAGCAAATATTTTTAAAATTTTTCCAAGTATGAAATGTAAAATCTATTTGATTTTCTAATTGTTTTTAAGTATAGAAATGAGCATTTCGTTATGTCACGAATTATAACTACTATAAATATAGGAAATTTTGCGAACATGCAATCATAGACAAAGTATTTTTGATCTTTAAAGGAGAGAATGTTATATTTAAACCACATGTATTATTATAAACATTTTATCTTCTTTTACACTGAATTTATTTTTGTAGTTGCAAATATGATACATTAATGTGAGACATTTTTGTCTTTTAGACAGCTTAAATATACAGAATAAAAAAATTGCCGAAATGGTTATTCAAGTGCTATAAGTATTTTTGTAAGAGTTGTTGTTGAATCAATGGAAAATGTTTTTATAATGCATAACTTTTCTACAAAATCGATTTATCGAGCAGATTTCTTTTGATGAATTAATACTACGATATTGACACAGAGTATATATATGCAAGTAAACAAAGTGTAGTTTTACAGTTAATATTCAGTAAGTTCTCCCACATAATTTCACAGACATCAACAAATAAATGGTTTTCACTATATGACCAAGTATCAAATTGGTCACATTGAGGAAGTGGAATGAATACTGATTACATTTACTACGTACTTATATCTTACTGAGCTCCGACTTCTAAAACGCGTAAATAATTATAAATTAAGTTTTTCATTACTAAGAAAATTTAACAATTATGAATATTAGCAACCAATTGTCAATAAAGGGAGGAAAACTTTTTAGATCAAACTTAGTTTTTTGAAATTGTCAATTAATTGCCTATTAACTATTTTCTTTTCGTATTTCTTACTGCGTATTTTTCACTTTATATGTGCCTTAATGAATGGGAAAGTAGAAATGTAATGCAAAATATTATTATAATGGAAATTTAACGAAGGTACTCATTGCATGTAGTTTTACTAAGTTTTACACTATCGCTAACTACAACAATAAGATTATAAATAAAAATTTTAAAAATTAACCGAGCACGGAACTAACGTAAAGCAATAGGGCCTTAACGGAGAACTTTTACTAATCACAGAGGAACAAATTGTAATAAGTTTCAGATCTCCAGCAGATTACTTGTTCAGAAAGTTTGTGATCGGAAGTTGAATTAAAACCAACTACGCGTCAAAGTAATTTAGATTATCGAATCGTTTATGTGCTTTAGGGAAAACAGTTTCTCTCCTGCGATAATTTCCATAGCCCCAACGATCTGAAAAATTACACATAGAACATTAAACAAAAATTAAAATTTAGCAAATTAAACAAAATCATTGTACGATATGAATTTAGTTTTCACAAATATTTACTTCGTGCAAGATCATTTCCAGTTCTGTCTGCAAGTTCCATAAGTTTTGGATTGATAACTTGTTTAGCTTCCTTAAGTACATTAATTAAACCTTTAGCCTGTCGGCTATTTTGCGGTGTAAAGAAGGCATAACTCGTGCCTGAATTATTTGATCGGCCCGTCCTACCAATTCTATGAATGTAGTCTTCAGATGAAGTCGGATAATCGAAGTTGATCACGTACTTTACGTCGTCGACATCTAAAGAAGTTGTTTCATTAAAATATGTACTACCATAAAAATATTGAGCGTGTTAAATATGATGTAAGATATGCTATATTTAATAAAAATATTAATTTTTTGGCAATATATACTCAATATGCCAACTATAATATGAAATCCATATAGATTATATTATCATGATCTTTTCTTTTTTTTTTTAATTTTTATATTTATTTGTTAAAGTCGAAGCTGAATATCATAACAGAAATTAATGCGAAAAACTAATAATTTTTATCTCCATATTTCTTTCCATGAGAATATGCAGCTAAGCCTACAGTACATCACATATCAAATACACAAATTTCGATATTAAATATTAAAACTTCATAACAGTTAATAAGTAACTTCTAAAACCTTACTTAGTAACATAAACAATAAAATATTTGTATTACCTTTCTCTATGCATATTCTGTACACAAGTATTCATAACATAGAACAAAAAATCGAAGAACTTATAAAAGGAATCAATATTGTAGATATTTAAATAAGAAATCCATCACAGTAGAAGGAGTGTATATCGTATTCCCTATAAATACTTTTTCTTTAACAAATATAATGAAAATGATTATTTTAAGTAAGATTTACAGTAACTTCTTTTTCAAACATTGTTACAGTTTTATATTGTCTAATATTTCACATTAAGGCGCTTTTATTCCTAACTATTAAAACGTTGAAGATAAATTGAGAATTGTATCAATTTTACATATAAATGTACATGAATGTAAGTTAGCTGCATAGTAATTAAATACAAACCCTGTTATCGTTGATGCACGTTCCGTATGACTGCATACAGAGCGCCTCACGATGTGTGCTATTCTTAAATGCAACTTCACATCGCAACGTCGTGTCCTAAGCATCACCACCGAGTAGCGATAGTAGCAAAATCAATAGATTGTTGTCTCTCATACGGGCTGAGCATTGGCTATGAAGTGTGATGGTTGTACCAAAACGTAACCAACGGTCTTACCTCACAACCAACCAGCGCCGATAACGGCACCACCCGCGCACCACTCTACTACTTGCGTGGTACACAGGCTGAACACAGAGGCACATTAAGTACAATATTATGTGCAAAACAGAATTGCGTATGTACAATGAGTGAGCCATGTTTTCTTTATTGAACGATCGTTTTTCATCGCACACTCAATACAATTTGTGCACCATGTGCCTCTGAAACAAAAGACAACCAGACTGATTAACATAAATTACAGGATGCCCACATATATTACTAAAGCACTTCTCTTATATTCCAATCTTTATACTCTCAATTCTTTAACACAAGCACATTATTTAATTCCTCTTTTCTTTCCTTCTCCTTTTTTTCTCATTTTCTCCGATATTTTTTTTTTAATAAAATAGATAGCATTACACGTCAATAAAGCTAATAGAAAAATTAGGATGAACAAAAAACTGTGTACAGTACCTGAAGTATATAACACAATTATACGATATAAAATTTAAAAAAATGCAACACCTCTCTTAAATAGTAAAAATAAAAACTTACGAAAATTTGATGCTTTTCATATTAATACAGATGTAATAAATATATATATATAAATTTTAAAGGAATAAGTAATAAAAGTTGAAGCTACCTAATGCCATCTATTTATAGTACATTAAGCTTATGTAAAGTTTGAGAATGTACACTAAAACTATTTTTTATACTGCATTAATATTATTGTATCGTTCTACAATTTCAATAATTAACTATAGAATTCTACAAAGAATAACATATTGTTGAAAAGTCCTCATTTATCAATTTTTCTTATTTCTTAATTAACATGGTACGTTATTTAATGTTAATTATTTTTATTCCAAAAACAGTGGGGCATCACCTTCATATAACCAGTCTGTGCTACATCGCCACTTTACCCTACCCTACCCCCTTTTAATTAAGTACAAATTTTCTCAAATACAACTGATCTAAACTTCAATAAATTCTTCAAAATCTACTGTTTTAACAAAAATAAAAAATGTTAAACAAGTAACTCTGTTACTTACCCAATCCACGAGCAGCAACATCTGTTGCTACAAGAATTGAATCCTTATTTCTTCTAAATTCTAAAATTTAATATAGCATAATGTATTAATTATATGAATAATGTAATGGAAATATTATCAGAAAAATATATATATATATATTTAAACAAACCTGTGAGAACAAAATCTCTTTCTAATTGCGATTTGTCGCCATGTATACATACTGCTGGCCATCCATACCGACGAATAGTTTTAGTAATACTCTCCACCTTTTTCTTTGTCTCTACAAAAATTATTGTCTTCCCACCTTCTGGACTAACATTACTAATCTCCTGAAGAAGATCTTGCAATCTAAAGTAGAAGAATAAAATATTAAATTGTAAACAACATTTAAAAAGTAAAATATTAGTATATTGAATAAAAAAGTCAGTTCTTCTTAGAGATAAAATATTATGAAAAATCATAAACTATCATATATTACTTTCATCATAAACGATAAAATAAAAAATTTTCATTTTGACATAATTTATACTATTAGTAAATCGAAATATTTAAAATACATACTTCGCTTGTTTTTCATGTTCTTCACAGACATCAACAATCTGAAGGATATTATGATTAGCTGATAATGTTAATGATCCAATGTTTAATTGTGTATAGTCTACAAGGTATTCCTCTGCAAGGTTTCTAACTTCTTTCGGCCAAGTCGCAGACCACATCAATACCTGTCTATCTGGCCTAATTTGTTCAATAATTTTTCGAATTTGAGGTTCAAAGCCCATGTCTAGCATTCTATCTGCTTCATCTAATACCAAGTACGTACATCTACGTAAATTAGTTATACCTCGTTCCAAAAAGTCAATTAATCGTCCTGGTGTGGCAATGCAAATCTCAACTCCTTGTTCTAAATCGCGAGCTTGGCTTCCTTTTGGCGCACCACCAAAAATACAAGTGCTTCTTACGTAGCCAAAATTATAAGTAACTTTTTGAATTTGCTGTGCCAATTCTCTTGTTGGTGCTAGAACTAGAGCAATTGGCCCATCACCACGATTTAATGGTTGTTGACTACTAATATGTACAATTGCAGGTAGGATGTATCCTAAAGTTTTCCCAGATCCAGTTTGTGCTATTCCAACCATATTTTGTCCAGACATTGCAATTGGCCATCCTTGAGCTTGAATAGCAGTTGGTTCACTAAACCCCTGCTTTCTAATACATTGCATTACATGATCAGGAAAATTTCCTTCTTCAAAATGTTGTATAGGATTAGGAATTTTCTCTCCTTTAAGAGTAATCTGATTCTCTTGTCTAAATATATCTATTTCTTGTGGATGACGTGATTGAACGTTAGGATGTGGTATATAAAAATCTTTTTTAAAAGGCTTTAAATTTTCAAAACTCCAGTTTGGTTTTTTTAAGGCTCCAATAGTACCGTGCATATTATTTTTGTTGCGATTTTCAAATCGTCCATTTCTATTATTAGCATTATTTCCATATACAGATCCCCTTTCTTTTGTTCTATAGTTTCCACCATGATAACTAGCTCCGTATGTCCTGTAAAATATTTAGGCATGTATTATAATTAAAGCACCTTATTATGTATTTTATATGAATGTAGAGAACAAAGAGAATCAGCTCCAGATAAAAAAATATGTGGATTCCGAAGGCATGTTCCCAAATTACTATTCCTCTCACAAGCATTCATGCTCCATTGATATATACAAAATGGAGGCATGCCAAAATGAGAGGCATAATTAAAAGTTATATTTTCACTATAAATAAATTTCGTGTTTAATTCTATGCATCATCGTAATTGTTAATACGCATATTCATATACAAACCTAATTCTCAGGGATCCAATAGCTCCCATTATATGCCGTAACCTTCAATAAACAATGACGGCTTTTATGTTATGTATTTAAGAATTTATGTATTTAAGTATTTCTAACAAGATTCTTTTGCAATTAAATGTAAAAATATTTATTCCTATATAAAAAAGTTCGTTACGTAACACTGCATGTCGATAAGTTTTCGAGACCGTATTATAGCGAAATGCAACGACGCATTGCGGATATCATATAATGGCCGAACATGAATGACTTTGAAGAGGAAGATAGACAGTATATTGTGATATAAATATAAATTATACAACATAAATTTACAATTATAGCAAAAAGTAATGCTGTTACTCACATATTTAATGTAGTAATGGAAACTTTCAGTTCCTAATTAAATTACAGTAGAAGATGATAACTTGTGTTTGATCGATTGAACAAGGTAACGAATCCTAAAATGATGATTAATTTTTATTTTTGTCGGTTTACATTTAAAACATGCAAAAATATTACAAGGGTAAATGAATTATCGATTACGATGCAACATTTGCAAGTCTAAAAAAAAAAAGAAGTGAATTACGAACAACGATCAAACGTCCTACTTACACCACATCCAGGAACAGAAAGAACAATTTAATATGTACCCGGATGTGACATACGTCAGGGACAAACGTATTCGAAAGTGGGGATGCGCAAAAGCTCCGAAAACACCTCTTTTCGTCCTCTGCGCATGTAATACAGAGTCGATTTTGATTGACTTGAAGGCAACAGACAACGTTATTCAACTCAGTATATTATTTGCTGCACTTACGTAATTTTCTAAATTGCAACTATATATACGTATATATTTTTAGTATTAATGTATTTAATATTATAATATCAAAAAATCTACTCCCGATTACATAATATCATGTAAAAATTACAGTTTTTCATTAAAATTATTCTATATAAGATGCTATACTCTGTTCAACAACTAGTCAGGAAAGATAACCACAATTGGTCACGTGATCTCTAACTATTGGTTGATAGTTGCTAGTAAATTATGATTTTTGAGAGAATGTTTTATTACAGAAAATATTTGAAATTGTAAAATATTTGGAACTGTGGTGCTAAATCATACATTAATCTGCTTATGGGATCAATATTCACAAAAGTTTCTATTCTATAATATTTCAAAATTATTAATCCATCTTTGTTTCCCCAAAATTTTAATCATCTGGTTTTATTTAGTCCTCTGGACTCAACTCGTTTAGCAGAATATATATATATGTGATGCTAGTTTGGTAATATTATTTAGCGTTACTGGCTTTTTTTATGTTATTAGTAAAATTACATTTTTATTTCTCTTAATATAATAATATTATTTACAGGATTAATATACAGCAATAAGAATGTATAACATTATATTTACATCAAGATCTAAATAAGAATTCAAATATTCCGCTTTGTGTGTATTGTACACAAAAGGAAAGATAGTTCTAAGATTAAACACACGTAGCGCTAGTATTTGTTCACTTTATTCGAAAGAGATGTATTCTCTAGGTATAATTAAATACTTTGTGCAATACGTAAAATCAGAATCAAGATCAGTCAGACAATCAGAAAACGTGTAGTGTGGTGTAACTGGTGTGAGTCTATCACGATCTGGTATAGGCAGTTGGTTGTGGAGTGCGTGCATTTGATGGGTTACCTTTTATGGCGATTCAAGTAAAAGAAAACATTGGTCAACCTTGTGATGTTCTAATAACAAATTGAAAGAGATATTTCTGATGGAAAAGTAAGCCCTCAGAATTTCTTATCCAATTTTTTTCGTTTTAATATTTGTGGTTTCGTTTAGGAAGAGATATCATTTTGTAAATATAAAGATGACGGCATCGTCGTGAATGAATAAGCCGTCTGTTTTAAGCCGTGAATAATGGTATTTTAAAGATATCGAATACTTTTAAAATATAAATAAAAAGAATTCTTCGAAATTTTATAAGTGAACATTTTTTATATTTGGATTATGTACAAAATGTTACTGAAGTTAAGAATAAAAGCATGGAAGAACTTTTATAATCAAATCTCAATTTTCTATTAAATAATTAATTATATTTTATAAATACTTTATTTTTCTTTAAATTTACTTTCTTATTATCCTATATTAAATATATAGGTATATATATCTAACATAACTTATATGCATTTCATAAGGAAACATTTATAAATAAACTTTATAAAACAAATTTTTTAATGTTTTGATATCAACGTTAATTATCTTAATTATTATTTGGTTCAAACTTATAGCCATAACGTTAAAATAAAATGATAAGCTAATGAGTTATTTATGGGTAACTTGCTAAATAAATTTTATGTTGTATTTATAAATGAAGCACAGTTTGTCCCACATTTAAATAAGTAACTAATACCATTAAAAGTTTTTAATATATCTTTATCCATAGAAAGTGAATCCATATTTCATACTTATTCTTAGAGAATAAAAATGGTAACTAAGAATGTATATTTTAAGAATATGATGAGTCAACAATTACAAGAATATTACCTCATACCTACCTTATTCTTGGTGGAAATGATTGTACAAAGTCATAATTTCATTAAAATTTAATACAAGAGTAATAGAATTGTTATTTTATTTCAGAAATGTATCTTATCTATGATTTATAAACTACATTAAATAGTATATTTATATGTAATCTATTAACTGCATTAATCTAAAAAAATTTGTATTTTATATGCAGAATGTTTGGCAGCTTCAGATGGATAATAGCAATAGCAATCGTTATATCATTAGTAAAGGCAAATTACTCACCTCCAGAGAGATTGACTGGAATGAATCCTTGTATAAGCAAACAAACATGTCATGAATGTATACAAACACCACATTGTGCCTGGTGTGCAGCACCAGTGAGTTTTTATGTTAAAATATAATTACATGTATATTAATAATATAATAATAATATAATATATAATTCATATATAGTATATTTTATGTAAATAATTAAAATATATTAATCTTTACAGAAATTTTCAGAAAAGCGGTGTTTTCTACCAAACATTAATACTAAAATATTTGCAACATGTCCTGGCGAATATACATGGAATCCAGACAATGTTTTTAGTATGATAAGACATAGAAATTTAACAAAAGGTGGTTATGCATATGGTGGTGCCAACAGTTATGAATATTCATATATGAATTCTAGCATACATAGCTCTAGTTCACAGTCCGCTAGTAGTGGTAGCAGCAGCAGCAGTAGCAGTGGTAGCAGAAGACAAGAAGCTGTACAAATTTGGCCACAAGAAGTTAATTTGAAACTTCGAATAAGTAAGTTACTGTAGTTATTATATATTAAACTATTTTGGCAGAAAACAATATTTACAATATTAGAGATATGATATAAATCTTTTAGATGAGGCACATAGAATGACTTTTGCTTATTCACAAGCTGAAGATTATCCTGTTGATTTGTATTATCTTATGGATTTGAGTAAATCTATGGAAGATGACAAGAAAAAATTATCAGATTTAGGTCAACTCTTAGTAGAAAGTATGAGTAAAATTACAAGTAACTTTCGACTAGGTTTTGGCAGTTTTGTTGATAAAGTTGTAATGCCTTATGTTAGTACAATGCCTAAGTCGTAAGTTTCCCATAAAAGATTATAATCTTTCTGCATGCACAATTTGAAATTACTATTTTACATTTCATTTAATGATAAATTTATAGTCAGTTTCATATTTTAGATTAATAGAACCATGTGATGGATGTGCAGCACCATATGGCTACAAAAATATTATGACATTGTCTCAAGATACAAGTCATTTTGCAGTAAGTATATAATAATATAATTTTGCAATGAATATTCCATAAAAATTATTAACTTTTCTCATTTGTGTAGAGTTTAGTACGAAATGCTTCAGTATCTGGAAACTTAGATGCGCCAGAAGGAGGATTTGATGCAATAATGCAAGCTATAGTTTGTAGACAGCAGATTGGCTGGCGTGAAAAGGCTCGTAGACTTTTAGTATTTTCTACAGATGCTGGTTTTCATTATGCAGGCGATGGTAAATTGGGTGGAATTGTCAAACCAAATGATGGTGAATGTCACTTAGATAGTACAGGACTTTACACGCACTCGTCATTACAAGACTATCCAAGTATTTCTCAAATTAATTTGAAAGTTAAGCAAAATGCTATTAATGTTATATGGGCTGTTACGGAAGAACAAATAAACGTATATAAAAGACTGACTAAACATGTAGAAGGATCTTTCGCTGGTAAATTATCAGATGACTCGAGTAATGTTGTAGAATTAATTCGTGAACAGTATGATGCAATTTCAAGTTCAGTTGAAATGAAAGATACAGCTAGCAGTGCTGTGAAGGTAAAATACTTTTCAAAGTGTTTGGGTACGGGACCGCTTATTGAAGCTTCAAAATGTGATGGATTAAAAGTTGGAACAAAAGTGGAATTTACTGCAGAAATCGAAGTCACGAGTTGCCCAGAAAATAGGTCTGAATGGAAACAAAAATTCGATATTTATCCAGTAAGAATAAAAGCATTCGCACTTGTCGATATAATTTAATATTTAAAGTTAAAGAAACAAATTTTCTTATCTTTTTCTTAGGTTGGAATTAATGAAACGCTTACTGTAAATTTGGAAATGTTATGTGACTGTGAATGCGAACGCGAAGGTGCTATGTATGAACCGAAATCACCAGAATGTAATGGCGTAGGAACTTTAAAATGTGGCATTTGTGAATGTTATGATGGATTTTTTGGAAAACGCTGTGAATGCAGTCCTCATCAAGAAATGACAGGATTAGATAAACATTTCCAATCTTGTAGACCTGATAATACTTCTCTTGTAGATTGTTCAGGGAGAGGAACTTGTGCTTGTGGTCAATGTGAATGTGAAGAAAGAGAAAATCCTGAAGAAGTAAATATAGATATATGACCTTAATATAAAAATTTGCGTCTTTTTTGATTGATTATATGATGTTGTTTTGTTTTTTTTGCAGATAATATCAGGTCATTTTTGCGAATGTGACAACTTCTCATGTGATCGAGATCAAGGTCATTTGTGCTCAAATCATGGAACATGCGAGTGTGGTCAATGTGTCTGTAATGCGGGATGGACTGGTCCATCTTGCAATTGTAGATCTTCAAATGAGACTTGTATTGCACCAGGAACTACCAATGGTGTGTTATGTTCAGGACATGTAAGTTTTTTATTGCTTTGAGAAGAAAAAGCTTTATCTTGTTTCACAAGTTTAACTTCGATTAATCTTTTATCATTTAGGGAGATTGTGTTTGTGGTGAATGTATTTGTCATGAAGAAGGAAATACTAGATATTCTGGTAAACACTGTAATAAGTGTCCAACCTGTCCAAGCCGTTGTGAAGAATTAAAAAATTGTGTATTATGTCAAATGTATGGTACTGGTAATTTCACTGATAAAGAGGAATGTGCAAAAAATTGCAAAGAATTCGTCCCTGAACCAGTTGATACAGTTATACCAGATGTGGATAAGGATGAAGTTCCATGCTTCGGTATAGATGAAGACGACTGCAAATATAATTTTGTTTATTATTACAATGAAACGAATTGCCTAAAAGTCAGAGCTCAGAAGGAAAGGGAATGTCCACCCCAAGTTTATATGCTCGGTATAGTATTAGGTGTAATTGCAGCTATTGTTTTAATCGGTCTTGCATTATTACTTTTGTGGAAACTATTAACAACTATACATGACAGAAGAGAATTCGCAAGATTTGAGAAGGAAAGAATGATGGCTAAATGGGACACGGTAAAAATATTAATTTATCTTTAATTTTGTATATTTTGTATGCTGCAAAATCTTTCATTCCAATTATCTTTAAACAGGGTGAAAATCCAATTTATAAACAAGCAACTTCAACATTTAAAAATCCAACATATGCTGGAAAATGAAAATCATAAAAATAATCCCTATTTAATGGAAGAAATTATTTCATTGCAGAAAATTGTGTTTTTATACATAAATATAAATTTTTGATTGATTAATATTTAAATGATAAAGAAATTTTATTATGCAGCGAATGAAGCTTTAGCACTAATTAGAATAATTATTAACATTATAATTGATAAGTATTTAATGGAATCTAATGTAATATGAAGCTATCAAATTATTCATTAAGTATGATATTATAATACTGCCATATAACGTAGACTGCTATGTATGAATGCGTGCGTATGTATGTAAGTGTAAATTATGTACACAATGTATACAATGAAAAATTATAACGTAAAAATCGGTATCTGCATGAAAATACGAAACGGTTTAAAGATTTAAAATGTTAATCTTATTGTAACACTTATATAGAAGTGCCTTTTTGTCTTTTATGACAAAAATATATTTATATAATTTCTAATTGTCGACTTTAATATAAAATTTATGAGATGTAACTCTTTCAGAAGACTTCATTCACTCTTATCAAATTAAAGTAGAGTGTGATGAATTTTTCTTTTAAATATATTTATTGACATTTTTCATACACCAACAATATTTCAAATAGAAAATATAAATAACGTACATTTTAATATGTGATATTATAAGACTTAAAATGTTTTTATTGACAAAATGTTCAGTTGTTTTCCACCTAAGTCTTCCTGAGTCTCATATATGTTTTATTTTTTATAAAAAAAAATCTAAAAATATATGTAGAAAATTGTATAAATGTAAAGAATAGCAAAATGCATAGTAATAAGTATAAATCATTTTGCAATTTATAACAAATGCGAGCCTCGAGATTTTTCATTCTAAACGTTTATGAATTTTTATCCTTATTATCCTTATTATATCTATAGATAGAAGTGCAGTTAACGAAACGCTCGTTAAAGCAACATAAATCGACATTTTAAATGTACCGAAAAACTAATGCTTTTATAATACATTATATTAATAACTTTTACATTACTTTATTGTTATTTATATGTTCGCATTCGAAACAAAGAAATAAACTTAGTATAACAATAACTAAATTTTCCAAACAATATTTCAGATGTATGAAAATAGTATTATTACGAAATAATTATTTCGTGATAAAAATGATCCATTTGATAAATCATGCACTTGAAATGAAAGTTATATTGTCATTGATAATGACAAAAAGATCAGCTTATCTTACATTTTCATTATAAGATAAATAAATATAGTAGAACCTAGTTTATATAAACAAGTTAATGCTGAGCATCTTTTATCTGAACTAGGATCAATTGTAATTTTGTAGTACGTATAAACACTCTTATAATGAGTATGTATATTAATCCATACAATTATTTGTTTTTATTCGAAATAAAGTCAAAGAAGGAAAAGTTGAAATCGTAACACTTAAATTCTAATATTTGAACTAATAAGAAGAGAACTGAATTTCTATTATCGGAATTGGTCGGTTATCCGAACTGTCTTATCCTTATCCTCCAACCTGTTCGAATAATCGAGGCTCAACTGTACAATGTTGTGTTTTTACATATTGATAATATATTTTCATGTGTTCATTTGTACGTTTACAGCCTGGTTTTCGCAAATAAACTACGTGTACGTATATGGTCAGCTCCAACATTAGGGTAATGTATTGTTCCTAAGAAGAAAGTACTATAGAAAGTGAAATAGAATTTAATTATATATAATAATTATATATAATAATGATGACATTGCAAATACAATTTTGTTTATAAACAATTGCGTATGTAATATACAAAGTTTTCATTAAATTCTGTTTTAATTTTTCTATTTCTTTCAAATTACTAAATTTGCAAAAATTAAAAAGCAGTTGCATTTTTAATCGAAATATGATACTCGTGCACAGTAATAATTTGTTAGAAATTTGCTTATAATATACAGATAGCAATTTGTGCGTAAAATTGGCGTCGCGACAAGAATGTAGTACAATAGTATGTTGTAGTTGCAATTTTACGATAAACTACATGATTTTATAGGATACGTTATATTTTAACATAAATTGTATTCAAATATGTACAAATTATCGTTGCTAAAATATCTGTAATGTAATACCTGGTAATACATAATCAAATTATCTTGTGTGATTATGTAAATATATAAAAATAATACAAAGATAAGTACAGAATAGAGGTCACGACGTAAATAAAATGTATCTTTAATTACGTAATTTGTAATTATTATTTACTATAAATTACAATTACTTATTTTCGAATAGGAAAATTATATTCTATATTATTTGTATTATTTATAATATAATTAACATTGTGTAATGGAGTAATTATTATATTAGGTCAATTCATCGTATAAAAATTTTATCGCATGACTAAAAGAATGTACTCTTTATTTCATTTAATTATCATCTTTCATTAATTTTTGATAGCAATAATATAATAGACTTTCTAATACCAACGAACTATATAATGAAAATTATCCGTAATTTTGTAACAGAATAGTTGTCGAATGAAAAAAGGAGAATTATGTGTAGAATGTCCTTAACCTGTTAATATCAGAATTTTAAATATATTTAACTACGATAACGGAAAATTTTAGGGAAGTTTCTGTTATGACTAGTTTTGAAAAAATTTATTGAAGGACGATACATACTTAATAATTACAAATTATTTGTTACTATCACAAGTAAATTACGTATAAACAATTATTTATATACTTTTACTTACCCTTATTTACGAAAAATTGTTAATAAAATCTAGTTATACGATAATGACATTGAACAACTAGATTAAACATTTAGTTTAACAAAATCTAATTTATATGTCAAATTGCAGAAGATAGGGTACCAGATCACTTATTACGTTACTATGATATAGTAAAAGTGAAAACATGAAAGAGTCTGACCTAACATAATTTAAAGTGGAATGAAATTATTAGGAAATGATAGTAGAGCAAAGGTTTTATTAACCAGACAGAATTCTAGTATATAAAGTAAAACATTTTCACTTATTTAATCAGTCTATTAATTAATTTATTTTTTACTTGTAAATTCATTGAATAATTTTACAAAAAAAAAAGAAAGAAAAAGGGTTAAATTGCAATTGTGAAAGAATATAAGTGCATACAATATCATACATATATATATATATATATATATATATATATATATATATATATATATACAGATATATCGTTTAAATATTAAACGTAATTTTACATTGTAAATATATCGTATTAAAATTACTAGATAAGTATAACATGAATTTCATAAAATTATTCGTTTACCTATAAAAATATTTTGTTAAATTTTGTAAGAAGATTCCATAAGTGACATTTTTTATATAAAATATAATGAATATATAATTATGAATAATATTATAAAATACAAATTTATATAAAACAACAATAAAATTAAATTTACTTTAAAAAATATATAAGTTTATAGAAATTTTGTATAATTTTTATAGAAATAATAGGATAAAAACTTTAAAGTCCGACTATTGAATACAGTTGATATAAATTACAATTGAATGAATTTTGTAATTAGCATATAAAATAGTATGAATCTTATAGTATATATAATAATACAAGTTTCGTGATTAAATGACTTTTTAAGCTTCCGGTGTTATTCTTTCTATTCTTCCTAATTATAATGTATCATTTTTTTATTTCACAAATTAGATATTAACTATTCTAGCATAGATTAAGAATCAAATATTTAATATTATATGAAATACAGTGTTGTATCAAATATTAGCAGAGTGACTAAAATTTTGGAATTTGCGCAGTTTCATTGCACATTTCCTGCTGTTTGTACGCGGTGCAACCACGTCTCGTGTCTCAATAGTCACGTGTTTGAGCTAGGTGAAGGCAGGGTACGTGAAATAACGCTTGAGGGCGTACGTACGTCGTTTCAGTAGCACGTTACGTTAACTAGCCACGAACTAGTGCTTCTAGAGAGATACGAAAAAAGACAAAACGTTTCATTAAGAATAAGGTACATATTTATAAAAATAACAAGAATGATTGTAAAGTACCGCGAGGGTATACACTCAGTTCTTATATATATTTCGTCTCTTTTCCATTTGTGTTTCTTTCCCTTACTTTGCTCTTTCTCTCTTTTTCTCCCCCTCCCCTCTCTCTCTCTCTCTCTTCTCCCTTTCTCTCTCTTTCTGACTCATTCACGTTGCACTCGTTTGTACTGTATCAGCCGTGGTCATAGTCATAGTCTTAATCCATCCTTTCGTTTATATTCATTTCTATCTTTCTCGCTTTCCGTTCTTCCTTCTCTGTCTTGTCAGGTCATCTCCTTCTTTCTCAGTCTTTCTTTCTTTCTCACTCTGTTCTTCGATGCAAAGCAGAAGAAACCCCCGCGGTTGCTCGTTCGTTCTCAAAGTCTTACTCTCGTTGTCACGCGCTAAAAATACTCCCGCACAGTCTTCCGAGGGTGTACCATGCCAAAGGAGTACGAAAATTAGGACGACAAAAGCAGTCAACGTCGACCTGGAACTGTCATGGAACGGCTTTCGAGAGTGGCATGTTATTTTCGATGGATGAGGAACGCAACACCTCATGATGCAAGTGATGCGGAGGACGAACATAAAACTGTCGAGGATGAACGGTATCGGAATGTCGGGTGCAATTTCGAAGCCTCTAGGCGACTTTGTGGCATTTTGGAGAGTATCCTTCTTTGGGAGAACTCTGTGAACAGTATCTCCGTCCTCATCGTATTCAATATACTGTTTTGGTAAGTCCGTATAGCATTGTAATATTATATGCATCATTACTAAAATATGCTGTTATGCGTGATTTCGCGAAATTTGATTACTACTGTACCGATACACGCTTTTTCATTGTAGAGTTAAATTTTCATTTCAGCTAGATTACAAAATAAAGAACCTTGTAACATTTAACACAGTACTGAAGGATCAGTATATATAACGCATGTTTTTTCTTGTTATACGTAAAGCTCTGTAATGTTTTTCTTTTTCTAGTAAACAAGCTTACTATAGTGACACTTAATAAAAATTTTATGCGCATTAGTAGAAGTTATTGCGAAGCATTCAGCTGTTTCTAAACGTCTTCGATGTAATTCGCCTTCAATGTAATTTGTCTTCTAGGTCAAGGTTTGTAAAAGTGTGCGCGTTTCGGCATTTGATTTGTCAGTAGTAAATAACAGTATCACTGTTTAAGCATTCTGGTACTTTATATCATTTTTTGTACGTGTTTCTTCGTAATAAGTGTACAAATAACGTCAACTATATGATGTTTTTTTTATACATGTTACAAAAACAAGTTGAGATAAGCGGTCATTGATGGGTTTCCGCAGTTCCGAATAGTCTAAATTCTCTTTCTCCACGATTATATTTCTTCGTGACATTCATATTTGCTTTGTCGAATGAATTGCATGTTTTCTGCGTATTTTCCCACCCGATCTACAGCACTATTCTAGATGGCAGTAGGTGTTGACAATTATAAAAGTAACGTATGATTGAAAATCGACCAGTCCATATTACATATAAATTCAATATTTATTCTGTTATTATGATTGATTATATATTTAATTATTTATACACTTTATAATGAAACTGTGAATAGAAAAAATTAGAAATAATTATTTCATAATTATATATTTTTGGAAATTACAAAATATTTAATCACATATCTCTACAAAAAAGTTTTAAGAAGTATTAAAATTTTATATATTTTTCAGGAGTATTATTTTATTAGAAATTCGAGGTTTTGCTGCAGCCAGCAGTGCTGCACTAGTCACTGTACTCTGTTATAGTACCTTGGAAGCTCAAGTTCAGAAGGAAAATAAAGCATTGGACACAGCTGCGTATGTGTTAAAATTTCCAAAACTTTTGTGCTTATATACTTATAATTATCTTATATATACAATTAATTCAATTAAAATGTATAATGTATTTATAGTTCCTATGCAAAAGCAGAACAAATTGAAAAAATAGGAAAAATAATAAAATCTGCAGTTCATTGGTTGAAACAGTTAAGGAAAGAGCAACCAGGAGTGGTAATGGTTTATTTATAAGTATATTTTATAATATAGAAATAGTAAAATATATTTAACTAATATATATTTATTTTGACTACACTATATCTACAATATATATATATTGTAGTATGACTACACTATAACTACGAAATTAACTCTAAATATTAAAAATGATTTCAGTTTTGTACTGCAGTATGCTCTCTTTCTTTGGGCCTATGGATTATTGGTCGTACTATAAATGGTGTACTTCTTACATATACAATATGCATGAGCATTTTACTTGGACCTGCATTGCTGTTGAAGTTACCTAGCAAAATGATAGTACAAAAAGGTGATTAATATAATGTCAAATATAAAAAAATTTATTTTTATTAATAGCAAGAACTAATAATGGGTATAATGTTAATTCTATATATGATAATTCTAAATGTTATTATTTTCACCTTATTATAGAGTGGGATAGTGAAATTGAAGAATTTTTACCAGCAGTAACTGAAGACAATCTTCAAGTTCTTACAAGAGCTGGAGAATCAGGGGATCAATCTCCAACACCAACAAGTGTATTGTCTGATGCTCAAAATGGTATAACCAATTATTCAATACCAGTATTGTTAAATATTATTTATCTAAAGAGCTATTTCATACCTATTTAATAAATACCTGTTTTTATCAAATTTTATTAAAAAGAATTTTTTGATTATAGAGTTTCTTATTGATGAAGATCTTCTGGGTCTTAAGATGCCATCACATGAAGATGGAAGTACTGATGGTGTAGAAGTTTCTGAATTAGACCTTAGTGCTGAAGAAACTGATGTGGATGGTATTAAATTTCAAAGTGGCCATTTTGAGAAAGGATCATCTTCTGAAGAAGAAGCAGAACTTGAACCAATATCAAGTAAACTAGTTATTCATAGTGATGAAAGTGGTAGCGAATTTGAAATAATTGATGGTCAAGATATTGATAATTTAGACGTTGCATGAAAATAACTGATATATGAACTGTGCAGTTATTATGCAGAATAGGATTAAGTCGAGAGGTGACTTTGTTTGGATAACGATTAAGTAAAATAATTATTTTATTATAATTTTAACTATTTGCTTATTTACAAATATTTGTGCAAATCTAACATAACAGTTTTGGATAAGCTAAAAGGATATTATTTTTGTTACTACAGAATACAAATTACTTCTGTAAATTTATAAAAACTTCAAAAAATTTCTCAGTAAAATTTAGATATTCTTCTTATATCGTGCAAATGATAGCTTCTCAGTAGTTACATTGATGTATACTTATACTAAAGTACATTCGTGAAATTGTACATATTATGTGCAACAGAGAGAATTATCTTAATTTTTATTTTTGAAGATATACCATTTTTGATGTATATATATATAAGAGATCAATCATCAAAAAATGTTGATGGAAAGAGATAGAGATGAGCAAATAACGATTGTCAATTTCAATGTCGCTTTGACCTTCATGGCCAAAAATGGTTTTGTATATATGTATCACACACAGAAAATAGTTACCTGCGAATTATAATTAAGAAATTAGAAACTACAATGTCCATTGTGCAGCAGGTAGAAAATAGATAAATATTATAGTAAATATTTACTCCGTTTTTGATATTACAAAAATGACATGTAAAAATGATTTTATCTATCAGGAATCAATTTTTTCTATTGCATAAATATTGGAATATTATTTTGTGTTTCAAATCAATTACGTAATTTAATTTTTGCAAAACAGCTTTAAGTATTAAATAGAATATAAATAATATGTATGCATCAATAATATATTTTATTGATTATAAAAATCTTACATTAAAACTCTATTTAAAACTTAAAGAATTGGTCATAAATTTATTAAAAAGAATTTTTAAAATAATTTTTTAACAAACAAAGAAATAGTATATATTCTCTATCTTCAAATTAGTTACACATATTTTGGTATATTAAAAATGATACCACTTATGTAGACAATTTTATTGATAGAATTGATAGATGAAGAATTAATATCAAATTTTAAAATTTATTGTTAATTTTGCCCAAATTTTGCAAAAAGCATTTAACTGTATTTCATAAGTAATATTTTATTCATAAAGTATAAGAATGAACTTTAATGTGTACAAACAGTGAATATTAGAAATTATTAAATGATAAATCATTGCTAAAAAGTTTCATGTTTTGAGGAATATATGATTAAAAAAGAAAAATAATTTCTAAATATTGAAAGTTATTTTCCAGTCATGATAATTCTATTATGTCATATAAAGTATAAAATTATAATATTTGAAGTAATAATACAATAATGAAGCTAGAATAATATAAAATTTAATTTTATATAAATCCAATTTATTCTTATAACTCCGGGTCAATCAAAAATAATTAGTGTAAATGATATATGTATGTGTAAATTTTACATAAATATAGAATATTTTTGAAATTTTCTTGCAAAATTTGAGAAAAATTAATTGATCTTTTTTAAAGTGTAACAATTTTTTGTTTTACCTCCACATTTTTATTTTGCATTAGAGATATCATATTTAAAGTGAATCTGTTAAATTACCTTAAATAAAAGCAGACATCTTTAATTTATTTAGATCATGTTCATTAATGCTTTGTAATTTGTGTTACTCTATTTCTAGATTGTATCCCACATCTACACTTAATGTACTTAATGTTTAATTTCTTAGAAACAAAATTTCTCTTTTTATTAGTACATTTGAATTTATGTATTTTTTATTTATAATAATTTACATATGTGTACATCAACTTGTGTATATATATGTATCTTTTATAAAATATACTACGATAATAAAATAATTGATAAAAAAAATAAAACAGAGCATATATACTACAATATTACATTTACTTTTTTATTTACAACATATTTTTGTTATGTACACACATTATTTATGTTTTCAAATTCATTAATTTTAACATTCGATTCTATTTTATTATTTGCCTGAAAAATGTCTTCCTTGTCATTATAAATATGTAATGTATCTTTATTGTTTTCTAATGGTACAATTAATTGTGCATTCTTCCTTTCTGGTAAAACTTGTAGAAATGTTTCCTGCCATGTTTTTCCTTCACTGACTCTAAGTAAAATTTCAAACACTAAAAAGGTTTGTGTATATATATACATAAAGTTTATACGCTAATTAATGAATTTAACCATATATAAGACATACCATGATCAACAGTCAAAACTTTCCTTGCTTTCATACTTAAGAATTTATCTAGAGGTAATCTACCATGTGTTATACCAGCTTGTATAGCTAATTTATGACAGAGACCCTAAAACATAAATATTGTATAAGAAATTTATATGAACTTGTTTTTTCTATAAACCTTAGCTTACCTTATGACTGTTATGATCAACAAGACCACCTATAACGTACACATAATCACATTCTAACTGAGTAATGATATTTTCTGATTCGCTAGTAAGATATATGATTTTTTCCTTTGGATAAACATCCAAATAAGATTTTGCATGAAATTTTACCTATACATTATTACATATTATATACAGGTTGTTAACTTTAGATCAAGCATTTAAATTATTTCCATATTAGATTAAAAGTTAAGATATAAATTATCTTAATCATACTTAACAATTTTTATCTTTCTAAACTTAGTATAATATCATTAAAATAACATACATCCCAATGTTCGTATCCATTGTGCTTTTGCATATCAGCTTTTGATTTCCCATTAAAACTAGTGAGGGAAAATTGCATTGGTGCAATAGCTCGTCTATTCAAAGTATAACACCTTAGTATTTGTTTAGTTAACTTTGCAATATCCTTATCAATCATTAAATCATCGAAAGACAAATCAACTGTTATCCCAATTTTACAACTGCTATCTGCCATTGTACTTTTCTTTAAAGCTTTCCTGGATGGTCCAAGATCTATATTATTTGCACGAGCGAATGCTCGTTTCTGTCTTGTTTTTTCTCGCTCACGTAATCTATGAAATTAAGATAACTTTTACCTAATAACATTATTGTCAAATGTAATTTGATATAATTTGATAAATTTTATATCTTCTTATATAGCGAAATTATCGAATACATTGTAAAATCATATAATTCTTTAATTTATTAAAGAGAAATAAAAACCTTCGTTCAACCTTTCGTGTCAACCATTTTTCCCTTTTTTTTACTTTCTTCAGCTGATGTTTACTCAAATTTGGATGTAATTCTGATAACTTTTTATCTGTATTGAAACATGTTTTCTGTTCACAAATTTTTGCATATTGTGTATCATTTCCAATGTTATTTGTACTCTTCTCATTCTCCATATTTTCATAAAAAAATATGGAAATGAAACTCGCGTTCTGTTTTTGTGAAAGGATCCACTAAGAGTTGTAGTATAGTTGCCTAAAAAAAATCTCGTTTCATTCAGGCGCAAACTGCACTTAAAACACACTTGAAAAATTACAATAAACTGATACTATATACTTCATAACAAAATCGTTCAACGTCATCAGTTATTTCTGTTTATTTACATCTAATTATTCCTTAATTCAAAAATAACTATTATTTTATTTATATAAACTTATATTTAATATATTTATTATTCTATCAATTATAATTATATATAAATTTTTATATAATTTATTATTTTTTTAGCGGACGTAAATATCGATAAATATATTTTTTTGAAGGAAACTTTTCGACATTTAATTCTATTTGAAAAATTAAATAAACTAATCTAAAATTTCTGGGGAAATTATAGTAGTGAAAATAAATGTTGGCAATTAGTTCAATAATCCCTAAAGAATAGAGTCATCTGGATGAAAATCCAAATCATCTTTCCATAGTGAAAGCAGACGATTTTTATATAGATCCGAAACGTGTTTGATCTGGTTTTGTGAAGTGAGAGAATGCAAGTTATTGGAGTTGACGGTCGTGTTGTCGGCTATCTTTTTTGTTTTCTGATACTGCAAGCAAAACTAACGAACTCAAGAACCTCTTGGAGGCTCAGTGCTGACAAAGTCATCAAAACAACAGACTTCGTGAGCACAGTTGAGGATGATCCTATTCTTGATATCCTGGCGAGCAGCGTTAATGTCGGAAATGGACACAGTTGGAGCAGAACAGCTATTTCTGAAAAATACGAAAAGATACAACCCTATTGTCAAGATTGTAAAAGTGTTACTTCTGGAAACCACGAACGGTAAGAAATCACAGGAGTTTGGTTCATCTTGGGTAAGAGCTATGTCGTATATCTTGTTTCAAAATGTCAAATTGATACTTTTAGTACCTTTTGAAACAAACTGGATTATATGTATATATTGAGGCTTGTATTTTTCAAATATATAATTCAAGAATTTATAAATACCCGGAATAAATTATATTAAGATTTGATGTTTTATAATTTTTTTGTATACATAATACCTATAATATTCTCACAATAGAATGATACACACTTTTATAATAACATTCTATTTAGTTGAACAATGTTTAAAGATCTGAAAGGATATATTCCTCAGAGATAAAAGCTTTTGTTCCATTTTTGCATTTATTTAATGTAACTTATATCAATGTTTAGCACACATGTAACAATATCAATGAGATTTTAATCAAAACATTGTAGTTGGTATTTGACATTGTTTTCTATATTACATTGCATGTTTTGCATGTTTTATACAATTATCAGTATCCAATTTATTATTATAGTGTATGTTTCACCTGTTATATTTTCAAAAAAATACAAAACTAAATATTTAAGATGTATGAAAAAGTAAAAATACATAAAATATATAAGAATTTGTAGTTAGTTAATTTAAAAAAAAATTATATAAACATACTTTTATATATATAAATTTTTTTATATACTTGTATATTTTAATTATTATCAATTCTTATATTTTAGATTTTGTTTCTAATAATTATTATAAATAACCTGATGTAATTTTCTGTTTTTTTTCCTGTAGTTAGTATTTGTGTGTGGCTTACTGTTCTTTCAGCGTTAAAAAAGCCCTAACTTTGGTCCCCTTGGCAGACGATTCTCGTCATACGTGTTGAAGGATACACCAAATGCCACTGAATCTTTCCCTCTATCATCTCAAGTATCAAATGAGCAAGTTATGTGCAATTCTGGTCAACAATGTGAGGATATAATTCTAGACTGTGGGAAGCCTGTCAATTTCACATATTATGATAACTTGCTTGGTGTTGCAAATAGAGATAAGCACCCATTGGTTCCAGAACCTAATGTAGCACTCATGTTTAAGAAGAATGGTGGCAAAACTATGGATGTTGACATTGATCTGTTAGAGAAACGCTTAATGAAAGCAAAAAGAGAGGTACGATTATTAAAGAATACTTTGTTTATAAATAAACAAGTAGGGAGACCTAGTGCAAAGCTGTATATATATATATATATTTGTTGTAGAAACCAAAATCTGTCCAACTTTACAATCAAATAGGAAATTTTTGGCGTATAAAAGGTGATGCACAAAGATCAATTGAATGCTTTCGAAGAGCACTTGCTGTATCACCACATAATGCAGAAGTTTTGTTAAATTTAGCTCGAGTATTATTAGTTCAACAATATTTGGATGATGCAACATATTTAGCAAGACGTTCTTTGGAATTACAACCTCCAGATCGTAATGCTTGGGAACAATATCTTACACTTGGTCAAATATTTAAGGTAATTGAAAGTTGTAGAAATATAATCTGTTTCATATAATCACAGTGCATTTAAATATATATTCAATTTGATTATTATTTATAATACAATATTATTTAAATTTGTTTTGAAATATTATCAAGACATAATTTATCACTACAATGTTTATTATGTTGTTTGTAGGCATATGGTCATTATCAAGAAGCAGCTGTACATTTACGACATGCTTTAGAATTAAAACCAGACCTCTCTGAAGCAGCAGAAGCTTTAAGAGAGGTAGAGTCACTTCCGGCTGCAAGCATACATATCTATACATTACTGATAATAATATGTCTGGTATGTAAGATAAAAGATATATCATTATATTGCTTCATTAGTGCATTTTACGTTAAAAAAATATAAATAATTGTTATTCGTAATATATTGAAAGAACTTTCAGTACATTTATGTTGCAGGTACTTGGAGTACTGTTAGTAGTGTTAAGCAGTGTAGAGTGTGATGAAGATTCTAGTCTAGTTAATGGACAAATTCAACGTCCAGTTCAACGTCACTTTAGTCGCGCTATGGCTATGCGCAGTTTACGACTTAATGTTTCTCGTAATAAACGTTGGTGATTATTTAAAAAAAAAAATGAATAACCTTGTGATAGAAGAAAATTTCAGTTACTATTATTATTTATCTAACTACGAAGTATTATTTGTAATATGATTTTTAATAATTATTTAATATATTAATAATTATGCAATTTATTATAATTATAAATGAAAATATACAATAAAAAGCAACACCATTTTTCATTTACTACAAAAAGAAAAATAGCGTTAATGACTACATATTCGAGTGCAAACTTTTTAAGATGTGTAATTATATACACACATATGCGCACGTGATTTAATATTAAAGTATCTTCATAACTAAGAATGGAATGTCATTTACGGAATTATAAAATATTTTTGTTGTTACGTTAAATATTAACATAGGTATTATTAACAATATTACTTAGCATCATTTACAATATACAGTAATATTAGAATATATAAGTAATCATTTTATGTACCTACTCACAAGGTCTAACGAACTTCTTTTTTATCTGCGAATAATTTACAAATATAATTTAATATCATCTTTAAATAATAATTTTTAATATATACATGAAACAATGAAGTTCTTTTACTTCCGCAAATAAAAATATCTAATAAATTTATTTTTTATTATTCCGAATATATATTAACTTTTCGTTCATTTAGTATAATATTTTCTGAGTTTTATACAACAATATTTTTAGATGCAAAACAATAATTTTCTTTTATTCTAAAATAATTCACTTTAGTATATAATTTCTTCAGATTGTTTCTAAATTTATATCAATAACATCAATATAAGATAAAATTTTAGTGTCACTTTTAAAAATAAAAGTATGTAATATAAAGATCTTACATATTTCATAATACAACTGCGTGATAGCACAATAATGTGAAATATCATTTTGTAGATTATTAATGAAAAAAAAATCGAAATATAATCTAAAAAATTAGGCCGTACATTTGCACAATTCCTGCTTTATGTACAAATACCGTAAATTAATATTAATTAAGACTGTATATACTATAATTTAATTCATATTCCTTTAAGGGTTTTCACAAAGAATGTATCCATGCAATAGACAATACCACAAATAGTTTCAGTGTATTTTGTATCTAATACTGTACTAATGATAAACGTTTTTGTTATTAGCAAAATTTTATATTTGATATCGTAAACTTATTCTTATTATTTTTTAATCACTTAATACATTCCTTATAGTTCAAACTACCTCCCTTTTCGATTTGTACAAGACAATAAACTTATTTGTTAACTATTTATATAAAAAATATGAGTATTTCACACATTTTATATAATTTGTTTAAATAAGAGATATAATATGTACATCTTCTAACATTTGTGAAGAAGAAAAGAAGAAGAGAAATTAAATATCAGTGTGAACTTTTTAGTCTACCTTAATGTTTTATAAAAACATACTAATTTCAGTAAATAAGTTCCATTGAAGAATTTTAGTTAATTCTTAAACAGAATATTTCATTAATTTAAGTGAAACTCCTTTTGATATAATTCATTTTGTAATTGAATCAAAATATAAATTTAAAAAATATGTAAATACTATATCATAATATAGTAAAATATATGTAGTTGATTTACTATTCACTATGTACATAGAAACATCTTTGTCAATAATTACCCTTAAAAGATATCTATATGCAACATGCATGCATATTAATATACATGTGCACACAGTGAATATACAAATTACAATATGCATATATAGTCTATGATTCTACAGCACTGCTATATTAAATTTTAATACACCTTGCAAGTTAAAATTGAACCCAACTGGCATTTCCTACTGTTGGTGGTTGTTGAGTTTGAGATTGCTGTGATGCACTTGCAAATTCTCCCCATTCAGAACTTGGTTGATTTTGATTCTGAGCAGGTTTGTGTGCAGGAGATGATGTTGGAGTTTTTGCGGGTGGTGGTGCAATTTTTACACCACCTGGTGGAGGTGGTAAACCCAAGTTTGTATTGGCACGCTGTTTTGTTTTAGCAGTAACTTCACTACCATCCTTCTTCTATATATTACAAACATAAGAACTTTGAAATTCATTATATAATTTAATATCTAAATTTTTATAATATCCAATACTATAAAAAAATCCTTACAGTAATTTTCATGTTTATTTTTATTGTTTCTCCTTCTTTAAATCTGAGATCTAATTCTTGTTTTGGTGTATCTTTTTCCTTTTCAATTTGTTCTTGATTTCTGAGCCATTTAAAATGGTCTTGAAGGGCAACATTTAAATCAAAACTATCAGATCTATCCAAAAATCCAACACCAATAAAAGCTGATCTTCCATTATCATCTTGAATTCTTAGAACAAAATAACGAGAAGAATCTGTAACTGGTTCAACTGCAATTCCTGGATATTGTTCAATTGGACATTTTGCAAATAATTCTCCAGTAACTTTATCTTCCAATTTAATAGTAATTGAGTCTCCCTGAGAGACAAGACGCATACGTCCAGTCCATGTAGGTTCTTGGAGATTCCAATCAGCTGCTCTAAAATATAATATGTATTTAAAAATAAAATATTTACTCACCCTCATTAATTTGTCAACATCAAAATTAACATTTTTTATATTATTTTAATATAAATAAATTTAGATTTAATTAAACTAAAAAAGATGCATATTTTTTATGTTATAAATATTTAGTATTTAAAAAAGAGGTCTTTAACACAGACATTTTGTAACATAAAAATTTGGAATTAAATTTCCATAATTTTAAAAGTTTTACAAGTCTAAATCTTATAAAACTTTATGATATTGTATTCCAGATGTAGTACTAATATTATACTTTTAACGATTTCCGGTATAACTTTTGCTGACGTATTAAACGTCACAGCTAAAATTAATAGAAAAAACGTATTTAAAATGGCAAGAAAATATGAAATCTTCTAAATGGCGGTAAACAAAATATTATATTTAAATATATCTTTGCATACATTGTCGTTTTATAAAATGAAATATTTTTGAGGAAAATACTGTCAAAAAGAATCAATCGTACCGATAACCCCTATTCGTTGACCTTGGCGGTATTTTAAATACAAAGACTTCAGATTTCACAAGTAATACACTTTCATACGTATCCATTGTATTTTTTGACAAATCACAGAGAAAGTGCTTACGTTCGAGAGTTGCAACTTAACGAAGTGCTGTTTCAAAATTCGTTTATATTTTGTGACGGATCTCTGCCGTGATTTGATAACTTTATCTCCAGTCACGCCTCCTATCCCCCACACAAAGACCGTTAACCATGGATTATTTCACTAGTGATAATAGATTCTCTTCTGCCAGTGGCACTGGTCCAATGTCAATTTTTGTGTAGAACATATTTGTAATTTGAATTAAAATGAAGAGGGTCAATTTTTATAAATTCATTCTTTACTTATTGAAATGTCACTCTAAGATAACATGTTGCAAATATTAATGCCAATATTTATTACAGGAAATAAAATTTCTCATAATATGTATAGAAAACATTATAATTGTATTATTTCAAATATAAATAACAAAGATAATAATAGAAATAACAAAGGTATTTTTAATATCTTCCTGCTAATAATATTAGATAGTTTACTAGATAGACAATTAGATAGACACTGATAAAAATTAGATATTATCTATTTATCTTTTCTAAAAATTTGTTCTTTATAAGGATGTTTTTTATAAGAATTCAATTTAAAATTTAGATTTATGAGTATAAATATACTGAAAAATTAATTTAAAAAGGTCTGTTTTTATTATTCGTATCATTTGATAAATGACTACGTTCACTGGTACATATTTACGTTTATTATAAGACCAACTATTGATATTTATAAAATATGCTGGATATTTGACAAATTCTATTAATATGTTCTTAATTTTATTCGAGACAACCAACATTTTAATCGAATGTATCGAAAAACTATAGGAATATAAGAATCCATGGTTCTCCCTAATTCTGACGTTTGATGGGAGCTCTTTTTAGGTTTAGATGAATCAAATTGCTTAATGGATACGGACATAAGTTTGGAGTTTATATTTTACAAAAATGAATTTGCGGGAAAATGATAGACACCTAGCGGTGAGAGTACCAAACAATCAGTGAGATATCCCGGAACGTGAAAATAGTAAATCAACTTAAATACATGATTCATGCATAATCTAACGTAAATACGTTTAAATACATTTTTATATAAATATCTTCATTAATTTATATATCATACTATAATTTATATAATATGTTTACTTCAATTCAAAAATTGTAAGTTACATTATTTAAATATTGAATATATATGTTTCTAATAAAAAAATATATATATGTAAGATATTTACAGTATATTATAATGTATTGTTTGTTTAGCCCTGAACATTATCCATCCGAAAGCTATAGTTCTCCAAGTACATCACAACCACAATATCAGGAACAGACAAATTTTGAGAACCAATCCCAATTTGAACAACCTATGACACCAGCAACCCCAACTAATATGAGAATTACAAGGAATACACGTGCAAGATTACGTGGTATGACTCAAAATGATATTTCTTTGTTATCTATTCCTAAATAGTGATTCTTTTGCAGGAGGACCTATACAACAACCAAAGTATAAAGAGATAGATACAGATTACATTCCAACTACTAGTGGTAGAGGAAGAGGAGGTAGTGGACGTGGTAGAGGAAAGCGAACACATCATTCACATAGTTTGGAAGATGAAGCTAGTCTCTATTATGTCATTAGAAACAATCGGTCTTCATTAACTGTATGTTTACTGTCATATTCAAAGAAAAGTTTGTTAAAAATATTTGAATTATAATAAATAATAAATTCGTGGATAGATATTTTTATGTATATATATATATATATATATACATATATACATATATACACGCATACCTTTTTTGTAGACTATTGTTGATGATTGGATAGAAAAATACAAAAGTAATAGAGAAAATGCTCTTCTTATGTTAATGCAATTTTTTATTAATGCAAGTGGATGTAAAGGACGAATTACTTCTGAGATGCAAGCAACAATGGAGCATGTGGCAATAATTCGTAAAATGACTGAAGAATTTGATGAAGTATGTTAATATCTATTTTTTATAAATAAATAGTTTTCTCATATAATTCATAATAATTTGCAAAATAGGAAAGTGGAGAATATCCATTGATAATGACTGGTCAACAATGGAAAAAATTTCGTGCAAATTTCTGTGAATTTGTCCAAATTTTAGTTAGGCAATGTCAGTATTCAATCATTTATGATCAGTTTTTAATGGATAATGTAATTTCATTATTAACTGGACTTTCTGATTCACAAGTAAGAGCTTTTAGGCATACTGCTACTCTTGCTGGTAAGATATATTTTTATACATGTTTATACTTATATAGCTACATTTATATTTAAATATGAAAGAAATTATATTTATATTAATAAATTAATTAAATTAATAATATGTTGTGCTATTCTTCACAGCTATGAAACTCATGACAGCATTAGTAGATGTAGCTCTAACTGTATCAATAAATTTGGATAATACACAACGACAGTATGAAGCTGAAAGGCAGAAAGCAAGAGAAAAGAGAGCTGCAGATAGATTAGAATCATTAATGGCCAAACGAAAAGAACTTGAAGAAAATATGGATGAGATAAAAAATATGCTTACATATATGTTCAAATCTGTATTTGTACATCGCTATAGAGATACTTTGCCAGAAATTCGTGCCATTTGTATGGCAGAAATAGGAGTATGGATGAAAAAATTTCATCAAAATTTTTTAGATGATTCTTATTTAAAATATATAGGTAATATATATCAACGTATAACGTTAATATGATCGACTTACATTCATTTTATAATGCAAGTAAATTTGTTATAATTTTCTAGGTTGGACGTTGCATGATAAAGTTGGTGAAGTTCGATTAAAATGTCTCCAAGCATTGCAACCATTATATGCATCAGAAGAATTAAAAACTAAACTTGAACTTTTTACAAGTAAATTTAAAGATAGAATTGTTGCAATGACATTAGATAAAGAGTATGATGTAGCAGTACAAGCTGTTAAACTTGTCATTTCAATTTTAAAACATCATAGAGAAATTCTTACTGATAAAGATTGTGAACATGTATATGAACTTGTCTATTCCTCCCATCGTGCTGTTGCACAAGCAGCTGGTGAATTCTTAAACGAACGTCTATTTCGCCCTGATGATGAAGCAGTAGCTGGTGTTAAAACTAAACGTGGAAAGAAGCGTTTACCGAATACTCCACTTATTCGAGATCTCGTATTATTTTTTATTGAATCCGAACTTCACGAACATGGAGCATATTTAGTAGATTCTTTAATTGAAACGAATCAAATGATGAAAGATTGGGAATGTATGACAGATTTACTATTAGAAGAGGCTGGGCCTGAAGAAGAAGCTTTAGATAACCAGAAAGAGACATCTTTGATTGAATTAATGGTTTGTTGTATAAAACAAGCTGCTACAGGTAAGTTTTTATATTCTTGTGTTTTTATGGAATTATATGACAAATATAAACCTCCTGTAATTTTCAAAATAGGTGAAGCTCCAGTTGGTCGGGGACCAACTAGAAAAATTTTATCAGCAAAAGAAATGAAACAAGTTCATGATGATAAACAACGGTTAACGGAACATTTTATACAAACACTACCGCTTTTACTTGATAAATACAGGGCAGATCCGGAAAAACTCGCAAATTTACTTGCTATTCCTCAATATTTTGATTTGGACATCTATACAAAATCTCGACAAGAGCAAAATTTGGATTCGTTGTTGAATAAAATTCATACAATTGTAGAAAAAATGCATGACACCGAGGTTTTAGATACGGCTGCAAAAACATTAGAACATATGTGTATAGAAGGACATGCTATTTTTACCAGGTAAAATTTTATGATGATATATATTGAAGTTTTTATGAGAGAATATTTATTACTTCATGTTTCAATTCAGGTGTGATGTAGCACGCTCAACGTTAATCGATTCCATTGTAAATAAATATAAAGAAGCTATTGATGAATATAGAAATTTAATAGAAGGGAATGAAGATCCAGATGAAGATGAAATTTTTAATGTTGTACAATCTTTAAAAAAAGTTTCCATATTTTATTCTTGTCACAATATGAATCCTTGGGGAATATGGGATTCTTTATATAAGGACATTGAAGATGCCAAAGATCCATCTAAGTAGTACCATTACATATTTTGTATTATATATTTGCTGGAAATTTTTTTCATATAAGTGTATAAATATCTCATTACAGATGTTTACCACATGAGGCAGTTAAGTATTGCATAAGTGCATGCTTTTTTGCTATTTTATGGGGACAAAATCATCTTATGGAAGCTGCAGATTCTGGAAATCAAGGTGAAGATGAATGTCGGCAATTAAAAGAGCGTTTGCATTCTTTTATGGGTTCTATGCGTTATTTTGTTAGTGGTGATGTAAACGCCACGGTAATTACTTTATTCATATTTTTTACTATTTTTAATATGTCGATTATATGTATTTGTCAATGTTATTTCAGCCTACTCCACCTATTTTAAGAGAAGAAGCATATAATACAATATGCGATTTATTAGTAGTGTTTTGTAATCAATTAACAACACATTCTAATCCTTTAATGCATCAATTAGTATATGAACCTGATCAAGCAATGCAAAACATGCTTAATCGATTTATTCAAGAATACGTATTTTTTGAAGAGGAAGATGGTATGTTATATTAATTTACTAAATATACACATCTTTTGTCTTACAAAGATTAATTTCTGATATAAAATATTGCAATTACAGATGAACATGATGAACATTCAAAGATTGAAGAATTACATAAAAGAAGAAACTTTTTGGCTGGTTATTGCAAATTAATTGTATATAATATGATACCTACAAAAGCAGCAGCCGATGTCTTTAAACATTATGTAAAATATTATAATGATTATGGTGATATTATCAAAACTACATTAGGGAAAGCTAGGGACATTAATAAAACAAATTGTGCTTTAACTATGCAACATAGTTTAAATATTTTGTATAATGAAATAGTAGCAGAGAAAGGCAAAGTTAATAGAAACAGTGAGGAATTTACTGCAATTAAGGTTTGTTTACATATATATATATATCAATATTTTACAATTCAAAAAATATATAGAACATCTGTTTTGAAATAAAAATATGTATTAATATCTTCAGGAACTCGCAAAACGATTTGCTTTGTCATTTGGCTTAGATGCAGTAAAAAATCGTGAAGCAATTACTGCTTTGCATCGAGCAGGTGTTCTTTTTGCAATTACACCACCAGATGGTATCGAACAAGATCCTACAGGGCCACCACCTAATTTATCCTTTCTTGAAATCTTATCTGAATTTACGAATAAGCTTCTTAAACAAGATAAACGAGTCGTGTAGGTAACATAATCTTTATTCAAAGCTTTTTATTTATATATTTCTTTCTTAACGAATTTGTTATCTTAATTAATATTTAATTATAATATAACATACGTATATTATATATTTATTTAATTAGTTAATTTTATATGCATTTGTGTCACAGATTAAATTTCCTTGACAGAAGATTACAAGCTGGAATGCCATCCTCACGGGGCGAGGATTGGCAACCTTTACTTTTGTACAGGAACAGCTTATTACATGGCGAAACAGATCAAGTTCCAGTAACAAGTAAGCGTGCATATACAAGACGTAAGAAGGATCATTTAGCTGGTATGTTAATAAATATATTATGTCTTAATTGAAATTTTTAATAATCTATATTAGAAATATTAATAAATATTCTAGCTTTTAACGATACTTGTAACAATTTATATAAAATGTTTGCAGAAGAAGAAGAAGCAGATGAGCCTGAAGAAGGTTCTGATCATGAGTTTTCCGGGTAAGTTAGGTGTTCATATGAAGCTAGTAAAGAATAACATATTTTTTATATTTTATTTACTAAAATAATTATAGAAGTAGAATATTTTTTTCGATAAAAATTCATAATAAAATGAATTTATAATTTAAATCTGTGTATACTTATACGCAACACACGCTTTATTGCTTTTAAAATACAAATTATGCTATGAATGACAAGTATTTAGTATAGTTAGTATATGAGTAAATATTGCAAAATTAGCTATTAGATTTACACGCTTATGTAGATATTAATGCACATGTGTATAATGTGCACATTTCTTTTCAGTATTATTAGTGTTGCATTCTCGTGTTAATGAATGCCAAAATTGTACTATGCGTAAATTTGTGCGTAGTTTAATTACTAATATAAATAATCTTCTCTCATTATACTTAATATTTATTTTGCTTTATAATATGCTTTATTGAAATGTACAATAAGATATTACTATTAAGAATTAAAAGTGCAAAAGATATTCTAAAAACGTAAAGTATAAAAAATTGTAAAATAATTTTATTAATTTAAAAGTGTTTTATGCAAAAATATATGTGATATAATTTGATATGCAATAAATATATTGTAAGCTTATTGATATTTTAAGTTTTATTCTATGTGTATTATTAAACAAATATTTTTTTATAGCCCAAAATTTTCAGGAATAAAACATTTTTTAATACACTATCTTTTACATATTTATCATTTAATTGCATGCTTGTGCTAATAAATACTTATTGCCATTGGCGTCTTTATGTAAATTATAAATCTGTTGTGTTTGCATGAGTAGTAATCTTTTATGAATCGCTTGTTGCAGGCTACCTGATCGTTATTCAAGCTAAGACTTAGTTTTTAGCAAAATCTATAATATATTATAATCATATAAGGGGCAAAAATTGTATAAGGAATTAATGAGGTCTATTATTCTTGGTGCCTGTTTTAAAATCAACTTTCAAACTAGTGTAAGGAATTATGTAATATTGTCAAAATATCAAATTAAGTATCAAACACATACCTAAATAATGTAAAGAGCAAATGTTATGTGAGGAATTGATGAAATCTGTTATTCTTAGTGCCTAATTTGGCTACTAAAGAACTCATCTTCTATAAACTAGTGTAAGGAAAATAAGATAAAAAATGAACAATGATATTATGAAATGATAATATTTTTGGAACACCTGACAAAAAAGTACATAGAGAACGATGTGTGTTCTATTGAACCTAAGAACTTAAAACCAAGTAAGTTTAAAATATCTTGTATTCTCTTTATATATTGATAATATACAAATTGGTGATAGATATAATGAACATGTGATATTAATTGAAATAAAACCCTCTTCTCCTATGAGTTCCCAAATCCTACTATCAAAATTTTAGATCCATAGCGAATAAGTAATATTATACTTTGTGAAGCTTTTTCCTTATTAAAATTTGCAGGAAATGTGACAGAATTAACCCATCGTTTCACATTTCCTGCTTAATATCGGATTTCTATATTTTACATTTTTTAACACGCCGTTCTCTATTATCACCGCAATATTATAGAAATGTTTTTAGGTATTTGGTTTGTTAATACTTGGGTTAATTCTGTGTACTTTATTCGAATAATTTATCGTTTTTCGAAAATAATGACCAGATACATTAACATGTATGTACGTGATGCGAAATTTTATAATATATGCATACGTTCGTATTATATGGGAAATGTATGTGAAACTTCAGAGTTATTTAACATAAATTTTTGTCCCTTTATTTATAATATTAATTCTAATATATTTCCATCAATAAAAACTTTTTCTTTCAGTAAACACAAGAAGAAACGTGGTGCAAGGAAACATCAGTGAGTAAATTCACACATTTTTCTGTCCATAGTTACAAAAATAGATTAAATTTAGATTTACGTATTTGTTGAAAAAAATAAGTTTGCAGGATATATACATTCAAATAAAAATATAAATTTCTTCTGTTTAATTAAAAAAATTAATTTTATAAAATAAATTTGAATATCTGCTTTTTTTTGTAGTATTATTAGTTTGAATCTTTATTTCAGATTAGCCGTTAATAAAGTATCAATAACTCGTGGATCTAGGGCAACTGGAATTTATGAAACCAACGAAGCTACACAGATGCAGACATCTCCATCAGCAATTATTGAAGATGCATCAACCAGTCCTTCTCAAGACATAGATAATAAACTTAAGACATTACAAATTCAATCGAGGTCGTAAGTAATGAATCCTTAAGTTTGATAAATCCAAGTATTTTTTCAAGTTAGAACTATTTGTAATGAAAATATTTTCTTAGACGAAGAAGTCAAGATAATATAGAACCAAGAGAATTAAGAAGAACTTCTAGAAATTCTGGTCGTTATGTAGAAGGACAATATATGGTAAGTTATAATAATCTTTCATTCATAATGTTATACGTTAAATAATTAAATTTTATGTATATAATAAAATAATATAAAGAAGCGCGATATAGTGGTAAAGATGTAGCTCTATAACATTTCTCTGAAATACTTAAAACCCTTGATATGTGTGTAAATGTATTTACATGAAATAAAATATAAATATTTCTACAATATTTACATTAACAGAAAGATTGTGCGCACACATTGCATGCAGATATTGTGTCACAATTTCGTCGAAATAAATATAGTTTATATCAGTACAAAGTAATAAAATGCTTTTCTGTTATAGGAATCCGATTCCGAATAATGAAGTACAATAAAAAAGAATATATTCATTCAAGATAAAACTAAAAGGAGATGATTTGTGATACTTTATGATATACATGTCGTACTGAATAAGTTTTAAATGTTAAAAATAAAAACTTGTTCAATCGACGTTAATTCACATTCAATTATTACGTTCCATTTTACGTTTTGAGACTACTGCATTTTTAATATCATTTTCTTAAGATATTATTTTCGTTATTTAAAGCCATATATTTTCTTTAGAATTTACTAAACATAACAGTAGTACATTTCATAATGGTGGTATTCTTTTATGCATAAAACTTTTGTTTTGTTGTAACATTATTGTTATTAAAAAATTATTTAATAACTGTCCAAATAACATATGAATATAAATATTTTTTTGTATACCATTTGCTTTTTCGAATTGTCTGCTGTTGTATTCTATTCAACTTTGTATTATTATATTATATTCTATTTGTTACATATATATATTATACAACTATTATATAATTAGATGTGAGAGCCTTAATGAAAATACATTTCTTTTTTACAATTATAATAATAATAATTAAACATTTTATATTACGTACGTACGTACTCTCATCTATCATTTGCGTTACGATATTTTCGGAATATGCTACTTCTTCTACGACCTCTTGGTGTAATAATAACTTTCTATAAAAAATGTAATTTAATATTTACATAATCTATGTAAAAATTCTTATTTATTATATCATTAAATGTAAGAAACAAGAAGTATGAAAGTAATAAATTATTTTTAAACAATATGAATAACTTACCTCATCTTGACTTCGTGGAAGGAATAAATTTCTCAGTGTTCGTGGTGTAGTCGTTGCCCTCTCTTTGCCGTTTCTTTCTCTTAATATTCTTGAATTTGGGCTTCTTAGTTCATTACCCTCCAATTTTGAAGTATATGTTAGAAATAAATCTTCAGGTCAAATGATACAAATATATTATTATCACTCATTACACTTACCTGCATTGATAATCTTCCTCCGTTTTTACTAGGAGTTGGAGGCCCAGGCTTTTTATATGATGTCTGCAAAATAAATATTAAAATGTGTATAATGCAACGCGAATAACGGGAGTTTTAAAAATAATGTTATACCATAAAAATTCATTATTTGTTTGTAAAATTATCTTAGGTATATACCTGAGTTCTATCCCTTTTCTTAGTTTTTTGTTCAGGAAGCAAACTTTGACTCAAACTGTCATTAAATATATCATCTGGAACTGAACCTGCCTATGATTGAATTAAAAACGATAAAATATATACATCTTTATAGACACACACACACTATAGCAATGATACACACAATATAGCAATGAATTCAGAATTGCAATTATATAAATATAAATTGTATTATATACGAATTGCTTACTTTAATCTCTTCTTCTGTAAATGGTAGAGGATGAAATTGCATTTCAGCAGGATAAGATGACTTTAAATGAGGTTTGCAAAGAGCATTTCTTTTTTTCAAAATAGATAATCTATCTGCATCAATGATATACGAAGAATTACCATCTTTCATGTCGGCTAATAATTTAAATTTATATAATTAATGGTTTAAATTATTTGGAATTAGTTTTACTTAATAAATTATTTTTAATTTACCTAAATAAATATTATCAAGTACTTCTCCTTCTTCATCCTCCGCATTAAATGCATTGCCCATTGTTTGTATACTCTTAATACTACATCTTTTTTCATATGTTGTTCTTTCTTGTATTACTGAAATTTTATGTAAAACATCTTCTTTAGTTTCTCCTAATAAATATTTTTTCTCACATCTGAAAAAGAAAAGATTTGAACAATATCTGCTTATAGGATATTTAGAAATAGATAGATCTGCAAATATCTAAAAGGATGAAGTAATTTTTAATCATTATTCATTATTATAAAACCAGTCTTACTTAGGATTTTTATGTTCTATTAAAGAAACTATATTTTGATCTAAATTTTGATATTTAGTTTTTAATTCAATTAATTCCTTCTGCAATTTTTCCTTTTCTTGTTTTTCACTTAACAGTCTCTCTCCAACATTCCAAAGCTGTGAACTTAAGTTAGCAACATGTGCCTTATATTTACTTAATTCATCTGCCTGTTTACGACATTGTAGTTCCATTTTTCTTTGTAATGACTCTAATTTTTCTTGTACACATTGTTCTTGTTCTCTATTTAGCTTTGTTATTTGTTCATTATATAGCATTTTCTGTAATATTTGTTACAAAGATAAGTAAACTACGAGAAATGCAATATGTACAAATATTAATATACCTACCATGTTTTGTTTAATTTCATCTATTTTAGCTTTATATTTATCATGAATATCTTTTAGTTGAATATCAATATTTTCTTTCTTTGATCGCTTGCTTAACTCATTCCTTTCTTCTTGCAATTTTAAATTCTGCTCTTTTAATTGTGTTACTTCTTTCTTTAAGTTTTCTATCTCTTTTAATGATGTTTTCATTTCTTGCACCTTAATACTAAGTTCACCAATATCATCTTTTAATCTTACATTGTTTGCGTGTGCACAGTTTAATTTACTTTCTAAGTTATTCTTAGCTTCTGTCAGTTCATTAATTTGGAACCGTAACTTTTTCTCTGACTCAGATTGGAATTTTGTTTCATCACATTTAAAATCATTTTCAAAAGAAATAACCAATTTTGAAAAATCATCTATTTCATTTTGCAATTGAGTAATGTTTTCTTGTAATATTTTATTTTTATCTAATTCTGCTCCAAGAATTGTTTTCTGATCAAAAAAGATGTCTGAAGAAATATCTAATATCTGTTCACTTTCTTCTTTCAAGGAAATATCTTTTATTTTTTGTTCAAAACATAAAAATTGGTCCCATAAGATATTCTGTAAGGGTTTTATATTTTGAAAATGACGAATATGATACTTAAGTAATGTATTTTCTAAATATGTTTGTTTGCTTTGTATATGCTTTAATTCATCACACACAGATTTATCTATCATGAGAACATTATAGGAACTTGTTAATAAATTGTCCCATTTTTGTTTTAATGTATTTAAAGATGTATCTAAATTTTCTCTTGACTTTATAATGTTATTTAAATAATCTTTTAATGATTCCTTATATTTGATAAGAGTATTTATTCGTTTTATACGGTCTTCTTGTAAATTATTTAGTTCTTGTATTTTAATTTCCAACAATTTTATTTCTTCGCATTTTGTAATATAGTTATCTACCATTATTGTTTGATTTTTTAGAGTTTTATTTAAGTTTGTATTTTCATTTGAAAGTTGTAAAATTAATTCACGTGATACCTGTATTTCATTAATGGACTCCTTTAAAGTTCTTAAAATATTTTTATTTGTATCATCATTATTTATGTCTTGTACATTATCTGTAGTATTAATATAAGAATTTTCATTCTTAGTAACTTCTGCAATTGTAAATTTTAAGCCATTTGCTGAATGTTGTAATTCTTCACAAATTTGTATAACTTCTAATCTTTTTGTATCTTCAATTTTACAATATTCCCTATTTTTATTAAGTTCGTCCTTTTCTTTCTTTAGTATTTGTTGTAATTCTTCCATAATTTTGTTTTGTTCATAAGACTCTGTTTGTAATTTAAAATTTGTACTTTGCAAATTCTGACATAATAATTTTTGGTCTTCAAGTTGTTTACAAAGTACTCTTTTAGATTCATTGAATTCTTTTTGTAATTCTTCTAATTGTAAACATTTTTCCTTTAAAGCTTTCTCTTGAGTTTTTAAAACTGCATCTTGATTCGTTCTTACTTCCTGTAGATTTATAATTACTTCTTTCAGTTTAACTTCAGAAGCAATTGTTTCTTTTGATAATTTTTCAAATTTATTTTCCACAAGTTCCAATGTTTCCTGTTTTAATTTTACTTCTATATTTAGTTTATCTAAATGACACTGTTTTTCCAATAATTTTGTTTCCAGTTCTTTTATAAAATTTTTCATTTTAATTTCTTCTTCTGTTTGCAAATGCATTATATGATCTTTTTCTAACTTTAAGGAAGTAATTTCATCAATTAGATTTTCTATTTTTTTTTCCTTAAATTTGAATTCATCTAACATATTACATACTTCTCGCTGAGATTTTTCAAATTTATCATTTACATTATTTAAATCCAGTAAAATTTTGTTATTCTCAGATTTAAGATCTTTATGTTGTTTCTGAAATACTTCTTGTACCTCTTCAAATTTTTCCAATTTTTGTGTAAATTCTGTTAATTTTTGCTTAGTACAAATTAATTCTGTTTCCAAATGATTTGTTATTTCCTTATTTTTTATTAAATCATTTTCTAACATAACATTAAAATTTATACTATCTTCTAATTTCTTTTTATTATCTGTAAGTTCATCTTCCAGTTGGTACTTGGAAAGCTGTTCTTTCGTGTAATTAGTATATAATATTTTATAAGCATTTGAAATACTTTTAGTAGTTTCTTCATTATATTTTTTATACTCATTTATCTGATTTAATATATCTTTTTTCATTAAATAAAATTCTGATTCAAAAGTTTGAATATTTTTCTTTAATGTTTCTATATACATAGAAGAAGCTTGTAAGAGTGCATCCTTTTTATTTACTTTTTCTTTACATACATATATGACTTTTTCTAAAGTTTGTTTTTGAAGTTCAATTTGTTTCAAATGCGAAATTTCTTCAGAATATTTTTCTGCAACATTAGTAAGCTCGTTAATTTTGGTTGTACTTCCTGCGATAGTTTTTCTTAATTTTGATATCTCTGTAGTATTCTGTTCATCCTTTTGTTCTAATTTAGATATTTGCAATTGAAAATTTTCAAGTTTTAATTTAGCTTCATTCATGTTATTACTTAATGATTCCAATTCTAGTTGCTTCAAAGTATACTTCTGATTAAAATTATATAATATTATTCGTAAATATTCTATTAGTTCCATAGTTGTTTTGTTGTCTAATTTATCTTCTACACAATCAGTTTCTAAATTATGTAATATAATCTCTTTCAAATTTGTATTATACAGATCAACAGAAGTTTTATATGAACTATTTTGATCTTTGAAATCTTGAATACATTTAAGATTTTCAGTCATTTGTGCTTTAACCTCAGTAAGCTCAGTGTTTAATTTAACATTATTTATATTTTCTTCATTTAAAGATTCTTCCAAATCTTTAATTTTTCCTAACAAAGAATTCTTTTCAGTAATTAATACACCTTTGGATTTTTCAACGACTGACAAAGATTCTTTTTGAGAAGTATATAACATTTCTAAATTTTTATTTTGTTTTATTAGAGATTCTTTCTCTTGTTGTAAGATTTCAATTTGTTTAGTCGATTCATTTATGATTGCATTTAATTTAGTTTCTGTACTTTGTAATATTTGTCTTTCTTTCTTTAAAAGTTGTGTTGTACTTTCATACTCTTGATTTGCAGATTTCAGTTTTTCATTTACAACATCAAGTTGTGTCTTTAATAAAGCAGATTCTTCTTTCGCTTCTTGTAACTGAATATCAATTACAGAACTTAAAACTTCACTGGTATTTAAAGATGCTGAAGATGAATTTAAGGGTACTATATCATCAATTTCAAAACTTTGTTCTTCAATTGTTGTTTTTCTAAGTTCTTTTAAATGAGTACGCAACTCTTCATTGGTCCTTTTTAAATTTACTAGTTCCCTATCCTTAATTTCTCCCTGAATCTGCATGTTTTCTAATGATTTTTCACAATTTTCTACTTTGTCTCTAAAATATATATATTGCATTTGTATAGATGTTAACTTTTTTGTCAATGTGTCAGCATCTGCTTCAAGTTTATCTATGTTACATTGCTTCTGCAATAGCTGATCTTCTAAATGATCTATTTCCTTCCTGTAATATTGTTCATAATCTATTGTGCCCTTATTCTTTTTGCAAGATTGTGGAGTCGTTGGTTTCATTTTTTCTTCTCTTAAAACTTTTATTTCTGCAGTCTTCTCCTGTAATTTCTTCTGTAGACTTTGTATTTTGTTTTGTTGAATTCGTATATCTTCCTGTAAATCAATTTTCTCAAACCTCTCTACTTCTAATTCACTTTTCAACATTCTTAATTCTCTATTTCTGTCATTCAATAACTTATGACTTTGAGCAGACCATGTTACAGGAGAATCAAAAAAGTTCTTAAGAGCTTTTCCTTTAGGCGTGACAGGTATTTTTGATGCATCATTCTCTATTCTAGCAATTATTTCTTTTAATGTTTCTTTATTTATGTCTTTCTTATATGGGATAGTCATTTCAAGAAATGATTTAATCTTAAGTTGTGTTTCATGTTGCAAATTAAAACACATTTGATGATGAAATGATGGTTCTTGAGGTACAAGCAATAAAAATAAAGATGTAATATAAATATGTTCCATTTCCCCTAAATTTTTATCATCAAATTTATATTTTGGATATTCATCTGTGAAAAAGATATATAAAGCATATAATATATTCCTATAAAATAATTATATAATACAGGAAATACTTATCACATATTTACATACCTTGTAAATATTTTACTATAATATTTTCTGTGTCTGTACTATCTTTAGTACCAGTCCATGAACTATAAAGCAAAATATGTTTGACAAGAATAAATATATTCTAATAGAATGAATATTATGAATGCACATTATTTACATTAAAAAATAAACTCATTAAATATTTCATTAAAGATTTAAGTGTAAATATATAAAAAATTACTTACAATGATTTTATTAATTTGTTGTAAATCTTCCCATTATCCAATTCTTTCAAGTCTTTAACATTTGTTTCTAATATATCTAAACAATTTAGCTGAAAAAATATGAATTTTTGTAATTATAATGTAAATATTTACATTGCACTTACATTATTTATAAGTAAACACTTTCAAACATTTTATAAATATAACCAAAATATTTATTATTTAACAAGTATTTTATTATATTTTAATTATATGTCAAAATATTTATTAATGAATATCTATAATAGTGTAACAAAAACTAAAATTTAATTTGTTCATCTTAATTAAATAATTGTATTACAATATAACTTGGAATAATTCATTGAAATATTAGTTATTGGTTATTTATAAATTTCTTTTTATATGGCATTAATACTAACCCATTCCAATAAAACTCCGATCCATAGTTTCATGATATAAAAAAGGCAATTACTTATTTACGCTTGTAAAAATAATAATAGTTAGAACTTATACGCTCCTTCGACGTATACTTTTAACGTTCCATTGAAGGTACGTTTAATTTCAAATATTCACTGCTTACTTCACTTTGCATGTTAGGCTGCCTATTTATATTATTATAAAAATATCCCTACATACTGCATATATATTTACTTAAAGTCCCTAAACTTGCCAAATTTTTGCTATTTTTTAATGAACAATACAAAGTTTTTAAAAGTTAACAACGTAAAATGTCTATAGAATAAGTTAGTCATTTCTAATTTTGATTTTTCGCTTTTATAAATATATGTATATGAAACAAAAAATTTCTCTTTGAAATACTTTGGGAAAATGGACTTGTATATACATATTATCTCATTAAAATATAAGTAGTCAACTTATGTTATAAACTTGTTTGCAATTTATAGCTGAAAGGTACAGATTATAATGTAATTATTTGTTGATGTTTAATTATCTTTTTCTGTCAGTACGTAATAAATGATTTTTTAATATTTTTTATAAATAAGTTATTGATATGTAATATAATTGTGCTATTTTCAAAAAATTGTAAAATATGAATAGATAAAGAAAATATTCATATTTATTATAGATTTTATGCATATATTGTTCAAATAATGAAAAATAATGATAAACATACATTATTACAATAAGAATTTAAGTTCTTATATTTGTATATCTTCATTAACTTTCTCTTAATTTTCTTATCTTATCAAAATCATTATCTAACATCTGTATGTTCTGTAATTCTTGTATTATTAATTCATTAAATTATATTAAACTATGTATTTATATATATAAATTTATGAATTTCTTGCTTTTAGTGGCATGACTAATTTGATATTTGGAGTCGGTATAGGATTGTTTCTTATTTTAATTCTTTGGGCTTTGGCTCTATTAGTATTTATTATTTCTTTAAAAATTGAAAAGAAAATTGGTACTCTTGCTATACTTATAGTTAGTATATGCACAATCGTTTTACTTATATTGCCAAGAGCATCAGAGAAATCTAATACCAGTGACAAAAAGGTAAATAATTATTTTAATATGTAGTTTTAATATTTATTTATATTAGATACATAATTTGTTACAGATATATGATCATCTATTCATCTGGCGTATCTTATTACTAATATTATTAGTAATATCATCTATTATTAGTTTAGTGGGATATGTAAAATTTGAGATAACAAAATCTATCAGACCAGTTCGAATAACTAATTGGATTTTTTAAAAACCTGTAGTAAGTATTATTCCTTTGTTATAATGTTACAATAATGATTTTCAGTTAAAGTAAGCTTAAAAGTACATTATTAATTGTTTCCATTTCTATGAATTTTCAGAATTTACTAATAAAACAGAAGTAGTTGTTACTAACTATGTAAGATAATTGGAAAAGACTAGTTTAGCCTGATCTTTTTATATTTAATATCTTTGCTTAGTTTGTGATATAGTAACATTTAAAAAATTGTAAAATGTTGCGTAGCATTACTAAGCTTTCATCAGCTCTAGTGAGATCTGTTTCTTCATCATGCCAGAAGAATAAGCAATTTGAAATAAATAATAATAGTGAATTTGTTAGTAAGGTAATGAACAGTTCAGTACCAGTCATTGTAAATTTTCATGCTGAGTGGTGTGATCCTTGTAAAATATTGACACCTAAATTGATAGAACTCATAGGACCAATGGATAAATTAGATCTTGCTATTGTAAATTTGGAATCAAATCCAGAATTAGTACATATTTTTGAAGTAAAAGCTGTGCCAGCTATTATAGCAATTTCAAGCGGATTAGTAGTTGATAAATTTGTAGGTTTAACTGATTTAGATATCATAGAAAATTTAATACAAAAACTTACGAATACACCGATAAATTCTGAAAATGATAAGGGAAAAATTTAATATGCATCTCATGTATTATATAAAATTATTAAAATAAATAATTTAATGCATTTTTTTAGTTTGAATTGAGCTATGTAATTTTGTTTCATTGAGCAATAATATTATGTGATGCTAGGGTAAAAATATGAAATAGTAATTTCAAAAAAGATAACATTTTTATTTTTTTATTTATAATTTTTATAATATCTTGTGTTAATTATTTTACAAACACTTAGTAATTTGTTATATATATCAATAATATTATAACATCGTTATAAAATGATTTTTGAACTGATTGTGTATTACATACAATATGCTATATTAATATTAATGGCCTTTTTTAGTCTACCATTTCGTGACATTAACTGTACTTATTGATCTAATCCTAGTTTAAAACTGAAGTATATTTCAAGGAACTTACTTTCTTTGTATAATCGCTATCGCTATCTGTATATCTCTTATTGGAATACAATTAATGAGATTAACATGATTTATTTCAATAAAATTCATTTAAAGCACATTATGCAATAAAGTTAACAATGGCTCATTAAATAATGAATGCAAATCTAAGATGATAAAGCATAAGTGATGCGAGGATTTAAAACAAACTGTTATTCAGTTTGACTTCTAATTTTATATTTATTTTGAATTTTGAAGCAACTCTGTACAATCTATGTATGAAATTACTGTTAATTACAGATAGTAGGCCAAAGATTTAATAAAAAACATTTAATCCATGTATTCTCTGGTAAAGTAGATCTTTTTGTCCCTTGGCAGCAAGCGATAAATGTACATAAATGTGTACCAACAATTAAAAGACTAGCTAAAATTTTTTTGTCAGTCAGATGCTTTCAAAAAACACCATAATAAGGCAATGCTGTGATTCCTTGGTTACTTGCAAAACTTTTTATCTTTTGTGTTAAACATATTTAAACCTTTTCTATTTTTTTTTCTTTTTTTAAGCAAAAGAGTACTTTGTACTTTTGCAAGCAACCCTATCATTCTTATTAGTTTAGTAATCAGTATATATTTTAATATGTACAAAATTAGGTGAAAACTTTCAATGAATCACTTTCATAAGAGAAGAAATGATAATAAATTTATTTTTCTTCTCCGGATAAATATTGTGGTGTATTTGTCCATAATAATATTTATTACGATATTTGGTTTTGTTTGGCTTTATTATTATTAATTATTATTCCCAATGAAAATTATAAGAGGCATATATCAAATATAAATACACCATCATAGTTATCCAGATTGTTATACAATAAAGATATACAAGTGAAAGATTGTGGAGTTACATTTAACACTACTATTAATGCACCGATATGTTTTGTAGAGGCAATCTCATGGCCCCACAAAATTACACATTCAGTAAATACATTTGGACGCTTTAATCTTGCAGAAATGTTACGCATATATATATATTTACAACTTATATATCAAATAGTTTAAAAAAAATGTAACAAAATGTAGAAAAACACGAATGATATATACAAATTTTTTCTGATGTTACTTGTTGTTATTGAGCATATTCGATATTAGTAATATAGAAATACGTTTTTCATTTTTTAATAAATAATATAATTTGTAATAACTTTTATCCTTACATTCTAATTCACTCTTAGAGATTCTTTATAAATCGTACTATTATAATTTCAAAATAAAGATACTGTTCATTGTTAAAAGTTCTAACAATAGCAATTATTGAGTTTATCTTTTTTAACTTTACCTTAGATTATTGGTAATTGAAATAATAACTTTGCAAATTGAAGGTTTATGATTTCATTTTATAAAGTTATTAACAATGATATAAAATAGAACGCAAATATAGCAAAATTAATATTTGAATATATTCAATATTATTACATTTTATATTAACAAAAATAATAGTTTAGCTAGTTAACAACAAGTAATATCTAGTTTTCATCGCTAGTAAATCATCTAATCATTATATAATACAGAATATAATACAACATGATACAATTTACTTTGCATTGAATAACTTGGCGATTGACATTAGTCTTCTCAGTAAATGTGTACGAAGTAATAATTCTTTAATTACTATAGTAAATATTAACTGCTTTTTGTATAAGTTTTGGAAAGTCATCTTATCCGAGAATATTTTAAAAGAACTGTATCTATTGGGAAATCATTGCAATGAAAACAATACAAATACGAATGGTTAGAAAAGAGATATCGAGAAAATGGAAATTTTAGAAAAATTGTGTAATGAAGAGTATTCTGTAGCTATATGTATATGTATATGTATATGTGTTGTGACATACATGCGCTGGCGGACGAACGCATTCTCCCTTTCTCTCTTATATATTAAAATTAAGAAACTAGTGTTAAAATTCGTCGCTTTTCAGTATTTACAATTTGAAGAACAATCTTCCATCAAAAACCTTTGTATTCATTATTTTGTAACTGGAATGAATTCTTCATTTTTAATGCATTCTTATCAGTATTTACGATGCGTGACGTAGATTCAAAAAGTGACTGTATGAAAATCGCCTTAATGTATATTACTGCAGAAAATTAAAAAATACTTCATCATACTTCTGCTCCCAAATCTTTTACACCTTGTTCCGCTATTGGAACATATTTATCATCAATTTTGACAAGTAAGATAACTTTATCTACGTGAGACCGCCGGTTAGGATCACGATGATTCGGAGACCAACAATGAACAACGCATCCTTCCATACCTCTTTCAGGTACCCAATGCTGCCATCCAGATCTACCACCCTGTTGTCTCATTCTCTCATCTGGCCAAATTACATCTATGCGGCGACCCAAATTAATAGCATCATACACTTGGTTAGGATCTATGATCTGATAACAGATAAATATACATAATTTTTGATGAACTAAAGAGAGAGAAGTGTCTCAAAATAAATTTTGTTTTCTACTTACACGTACTCGTTGTAAGATTTCATCCTTTTCGGGTTTATTTATGAAACTCGTTTCACATTTCGTTTCAGTTTTAATATCACTATTGCTAAGAAGACCGGCTAAACTAGCAAGCGTCGAAGTTGTAGGTTTCCCAACTGAAGCCAAAGATCCTCTGTTTCCACCTAAAGATCCAGTGTTTGCTCTTCCTAAAGAACCACGTCCAGTCGATCCACCAATTTGACACCCAGAGTCTATGGATTGTGAACCAGATGTATTATGACCTGTTGATTGTCCATAACCTACATAAAAAATTTTGTTTTTATATTGTAAAGTCATCAATGAAGATGAAGTATGATGATTGGAAATACCTAAATGAATATTATATGTAGTCATTGCATACACTCCATCATTTCCAAAGCCTCCATCATCTTGAGATCCTGTCCCTCCTGATGAACAACCCTGACCACACCTTCTTCTGATTCTATAAATAATACTTGTAATAATAATAAACTTTATGAACTTTTCATTAATAAATTATGGTTTATATAATTATATGACATAATAATAAGACATACCTTTGCCATAGTTTTAAGATATTGCTTTTAATTATATCGAGACTCAAAGGTCCACCGATTATGGAACATAATTGTTCATTAGTCTCTGCATAACTAGTTATTAATGGTGAAACATAAATTGGGTACCCAATTGGTTGATCACAGGAACTATTTATGATGTTCCTAAGTGCTTGTTTAGCATTTTGTATAGAGCCTCGCTCAGGATTTCTATTTCTCAAGTAAACTAACTCTTGTTGCTGCCCAGCCCATAAACCACGAACACATTCACGATTCATTTTAATCACCCGAAAACTTAAAAAGCGTTTATTAAGCATTATCACCTTATATTCATCAATACCGTCATCAAGTACATGTCTATAAATAGAAATAATGAATATTAATGATGTAATAAGTTAAAATTTTATAAATATCACATTGTTAAAATACCTGAGAGCTAAAAGACTGGGTGCACCATTTAAGACAGCATTTCTCCACAGTGGATCTGCTTCATGACTAATCACGAGATTTTTATCATGGCTATCTATAGCTTCATAAAGAGCAGATGGTTCACCATACTGCTCTGGACTCATGAAATGATCTTGATGTAGTTTTAATGCCATTCTTACACCTTTTGCTACGACATTTCGTAATAAATCTACGTCATATAAAACCCATTCATCTCGAACAGATGTTATACGGAAATCTCCTAAATATATAAATGTACTTTTCAAACACTATTCTTAAATGTAATCAATTTTTTCATTATTTATTATAAAATAATGTACCTTTAAAAAGAGCATGTAACCCATATAAAAAAAATTCGACACTGGAAACCGTGTTATGAGATAATGCTCCTAAAACACGTCTTCCCAAAAGACTTAAAGCAAGACATAAAGATACCAATGACGAATTTCTTGATTTGTCTAATGTCTAAAACAGTTATAAATAAATAATGGTATACAAACGTTAATATAATGTATATATGTTTGAAAAACTACCTTGTCTTGTTTAGTAACACAATACTGTATCCAATCCAAATAAACATTGCAGAAACTACTTCTTGTGATGCCGCATGTTCGGATATCGTAATCTTCATGAATGCTCAAGTTAAAAACTGGATCCAAATCAACGAAATTTTTGTCAAGCGTTATTTTTAGAGCGTCCGAAATATCAGAATTCTCCAACCAATATTTCAGTTTTGGTGATTTAACAGCATAGAAAACAATACTTTTGACATAGTAAGTAACTAGTACTTTACGAAATTCAAACACTTGCAGCATAGAAACTGCTGAATTATCTGAGATCGAATATCCTTCTAAAACGTATTTAGCACTTGCAACTTCCCAAGCTAACCAGCGTTGACTAAAAGCTGCATTTACACTTAATACGTTTGAAAAATGACCCATTTCACAACAACAACAATTATCATTATCTTCAATTCCTTCAGTGATTGCTTCTACCTAAAAATCAAAGCATTTTCAAATTTGAGTGTGTTTGTTATTTTGTTTATTTTCAATATCTAAAATAATATATATATACTTCTCTTTGCTGACAATATGTTCCCCTGAATTCAAGACCTCTTAATTGAAAGGTTACTAGACCGTTTCCTAATTGAACAATATGTACCAAGCAATTCAAGTAATCAGATGCTAGTAGAAAACAATCGCCTTGTTCCACATTTCCCCACCGACCAAGGGCAAGGTCTCCATACAGACTATGTTGCAGGGATCTTGTTAATTGTTCGTAGAAAATTGAATTCAAATTATTATCATCTGCTCCTATGTTTCGATCTAAATGCGAAGACATTCGGGTATTTGAGTGATCTACTCTTCTTGTTTTATAATCTCGTTCCCAAAATTTCACTGGACGTACATATGATGATATAAATATTGCACTGCCCAAAAGAGGATTTAAAGGAGTACTTAAAAGTGCAGAAATCCCTGCTTGTAGGAACAGCATAGCAGAATGCGGAACGGAGAAAGGTTGGGCAAATGCATGGAACGCACTACCCCAAGTAATTTGCCAAGGTGCAATATATGTGACTACAAATCGTATTTTCAACAGTAGTTCATAAATTTTTGCGAAAACTATTCCTGTGATAAAATAGTCCACCAAAAATGTTTCGCTGAGATTTCGAAAATCTAGTTTGAAGAACAGAACAGCAAAAATCAAAACCAAATAACGCGTTGATGGATCAGAGTATGCAGATCTTAAAGATTTTAATCCACACACAACTATAATCAATGCTCCTACACTTTCTCCAAACTTAGCTACAATTTTTGATGAACATTCTGTAAGTGCTCCCAAAAATACAATTGGATAGAGAACGTTCCTTTCTAAAAAGCACAGACAAACATACGCCTTTTCAAACCACATAATCTTCACAGGTTCACGAACTTCAAATTGTGCATATTCATGGCTACGTAGTACTGGTCTTGATAAGCACAGCCATGGCAATTGTTTTCGAAGTTGTGGTACAATGTAATGTAGCAAAAGTCCAAGGCAACTTGCAATACCCCATAAAACTGGATTCAGTTCTGGTTGTAAGGCTGTAAACACAGTTGAACAATGGATTCCAAAAGATAGAGTACCTATCACTGCACAAACTATTAAATCATTTTTTAATCTTGCATTCACTGTTGCTTTTAATTTTTCAGGTAATGGATCTACCAGTTCTGTATCTGACATTTGTTCAGTAAATTTAATTTTTACATGTTTTTTTCTTTCATAAATTCTAAGTTTTACTTCTTTGTATGTTGTAGGTACAGTATCTCTATGAGATGTATTCTCAATGATTTTAGCTTCTTTTTCTTCTGTATAAATTTCTGGAGGCCACAAATTTGTTTTAACAATGTCCCATATTACTGTAGGATCTGAAGATGATCTACTTAAATGGTAAGATATAGCAACTAATAAACCCGCAAAAATAGAGAATAAAATATGCTGTGAAGATTTAGGCTCTGTAAGTGCTCCATAAGCAAATCCATACAATATAACAACAGTGACTATGCTGCGAGAGAGACAATATATTGAAGAAATTAAACTTGTGGTTGCATTTCCACCAAATAAATGGATGTCTATATGTTCACAGAGATACATTAGAAAAGTATTAATTTGTGGAAGTAACCCGAAGGAAAATATAATAGGAAAGCACAAAAGAAAAATTAATAAAATATTACGAATCTGTAATAGAACATCATAATCAGTAATCCTTAAACCATATATTCGAAATTCAGATGCTTTAAAATTTCTCAAGGATTCATTAAAGATTAATATGAATCCTGAACACAATATATAATAAACAGGCCGAGAAAATACTATAATGCGATTGAAGCCATGTATTGGGGAAGCTGCATCAGGCTGAACGGATTTTAATAATGAATATTGACAACCAGCAGTTACAAAACAAAGCATGAAAGCAAATATATCTCGGTAAAATCCTTGTTGGAGCAATACGAGGCCCAATCCCGCAACAGCAACTGCTAAAAACGTCGAAATAATAATTTCAAATATTGTCAAATTTCGATCTAATAAGGCCAACAAAAATAAACGATCGAATCGCACTTTGATATGCGGTAATTTGCCAATTTTCCATTTATAATAATATTGCTTGTCTTGTCTTGATTGTTTAGGTTTGGATTCAGATCCATCTAAACCACCAATAAATCGATTCCAAGACAGACTTGTATTTATGTCACCCACTGCACACGTCTGTAATGTTAAGGCAGGCCTATCTCGGCGATTTGAATCTGTTGGGTAAATATTCAAATTGAAATATCCCAATAAATTTCGTAATCTTTGATTTCTCTCTGTCATTGATTCTATACGTGATAATATGTCTTGATGGAACTGATCTCGTTCTAAGGTTTCAAGTTCATATTGAATAGAATTTCCATTATTTTGATGAATTTGATCACGTTCCGAAGTTTCCACTGGATTTGACGATAATGAATTTTGTGCTTTGGTTTGATTGCTTTCTGGACTGGACAGAACAGGTGGTGTATCTATTATAACACTCAAATCAGGAGAATTCAAAGATAAACTACTATAACTATTACTCAAAGAGTCTATTAATTCCCAATTCGCATCATAATGTAAATTTTGATTAAGTTGCTGACGTAATAATGTATTTAATAATTTATCGTTATTGTTAGAAGGAACTTGCGCAGCTGCAGTAACACCAGATCCTTTCTCATCGAAGGTATAAGCTAGCCAGCGGCCGTTTTCATCTCGAAAATAAGGTACAGTTGCTTCTACAGCATCGTTATGATTAGCAACTAAATGACATTCTTCGTTTGATATCAATCCAAATAAAGCAGTAAGTGGAACGACGTTATCATCTCGATTCCGATCTCGTGGTACACGAGTCGATCGAATCGAACATTTCAAAGGAACACGTCTTTTTCGTGCCGTTCGAGTCTCTGAATTGCGACTTAATCTTAAATCTGAGACGGTGCTAGATTGACCTGGTAATTCTCGGCCAGATGTCAATAATGTAGCTAACAAGGAAGATGCAAGACTAAGTGTACTTAACTCGTTGTTTGAACCGCTAGTTTGCTCGAACCTATCAAATCTTCCATCTCTTCTTCTATCTTTTTCTCTTTTGACTTCTAATGTTCGTTTTAATTTCTGTCGGGTTTGTTCAGTGGTTGTAATATTATCATCTATAGCTTCTATTGCAGGTTTTGGACGGCTTTGTTTAGGTATTGCACCTTGATGACGTTTGTTATCTGTTTCTACTTGTGGAAGTAACATTCTTTTTGCCTCATTTTCCATATTCGATGAGTATGTTGTATACTCAAAAGGCATCATATTAGATGAACCAGAATCTGGTTCTTTACTATGTAATCCTGTGGAACAAAAATTTAAGAATATTATTACTTTTTCTCGCAATTCTTTTAAAAATAAATACCCATTTGATATAAAAACTTAAAAGTTAGAACTTACCTTTATTTGTTCGCGATTCTATTGTGCAATCACCACCTTCAAATAATTGATCTATTCCAACTATACTTCCAGCGTTTAAAGGATCATCTATATTTTTCGATTTATCTTGTTTATCTTTAAACAAGTTTTCTAAATCCGAGAATTCACGGCTGCTTTGGCTTGCATTACTGTATCTTCTTTTAACACCGGACTTTGGTTCTTCAATTAATGCATCACGAGAATTTGCAGAATCATTATCTACACCACCGTCTTCATTACGTCTAAATATGAGATCAAATTTAAGAAATTTATGGATTAATTGTTTAATACTTACTTTTATTATGTTTAATTTACCTTGAAAATCTATCTTCAAATCGGCTAGTACTAAGACTTCTGTCCCGATTAGAGGTAGCATTAGTTTCACAAGTCTTCCGAGTAAGTAATGGACTATAAGAATCCTGAAGGCTAAATCCTCCAGAACTTTCATTAGCAAACTGTTCATCACTTTGTTCTTCTATAGGATGTACTATTTCTGATCCATAACTAAGATATGGTAATAATTGTAATTGGTTTTTTTTTAATGTATTTTGAGGTAATACCTTTAAAATATATACAGTTTTTTAATATAATTTTTCATAGAAGCACATATATTACTACAACCATATTATCATATTGATACCTTTTTAGTATTAATTGTTTCAAGACTTTGCGGATGGAGAGGTAAATTATTGTCATCTGTAGTGTTTATATTTTTATTAGTAGCACCAATTGTTTCAAGACTTTGTGGATGAATAAGTTGTTGATGTGGCTTTTTTGTAATAACCTTGTAAACAAAGAAGGTATTTTAAATACATTATTTAATTATTCGTTTTTCCAAATAGAAAATTCTTTCATTTTTACCTCTAAAGATTGTGGATGTGAGGAAATTTTATTTTTTTCCGTATCTTCTTTTTTGGATATAATTTCTAAACTCTGTGGGTGATCATTCATTAAATGTGTTTCCATTGGAATTGAGTTAGAATTGAGACGCCGAACACTTTGGTTTGATTTCCAATAAGGATAATCATCTCCATGGTGTTCCAATTCTAACGAACTTGTTTGTTTTATTTGACTTTCAGAACCTGTTTTACCAAGACTACCCTGTTTGGAATGACGATTTCGTGAATCTTCAGATGCATGTCTGCATAATTTTCTTGAACCTTGTCGATCCTCTTCAGTAATTACAACACATTTCTGTCTTTTCAATCTTCTTTCTATATGTATTTGAAATTTCCCAAAAGAAATATTAATATGTATAAAAATAGGGTAATACTGCATTATAGAGGTTATATCATAAAAATTACAAAATTAATACCATTTATTATATTTCGAAAACATGGTTCATGATATTGTGCAGAACCTAATTCTGTTTCGTGTATATTTATACTAGATACCATTGGTTTAGTTAGCTGTTGTGCTTCTTCTGAACTTTCTGAGCTATTTTTTCTGTGAATTTCTACTTTCAAATCTATAGTTGAACTAGGCTTATCTCGATTATATTCAGATGTTATACTATCTGCATCTGCATTTTGCACATTTGATTCAATAAAAGAGTTACGTGATGAGCATTCTACAGGTGGTGTATCTGTTTTTCCTACATGTAAAAATAATAAATTGATAGCAAAATTTTTAAAATATAATTGATATAGTTTTAAAAGTTAATTGTATCAAATTCAAAGATCAATTTTAACATGTAAAAGGTAAAGTTAATAGATAGATTTAAAAAAGAAAAGATATAGTCTATAATACCACTTAAGACTTGCAGTTCTATTCCATGATCTACTTGTTCCTGTGATTGTTCCCTGCATTTATTATGCACTGTGCGTCTTTTTTCACTTTCTGATCTTTGTTGGCTAATAGCTTGACCTGATTCTTCTAAACACTCAGTTGTATCATACATGCAATGAAGTGTATGGTTAACATACTTTATAGTACCAAAAAGTGCTCCAATTGAAGAACAATATGCTATCCAAACATATAACGTTGGTGGAAAATACTATAAAATAAAGAATTGTCATTTTCAAAGTTTATATAACAATTATATGGTATCTTTAAGCGTACAATTATGAAAAACTTATATACGTACATATGCATTTGTATACATATGATGTATGCATGTATGTGTACACAAATCAAAATTCATAAAGTCCAAATAACAAAACTCAACACATGTTATGTAAATCTACCCGCGGTTAATGTAAACACATACAGTTCATGTTATTTATCTAAAATGAATGACTTGCAACTAAAATTAATGCATATATATAAATATACTTACAAGATATATAATAAATGGTAAACAAAGTAAGAAAAGCCAAATGTACAAGTGAAATGTATTTGAAAAAACGTCGAGACGGGGATCGTAAAACCAGCCTCCTGTCAGGCTCGCCCAGACGCCTTGTCTTAAAATTTCCAGCATTTGAGAACCCATACCAATTGCAAAAGTGCTCCCTCACCATCTTCCCATCACTTGCTGTTTTACAGCTTTATTCGTAGTCTGTCTTTTCTATTTGAAAAATTGCGTGGCAAACAATAAGGCGATACATTTTATCTTAGCTTCTTAATCAATGGATTTCGCGCACACGACTTACTGACTTTGCAGCCATCTTCACATCTCAGATGATTTTGAACATGAACAATATGATTTCATATATGATCAAGCTTCTATGATGTTTTGCAAAATTACTTTGCACGAGTCGTTTATCGACACTTATTATAATTCGCAATAATATAAGTGAAACTCATCTAGTACTGTTCAAATATTTCCAATATTCGTTAAAATATATACTTTAATTGATTAATTGTCCGTGGTAAATATAGTTTCTTGTTGGACTAATTCGCGATCATCATGTTGCGGATAAACCTTATACAATTCAAATATCATAAGCAACTTTTCGAACATCCTTTCTATGAATCGTGGTCCAATATATCACGTCAACGGTGGGGCCGTCAAAACGAAACATGGCGTCCGTTAGGTTATTGCTATGAGTGCTGGTTCGTTTTCTATCATTAAATGTGGAATCATCGTGCGTTTTGCGGGCTGACGCAAAGCGTCGTGTCCTCGGGGAGGCAAACACGTCGCTTTCAACCCTGCATGTCTCTCGTACATTATTCCTAGTGCCGATTCAATGAAAAGAATCGGCCTTACCAATAGTGGCTTGTGGGTATACACACCCCGACGCGAGACTCCAAAGTGGTTTTATGGCATATCGAGCTTTTTTCTACTCTCCTAAAATTTTTTCTTCACCACTCTACATAGGAGTATGGTCGACGAAAAATCACAAGATCTTCGTCGCTTTATTGCCGGACTCACGAATCAAAATGCCGGTCACCGTTAAAGTGTTTTTATGCAAGGGGTGTTAGTGATCACCTCTTCTCATCTTGTTTTTCTTGTAAAATTTGTGCGTAAAATTAAATTATTGTCAAAATATTTCATAATTGGTTTACATTCGTGTATTGATTATGACTGAAGAAGAAACGTGTGTTAAATGAACATGAATTGTGTAAGGATGTGTACAGTGTTGAAAAAATAATGCAAGGTGTATATTAAACTTTCACCACTTCTTATATATGTTTGTTTAGTTTATTTGAGACGAACTAACAATACATTTAAAGTGTTCTATGTTATTTGTGATTCTATTAATAGAATATTACGCTAAGGTTACAAAACAAGAGGGTGTAATTTCCAAAAAGTGGAAGACTAAGAAGAGTGTGGGGCCATATGCCGCCAGCCGGGCTATCGGCAAGAGGCTTGTCTACCTTGATGGACCACGGACAACCAGATGCTCGTCATCGGAGCGAGCGATTTCTACTTCATCCAGAGAATGGATCCTCTAATTCTCATAGTCCTAACACAGCCAACTCATCTCCACGATACCAACATAATAGTAGAACAAATAATCATTCCACAAGGTATAAAGTGTGTTATTATTATAGGCCCATAAATGTGTAACGTTTTACACATTTATGATAGTGAAATAAAATATATCTCAATATATATAAATCTTGTGCATTTTAGTTACGGATATTTATATGGGCGTACATCTAGCAACAATATGTCTGATAGCAGTGTTTCTGATACACATAGTGGTGGTACAGCAAGAACTGTTTCTCAACAGACTAGTCCATCTCACGGTACACATTCCTCTTCCCAGTCAAGGCAAGACAATAGTTCGACAATTTTCACAGCATTATTTGATTATGTTGCCCAAGGCGAAGATGAATTATCTTTACAAAGAGGTGAAACAGTTGAGGTATATTGTTTATTATAAATATCTGTAAAATTAAATATCTTTGATTAGGATGCATATATACATTTTATTTTATATGCTAGGTCCTATCTAAGGACTCAAAAATCTCAGGTGATGAAGGATGGTGGACTGGAAAAATCCATGGAAAGGTTGGTATTTTTCCAGCCAATTTTGTTGCAGAAGCAGAAAGTATTGATCGAGTTTCATCGGTGATTGATAAAGTTCAACCGGTTGAAATTGACTTCGAAGAATTACAATTAGAAGAAGTGATAGGTGTTGGTGGATTTGGAAAGGTTTATAGGTATATAAAATACTATAAAATATTATAGTTAAATCTGTTAATAGTTCTTTAGAACAATATTTATGATAATTTATAACATTTTAGAGGATTTTGGCAGAAACATGAAGTGGCTGTTAAAGCAGCCCGCCAAGATCCAGATGAAGAACCAAGTGTTACATTAGAAAATGTTCGACAAGAAGCTAAATTATTTTGGTTATTGAAACATGAAAATATTGTGCAATTAGAAGGAGTTTGTTTAAAAATGCCAAATATGTGTCTCGTAATGGAATATGCACGAGGTGGTAGTCTGAACAGGGTTCTTAGTGGTAGAAAAATCAGGCCTGACGTACTTGTTGATTGGGCAATACAAATTGCTCGTGGCATGGATTACCTTCATAATAAAGCACCTATAAGTCTTATTCATAGGGACCTAAAAAGTTCTAATGGTAAGGCAATTAACATATTAATTGTAAATAAAATATCATTATTTCATTATTAATTGAATGTATATATCATTATTGGAATTATATATTTTGACATGAGATGTGTTAGAGTAATACATATTATTTTTTTTATAACAGTATTATTGAGTGAGCCTATAGAAAATGATGATCTACAATATAAAACTTTAAAAATAACTGACTTTGGATTAGCAAGGGAAGTTTATAAAACAACTCGCATGTCAGCAGCCGGCACATATGCTTGGATGGCACCAGAGGTTATTAAAAAGAGTACTTTCAGTAAAGCCAGTGATGTTTGGAGGTCAGTTTTATGTACCTCCTATATCACTTTAATTGTAATAAATGTATCTATATAAATAGTAAAATATCTTTTCTTTTTAACACATGAATACATCTACAGTTATGGCGTGCTTCTATGGGAACTTCTAACTGGTGAAACACCTTATAAAGGAATAGATGCTTTGGCAGTAGCATATGGCGTTGCAGTAAATAAACTTACATTGCCTATTCCATCAACTTGTCCTCAACCTTGGAGGTTTTTAATGGAAGGTACATAATTATATAATCATTTATATAATCATGAATTATTTTAATTTGTATAACCTTTAAAATAAAAAATGCTGTACCGTTTAGCTTGTTGGGCATCTGACAGTCATTCGAGACCAGGATTTGCTGAAATTTTAGTAGCATTAGATGAAGTGCGTAATGCATTTGCAGCTACACCACATGAGTCATTTCACACAATGCAAGAAGACTGGAGGCTTGAGATTGAACAAGTTCTTCATGGATTGCGCATGAAGGAAAAGGTATAAATTCGAAATTTCTTTGCCTTGCAAAGAAGGACTTCTACAAAAATAAAATCTTTTCGTTACTGTAATTAGCATACGCATCATTTATATCAGTATAAATAATGTTTATAATCCTTCTTTTATATGCTTATGCAAAGGCATGCCGTTCATTAGAAGAGGTAAGATAATGTGTAACTACAGTTATTGACGTTAATAATTATTTTGGTTTATAAAAATATATGTACCTATCTATACTATATTATCACTACACAAATTTTTTGTTTGCGAAAACGCATTTGTTTATTATTATTAAATATATTATTATAACCTTTTTTATATGTTTGTTTATTAGGAACTGCGCTGCAGAGAAGAAGAATTAACAAAAGCACAAGTGCAACAACGACAACATGAAGAAAACTTAAGGCAACGGGAACAAGAATTAGCTGCCCGAGAAATAGATTTATTAGAACGTGAACTTACTGTAATGATAATTCAGCAACAAAATACTCCTACACCAAACAAAAGACGCGGAAAATTTAAGAAATCGAGGTTAAAACTGAATAAAAAGGAGCCAGGAAGCAATATAAGCGCTCCTTCTGGCAAGTATACTGTGTTATAATTTATCTTAACAATTTTGCATAAAATTTAAAATACTTTAATTATAAAGTTAAATAACCACCATATGTTTTTATCCCTACAGATTTTCGTCATACAATAACTGTTCAACATACAGCGTTAGATCGAGGAAAAGTACGAAATCCATCGAGACCTAATAGTCCACCAGGCTCGCCTAGCATTCCACGACTTCGTGCAATTGCATGTAAGTACCCTGTTTCCAAGATTTTTAGTAGTTCACAATTTCAATGAATAATGAATGATTTTGCTCTAAGATATTTTTTTAGTATTTTCAAGAAATTTAAATTACACTGTTTGTGCTTTGTAGTCACATTGTATTAATTTAACATCGATTTTTATTAGCATGGTGTGAATAATTGAATATATTTTGATATATTTTTGAAAAATTACATATATATGCATATAATCTATGTTGTGTTTTTCGTTTCCCTTTTCTTTTTTTACTCTTTTGTAAGAATGTAGAAAAGAATGATAATTTGAAGATTAGGAGAATTATATGATTGTAATCATTTAATGTAGAAAACTAAATGCAAAACATTCCATGATATTAAAATATTTTTTATAACTTTTAGATAAAAGAATTTTTTAATAATGAATATTATTAATAGTCCTCATGAAACACCTTTATCTTTTTGAAGCGCGCATAAAGTTTAACAGAGCCTAGGGTAGGAGGGAAACTTAGTATTGTAGTGAGTAGCGTTTTGTTTTTTGTCTTCCTCCTTTAGTACCAGCAGATGGAGTAAAGGGTAAGACTTGGGGACCATCAACACTCCACCAACGCGAACGTGGGGCTATTATCACGCAACCACCAAATCCTGCATCTCCAGGTGGCAAACGGTGGTCTCGCTCTGCTCCAGATCTTGAAAAGACACCCCTGCGTACCGCCCTGTTGGCACATCGTTCCCCGCTTCTTCAAGAAATAGGTAACCCCTCCTCCAGAAAGTTGTACTCCTCAGCAAATAATTTGATAGACAGTCAACCAGGATTTAACTGTCACACTAGGATTAGCTATAACAACATTCCAGAAAATTCTAACAACATTGTGCAAAGCTCGAGCTGTTCACCTTGCAATATAGATGAAGACTCAGTTATTGTGGACAACGATATTTATGAGTCTGTGGTCTTACATAACAAATCGGCAGATAATCTTAAAACTCATTTCTCGGACGATCATTCAGTCATGGATAATTACACAAAATCTACAGTTGGAAATAATTTAAAAGCTTCACCTCCTAGGAGTCAAAAACATGTGATTGGTGACTGGGAACAGTCGTATTCTTCAAATTTTGTACAAAGCGTAGCATCTAGTTTGGTTGGTACTGCGAAACGTGTAAAAAAGAAGAAGCGCGAGAGAAGTAAATCGAAAGAATCAAAGCGCAGAGATAGCTCAGAATCACGATTAGCCGCTTTTGCTGATTTCTTTCGTTCCCCCTCTGGATCAAGGAAAAGCTCTTTAAATTCTCCGCATAGTACGGAACGAAAAAATTCTGTTACCATTAAAATTAATGATACAGATGGGTTAGAGTCAAGCCCTGAAAATTCAATAGGTAAAAAATTTCACCATAAATCCAGAATTTCTAAGAGTCCACTAAGAGTCTTCAATAAGATGAAGGCTTGGGGAAGTCGGGATGCTTTAGATGATAAAACTGCTGTTGTTAAAGTAGAATATAGTGCTCTAGACAATACGATATCTATACCACAATTTAATCGACGTGATTCCGATCAAAGTAGTGCAATACCTAAATTCTTGACTGCTAATTCACGCGAAGGAATAGATTTCGAGAGTCTCGAATCAGAACTTTGTAATTTTGATTCGGAACATTCAAATGATAGTTCCATTTCGAAAAATTCTTTAGGTTTGTTCTCAGATAATAAATGCAAAAAATCCCCTACCTCTTTTGATTATGTTAGTGGTATATCAGATGCGTGTTTCAAACAACGCGCTCCGCAAGTAGATCAAAGTTTCAAATTGAATTCCTCTTTAAGTAAAAAATCAAAGAGTAACGAATACTTGCGTAGTTGTGAAGATCATATTGATACTATAAATTCAGTTATACATGCATCTGGTTATATACAGGATTGTGAATGTCAGAATTCCCAAATCAATTATGAAGGGAAAAAAAATTTAATTGAATCCTTAAGAAATGCTCCTTCCCATAGAAGTTCAGAAGATGTGAATACAATTATTTACAACTCACCTAAGACTTCGATTGCAGAGAAACTTTTAAAGAAGAATGATAAGTAAAATTGCATTTCACAAAGATAAAGATGTGCATATCACTCGTAGACGCGTTTCACGAAAATGTCTTCTTTTTGTTTTATATGTTTTAGTAACAGTCCTATATTTTCTTTACTGCAGGCCTTTCTGAGGAAAACATCTATCCCACTCGTAAGTCTCTTTATATTGCTGTGCAATTGTTTCACATTTTATAAGAGACCTGATTGTTTTTCTTCTATATCATTGATCAATGATATTTTTATTTTTTCCTTTTACATTATTACAAAAGTAAAGATCTCAGATGGATAGTGCCTTTATATGTTTATATTTTCCTTCTTTATTTTCCTTTTGCTAAATTGTATTTAAGTAGATTGTGCTTAGAACTATTTTTATTAGAATGCATGAATATGCAGTTCAGTTAAATTTTTTATTTGCTGATTATCTAAAAAGGATATCTTTAATATATAGATATATTTTTAGTGATACATGTACAGTTGCATACATTTAATGATAAACTCTGTTTTCCTTTTTTATGTTGATAATATGTTTAAGATTATTTTATTCTGTTGAATTTTTGGAATGGTACATATTATTGCTATGTATCTTATAAGAAATAATTTTTAATTTTACCAGGAATCAAATGAAGAATTGAAATTCGTTTCATCTGCATAAATTGATAGTCTTGTTAATTAATTTTAATTGATGTCTATCAAATTACATAATAGATATGTCATTTTAGGATATTTTAATAAAGGGTAGTCAATGCCCTGCAATAATCTAAAAACTATTTATCTTAATTTAAATTGATAAAAACTTCATATTTTGAACTGTAATTTAATGAGTATACAAAGTGTAAATGCAGTCTTTCTGGTGTTGGTTCTTTTCTGATGTTATCTGGAGTATATAACATTCTAACAAAGCAGAGCTAACAGCCTTTTACTATGTCAAAAGAAATCATGTGCTTCTGCCACTACAACAAAAAGTTCTACATTAAAATTGATGCCTTCAATTAGAGGCGTTTATGGAAAAGAGTGTTTTTATATAATTATACAATCCCCAAATTAGAAAGAAATTAAATCAAAATTAAAAAATTATTATGCAAAGTATCATATATTAGTTGCGAAAGTAGAGTTATATCTTCTATTCTTCATTGCTTTATATGCATCTAGATCAATTTCAGATTTTGTTAATTATTCAACCTAATTTAACAGCGATTTCATTTTTGTATTATCATAGATTTTCGATATTTTTAGATTCTGAAATTTTGCACACGTTACATACAACACATGAAGCAACACGCACACTTGTATTTAGAAATAGAAATTTTTTCAATAAAACCTTTTCAGTTGGACACATTGAATTTTGTTTTTTCGTTTTCTGAATTTTTACGCTCGGTTTGTGGTTATATTTATAATATTAAACAAATATGTATATATATTTTAATTACTACGTCTATATATTGAAACAATATATTTTAAATATTATCTATAAAGATCAACAATTTTTAACATATTTGTTTTAAATAATTTACTAACTAAGAATGAAATAAACAATAAATATTTTATATTATTTTTTTCTATATAAATTAATTTTTTATGTAACTACCTATAATCGAGCGTAAAAGAATCCTTTTGCATGTTTCCAGTAGGATCCTAACAGTTAAGGCCATTTGGGTTTGGTCTTTTTCTTGTCTTAAAATTCCAATTTTATTTGTGATAAGCACACCATTGATTTTGTATATTCTTATCATATATTGATTTGAGTACAATATATGTATAAAACGTTTTTATAGCAATATTGTACGACTATTTATTTATTAGTGAACAGGCAAAATTTATAATAAATAAATATTAAGAGAGAAAAGAACATTCTGAAATGAGGAAATGAAAATTATATAGGGTAAAGGAAATTTTATTTAAGATTAGTTAAAATTAGTGCTTATACATATTGTCTTAAAAATAATGTTTACCTTCTTCTTTCTTTACACTCTGCTTTACTTTCAAAGTTTCAACATTTTTCAACATTTTTGGTTTACTTTCAAAATATGGGTTTTATGCATTTAACATGAATGTATTTTAGATAATAATGTACAAGCTTTTTGAAAATTATTGATAACAAGAAATGGTTCAAAGTTCGTGGCATGTAATATTTTAATATAATGCACGTAATACATTGTGCTTATACATATAAATAATTGTAAGTAATGCAATAACAAGTAAGCATGTTATAACTTTGATACTAAACTGTTTATGTTAAATTTAATATAATAAACATGTATAATATTAAAAGGCTTGTAAAATTTGCACATAAAGGTAAGGAATAAAAAATAATAATAGTGACATAGTATCTTAATCAATTTAATATTATGAAAAGGAAAGTAAATACTTTAATCATATTTTGTAATTCTACGTACACATATTTTTATAGATATATAGCAATATCACCATTATTATTGTAGAAATCTGATTGTTTTTGTAGATTATACAACCTTACCACCTGATCTCTCAACTGACTGGATAACATCAGATTATCCTTTGAAGCCTGGGTTAACTGGACCTTACATTATGCCAATGCCTGTACCAATGCCAACTCTTTACAATGGGGAAATGAAGAAGCCAAAGTTAAGCATAATAGAACTGGTTTTATACAATATCGCAGCTATGTTAGCTGGAGTAGCTACTGGATATGATGTAAGAATGTCAAACATATCTCCAATTCATCCAAGATTATATCCACGGCTTGGTGAATGTGAAGATGAGCCTCCGCGGTGGTGGTTTCAAGCAGACACTGGATCAAATCGTAACTCTGGTTATCTTGGACCTGATTATGAATTTAGTTCAAGTAGTGGTTATCCTCATAATACGTATCATGGACCAGCTAGACATTACAGGTATGAAATTAGAACATTAATTTGTAATAATATTTTCTTTTTTTATATATATATGTATATTAACAAGTTCTTTATATATTGATGTTATAAATAAGACAATTATTATACAGGCCATTCTTAAGTAATATGGGTGCTATAGCACCTGGTCTTCCACCCAGTGTGATGCCTGACAAACCTCTAAGATTTACTGATTCACCACAACATTATGCAAGCAATACAAGTTCTAATGCACCAACACCAAGTCCTAGAAGAAAAAGTAGCAGCACTAGTAATGAAGATGTGTACATACATGATGCAGGAAGAGTTGATCGGATGGAAAGAGTACCAACAATATACATGGGCAATGTTGCTCCTTTTCCAGACTATGGACCTCCAGTATATACAGTTGTTCCACCAGAATATTACAGATCACCAGAACCAACATATTTTGTACCTACAGATTATCAGTAAGTAATTATTTTCAGATATGGATTTTTAAATATTACACTTAAACCTTTTTCTCCTTCAGTGATAGAATGCTTGAGTGTCCTGAATTTCCACATGCTTATGATAATCCAAGCAGCATAAATAGTCCAGCTCGACCAGTTTCAAGACTTCCTTCGTATACTCATCATCGTACTTCATCAAATGTCTCAAACGCGAGTACATCGAGTCAAAGTAACATTAATCCAACATTTCGTTTAGAAGACGAGGATGATTATTCTTTATATTCACCTGGACATTATTACCAACGATCTTCAAATATTGTCTCAAATGTTGGAACGTATAGTTCTAGTATGCTTAATCATGAATATGGTTCTCAATTACTGACGCGTCAAAACTCGCACGATTCGAATTCAAATTCTGGAGAAAGACCCAGTAATCTAGAGGTAGTTAGTCGATTACGATCAAGTTTAAAACGATCTAATTACTCGTATAATTCTCCAAATAAAAGCGTAAGTAAAAATAATTCCGGTTCGGGTACTCCAACAAATCCTACTCCACCAGATTCTTTAACATCAGAGGATTCAAGTTATGTTTCAGCTAAGGATAGCCAGATCTCTATAAGTAGGGTTCGATTTTCTCCAGTAACATTTGATCGAGATGGAGTTTCACGTGAACATAGAGAAACATTACTTGATATTCCCGTACATGGACAAAATCAAGATGCTACCATACCCTTACAAGCTAATCGACGAATGAATAGAAGTAGAAAACCAAGTATTTCTGAATTAGAAAGAGAATTTTTGTCATAGCATTGGCTTATTTAAAATGAAAAAAAAAAAAAAATAATAAAAATTAGGGATTCGAAAAGTTTTGTCAATCTTGAAAGTAACACTTAATTGCAATCACACGAATCAAACAGTTTATGATGCGGCAGAAATTTATCGAATCATAACTAGAAAATACAGCGATGCACGTTGTCAAAGCACTGCCTCCTGCAAAACATTTTATCATGTATTGGTCATCAAATACAGTAAGAACATAACATTCCATATACTGAGACATTCTTATAAAAGACTCTTGTATTTAATTAGACTATTTTTAATTTGATAAAGAACTGATATGTCTCATGTATGTTTTGTAGAAATAGTATAATTACCAAGATGACAATTTTTGCATTCATCATTCTGTACTACACAATGTTTTTAAATCATATTTTATGTATTATAAATGTTTTATTCATACATTCCGCACATCCTGCATCTGCTGTTAGCATCTAGCATACAAATATCATATATTTCTATTATTTGCATGAGTACTTGAAAAACTTTGGAAAAGGATAAATATTTTAATTCAAATACTCTGAAAAAACGTATATAAAATCGTATATACATACTTATTATATTATACAGTTTAAAATATTAGCTCTTTTTTCAGAATATTAAAGATTGAATTCTATACATTTATTTGTTTGTCTAATACCACCTTAGAGAAATGAGACTTTGTTGTTCCTTTAGTTCTACAACTGTCTGCTCATATTTATTACAAATATTAATGCTAATCATAATTTACATTCCATCAAAATTTTGTGACTGAAAAAGATAGTTAAATGTTGAAACTAATTATTGCATAACAAAATGAAACATATAATCAGGAAAACATTGATGATTACTTAATAGGATTGTTTATGATTTTTTTAACATTACTTTATGACAATATATGTATGTATATTTGTAGAGTAATTTTATATTGTGAGCAATAGATAACAGTACCTTTCTTAAAGTCACAGTGTTTTCCTGCATATGCTTAGGTATGAAACATAAGAAATTCATAAGAAATATAATAGATATACGTTTTCTTTTGATATTAAATTATCAGGTCTCTTATATTATTTTATTAATGTTTAATCTTTATACAAGTACCATGGCACTAGATACACGTGTGAAAAGTTTGTACAGTAGCAATTTTAATGCATTTGTAAGCTACTAGAATAATAGGTTTAATTTAGTATGCCATGTGCAGTTAAAACAATACTTCTTTTATATATGAAAACAGTATGCATTGAAACAATTGGCATACATGTAGCAAAATGTTTGACATACTTAGTTCATTTATATAGCCATCTACTATGTGATATACTTTCAAAAAGTTTAGAACAAGGACACTCCATATACATAATCACTATTGTATATACAAGTATACATATATTGGACAGTTATTGTTTGTTTAACAATGTAATAATGATCAATACATTCCTTTATATTGGTTTCATTGTATAAAGTATGTGTATGAGTGCCCTAGAAATTATTTTGTATTTACTTAAAATGCTAATACATGATCAGAATACTGAGAGTTGTGCAAATTTATTTCCTATCTTTTTTCAATCACTTAGATAGAAAATAGAAAGGAAATTAACTTATGAAACTCTCTATGATGGTTTATATTTTGCATTTTTATAATTGCTAAAACAAACTGAACTAATCTTGATTTTCATGTGTGTATGTGTTTAATTTATTGATTCTATACTAAATAACAACTAACATATGAGTTAGATTAAACTTATAAAAGCTAATCAAAACTTATTTACATGTTGCGTATGTTCTACGCTATTTTATGGCGAATCAAAATAATTCTTTTTTTTCTTTGACCTCATATGAAATATTAAATATGAAAAGAAAACAAATCTTTATTTCAAAACTTATATGTTTTTATAATGATTTCCTGAGTAATAATCAGTATTGTAGGATATGTCTCAATATATATAAAATATAGAATTAAAGAAAGAGAAAAGGATAAACTTTGAAGAAGTATTTCCTGGTCATCTTTATCTCCTAATTCATTTCTTTGTATAAATAATTTTTTTTATCCACTTAAAAGTTCTTGTATTGCTTCATTAAAAAGTTCTTTTCAAGATAAAACCAACCAAGTATTGAAGATATATTTAAATGTTTTTGAAATAGAAATATTGGATGCATTAAATTGGCATTTATACATATACAAATTTATTAAATGCATATAATATTAAATCATCTGAATCACACTTATACTTTTTCAAAGTTCAACTTGTGAAATCTTGCATATAATTAAAAGTAATTAATCGGTTGACTGAAATATTTATGATGTTATTAGAGACCTATAGAATAAATATTTCATGGATATGCCTTTCTATGTTGTACAAAGATATTCTGCGGTGCTAGTATCATGTACTTAATATGTTAAGAGAGACAAAAAAGTTGAAAATGCTTCCAAGGTAATTGAAAAATATTTAATGAAATCTTAGAATGCTAATATCAATACTTGTTTATAGTAACCGTAACTTACTTATACCGAATGTAATATTAGGCAGCTATCAATTATCAGTTGTGTAATGGCATATGATTGCCAACAGTGCTAGTCTAAGCTATATTTATTTTTTATATATCATAACTTCTTTAGCTTAAAATAAAACAAATCCAGTTTTATATTTCATTAAAGATCATTTATATATTATATGTTTTGTTAATTAGACAACATGTATGAAGAAACATTCAGAATAACTATAAAAAAAATATAACTTCATATATATATATATATATATATATATATTGCCAGTAAATATATTCCTTAATTGATATGTTAAAAAATTTAATTTATACAAATAAATATGATTATTTTTAATAAATCGAATCATTTCTTTACTTATACAATTTAGTATGACCAAATATTGTTATTCTAAACATGTTTCTTTCAATATAATCTTAAATTGTAAATATTTTCTTGTTGAAGTTACACTAAAACTGCATGCTACTTATAAATAGTAATTTGTACAATAACACCTATGACCAAGATAATTATGAGATGAGTGTGCTTTTAATGTACACGAAATGTTTGCTGTGGTATTTTCTCCATTATTTGTATGTTTATTTGTTGCAAAATATATTAAGCAATTTTATTATCCTTAATTATATTTAAAGATAACTAATATTGTGGAGTTTATCACAATTTTATCACAATTTTTAATTATTCGATATTCATGTGTGAAATTAATTTTTTGTCAGTATTTTTTTGTAATATATAGACTTAGAGGACGTAGAATGTACTGCAACTCGTAAATCCGTAATTACTGACGATTTATTTAAATTTTAAATTACTCTGTAGTTGTAAGAATATACTAATAAGCTAAGTGCAATGTGTTCCACGTGTATTTAAGTAACAAGTGACTGCTTTGGTGTGCGCCTTAAAAAGTAATGTAATGCAGAACCCAAAGCTTGAGAAACGAATCTTTTATGTAATATAACTCTAATAACAATTGTACGAAGATGGTAGGGATTTCAAAGAATTTTCTGCGATGAAAATAGTTTGCCAAACAAAGATATTGGGCACTGCATGATCACTAATATTTATGAGAAACTCTAAAAATCAGAATTATATATGAGAAAAAAAAACATCTATCCGATTTATTATACAAAATTACAAAACAAAAAAAATGTGATTTCGTTGAAGAAATGCAATAAGATATATTGTCTTCGATTTTTTACTCAACAAATTTAAATGTAATAAAGCATACGAAAATTGAATGGGAAATGTATTGATGCGGTGTCTGATTTGCACTAAAAATTCATGTATTTTTCCAAGCATTGTACATTATTCTATAAATATTAATTATATAAATTATAAATAGTAACCGGAGTATATATATTACATTAAGTACTATAATTATTGTAACATTAAAGCATCACAAATTGTAGGTGATGCCTTATTATTATTAATAATAAATCATTTAAAATAAAATAAAATTCCTTGTATTACTGTATTTTTATAGTAAAAGCTGCTTTTGTATATTTGAAAACCAGCAAATGATTTTCTATTGTCTAAACAAAAAAGGAATACAGTAAAATATTTTTTAATTTTTATATTTAAAAGGTGAAAATTATTGTCTTATTGTAAATTTTAATATCATTTTGTTATATTCAATAATTATTGAATGAGGTATTGCTGCAATCATAATTATGCTATTAAATATGGATTTTCATGGATGTAATTGTAAAAATATAACAATTACAGAAGGAATATTTGGAGAACTCTGGGTTGGTAAGTTGTGGTTGATATGATCTTTCTCTCTCTCTCTCTCTCTCTCTCTCTCTCTCTCTCTCTAGTTTGTTATGTAAAATTAATGTAATTTACTTATAATATTTAAAGTAACAATAGATTTTTGTAATCAGATAATCAAGATCAAATTTTTAATGATCCCATACCAAAGACTATAAAATCATACACTATGATAAATACTAATCGAATGGAAGTTGTTGTCATTACTTGGGGTGCTACAATTATATCTCTAAAATGTCCAGATAAATATGGACATTCTGCTGATGTTGTCCTTGGTTTTGATGATATAAAAGGTGTAATTTTAGAGTATTAATTTCTTAACATTATAATAATGAAGCTAATAGTCATTAAAATGCAACTATTACAGGATACTCAAATCCTATAACAAACCCATTTATTGGTTGTATATTAGGCAGATGTGCAAACCGTATTAAAAATGGACATATTACTATCAGAGGTAGAGATTATGAATTAACAAAAAATGATTTTAATGGGAAACATCATTTACACGGAGGAGTAAATTGTTTAGTTACATCATATAAATAATAAACAATATTATATTATATAAATAATAATCAATGCTCTCACTAGACAAATGGATTTGGGCGTAAAGTTTGGGATTCGTATATTGCTGGATGTTCAGTTATTATGAGTTACTTAAGTCAAGATGGTGAAGAAGGATATCCAGGTGCAGTGTTAACTACAGTAAAGTTTAAGTTAACTGCAGAAAATAAGCTTGATATATGTATGAGAGCAACAACTTCAAAACCAACAATAGTGAATTTATCACATGGTTCTATGTTTAATTTAGCTGGACATGTAAGTAATATATTTTTAAATATACATTTAGTTAAATGTGTAAAATGTAATAGGATTCTGGAGAATTTGAATTACGAAAACATAAAGTACTGTTCAATTGTGATCGTTGGACATTTGCGGATTACACAGATCCAGTACCAACAGGTGCTATACGTGGTGTAAGTGGAACAGTGATGGACTTTCGAATACCTCGAATTTTAGGAGAATACATAGAAAAGGTATAAAATAACTGCATATTTTAAAGATATTGAACTTTTTACTTTAATTATTGCTAGGTTCCACCTGGAGAAGGTTTTGATCATAATTTATGTGTTACAAAAGGTGGACAATCTGGTAGTTCATTTGTTGCCAAAGTATGGCATGTAAAAAGTGGACGGTATATATAAATCAGATATATTAGTTGTTTATTGAGTAATATAATTGTTTTAAGTACATTGGTGTTTAGTGCTTTAGAAATTTATTCAGACCAATGCGGGGTACAGTTCTACACTGGAGGCCGTTTGCCACCTTATACTATTCCAGAATTTTTATCTAGTTATGATTTATTAGAAGTAAATCAATATTTTAATTATCAACAACATATTATTTATGTAAGTAATAACTTGTATATCATAAATTTAATTTGATTATAGGACATTGAAGAAGCCGAAGAAATTGGTGAAATTTATAAAAATGATCATGAAGATGGGGAAGAAGAAATAAAAGTTGAAAAACATTATAAAAAAGTAACGACTGTACCTAAAAAGATAGAATTTATTTTAGGAAAACATGGAGCTCATTATAAAAAGTATTGTGCTTTTAGTATTCAACCTCAAAATTATCCTAATGCAATATATTATGTAAGTATTTTTTATATAAGTATTTCTTCAAATGATAATAGCACTCTGGCTTTTTTAGTAAAGTTATAAAGATTGACATAATAGATGAATTGTTTTCAGTCACATTTCCCATGTTCTATATTATATCCTGGTCAAGTTTATTATCATGATCTGACATACAAGTTTGAAGTGCATCTTGCAAATTATATGTAGGAACTATATGCAGAATTTTATATCTATGTTAACAAAACTTACTTTTAATAAATGTAGCAATAACAGTAAATAATTAATAATACATATAATAATGTTTAGATATCTTTTCTTTTGTTTATGTTATTTTTTTATTGGATCTAATTTTTTTTTATTGAAAAATTTAGATATAGCACCAATTGTGCTACCAAAACTTTTATGAATGATTAATGTACGTTGAATCCACTGTGGGAGTGCTTTTATTTTATAACTATAGCGTTTATCTAATAATATTACTGTTGAATAATCATTAATGTGTCGAATAGCTCGTCCAATACATTGGTTAACTGCTTTCATGCATGAATTTTCATAGAAATTTTGACCAGCATCTGATTTCTAATAAACAAAAAATAAATTGATGTATATGCATATAAATTATATGACACTAAGTAGTTTTTCTTGCCATAATAACGAGACAAAATAAATACATACAATATTTTCATTTAAATATTTCATCTTTTCTTGTAATTCCAATGATTGGATATTAGGATATGGCATTCCCACAACTATAACACATCTTCCTAAATCATCAGAAAAATTTAATCCTTCGCTTAATTTTCCTCCCACTACACTAAACAATAATGATCCATTCTGTGAATTTCTTGGATTTTTTACATGAAGTGAATATTCTTTTAAAATTTCATGTACCTATAATGTATAATTTATTTTAGATTTGTATAGAAATTTTACAACAAAATTTGTAAAAAAAATTATGTTATTAGTACCTGAGAAGCTGATTTAGGTTCTCGAAGAATATGTTTCTTTAAAGATAGTTTCCTAATAATACCAGAATTTTCTAAATGTTTATATATTAATTCTTCAAAATTATAGGAGGGTAAAAATACTATAATACCAGCTGGTATGATATTACATAAATTTAATAGTGCCCTCCCTAATTCATCTAACTGAAATATTTTTATTGTGAAGTTCATCATATTTTCTATCATATATTTTAATCATTGGAATTATTTATATTACGATTTAATTATTATTAATATCATATTTACCAATTTTGTATTTTCTCGATTTTGAAAATTAAATTCAAATTCAATACCAGTTGGGCCATGAGTTGTTATGCTACATACTATGTTTTCTTCAGGAATTACATGGTCACATGAATATGTGACAATTCTTTCAGATGAAGCACCTGCTGCTATGAATAACTGATCTGTAAATTCATTCATTGGTGCCATTGTCCCACCAGCTAATATTACAGCTCTAGCATCTCGAACTGTTAATAATTATACATATAAACAAAGATTATATAAAATAATGATAAGAACAATGTAATATGAAATATTAAAATAAAATAAATTAAATTAAATTAATTTGCATACTAATATCATGGAAGTGCGCTGCTGGATTTAATAAAAGGAATTTTATGATACTTTGTCCAATAGTTGGACCTGGAATAATAAATATGCGTCCATCACTACAGTTGCTTCGTAAACATTCTAAGAAACTTATAATTGCCATCATTGGATTATTTGAGTGATCTTCATCCAATTGAATGTCTGTGATTGTATCAAACTCTGTGCTTTTTGTCTTAATTGAATTTAAAAACTGTTTTACACCACATGTCTTTCTATTATAATTATGAATTTTTAAATTTGTGTCATGATGTTCTATGAAACCTTGTAATTTATGACTCAGTCGAGAATTTTTAATGAATTTCAACAATTCAAACATATTTACTGTGTCAATGTTTGTCATAATTGCAAATTCTTCTATCTTATATAATTTTGGAGATGCTTCTATATTTATAACATCATCAGGATTTGATTTTATAGTAGCCCCCAAAACTGTTATAAGTTTTCTCAAACAAAAGCTCAACTGAGTTAAGCTTAGAATATTTTTTGCTGAGAATACAGTTTGAAACCTAAAATTAATATTATTTATATTTTCAGATATATTAATAAAATGTATAATACAGTAATAATAATAATGCTCAAAATGAAATATGTTACCTCTTTTGATATTGGGAAAGTTGCCTATAACAATGCAATAAATGCTTGCCTGTAATTATAACACTATGCATATTTTCAATGGCTTCAAGTAAATTATGTGCTTCATCAATTATTAATATATTTCCTTTTAAATTTATTCCTGAACTAATTCTAGTGTTCTTATGCAATATGGTATTGTATGGCACCAGTATTAATTGACCATATGAAACAGCTTTTCTTGATGCATAATATGCACAAGTTTTAAGATTTTCTCCTTTTCGCACAATTTCTTCAATATCCTGAATCTGCATTAAGCTTTCTCTTATTAGTAAATCTTGGTTTCCTGGCACAAAAGGACAACTACTTGTCATTTTCTTTCTTTTAAGATCTTTTTCATCCTTAGCAGTTGTCTTTTTCCTTTGTAATTGCAAACAGCATTCATTTATTAAATTTAAATGTTTCAATTTCTTTACATTTTTATTAATACAATAATTTTGCCTAAAATTATTAACAAAATTAAAAAAAGAATTAATTTGTATTTTATATCATTTTCATAACATAATACTTAAAAACTACCTAGACGTTAATGTTATTACAGATACATTTTTTGAATAAGGACTCTTTCTGAGTTCTCCTATAAATTGAGATAATTGAGAATGGGTCCTAGAGCAAAAGAAAATTTTTATATTTTCATAAATTTCTTCTTTGTCTTCATCTTCAGAACTTTCTGAATGTTCAACATCTTCTAAAAGTAATTCTTCCTCAATACTTCCCTTTTCATTATTTGTATCAATTGAATTTTTGTCTATTTCACTTCTGTCCTTTACAAAACTTGTTGTTGCAAATTTAGTAGATGAATCTTTTTTCTTATTATTTATACTTTTAGTTCTTTCTTTCAGACTATTCTTTTTTTGCTCATACTGAACAATATTGTTTAATTTTGTTTGTAACGCTTGCCTTTTGCGGTTTAATTCTATTTGTTGAGTTTGTACAGAAAACCAATTATCAGTGGAGTTAATATATTGTTTAATTTGTTTATCAAGTTCAGAAATTGCACTTGTCAGTTCATCTTTTTGCACTTCTTCATAATCAAGTAACCACTTTAAAGCACCACAAATAATTGACATGGATTTACCAGTACCAGTTGGACTTTCAAAGATTCCTAACTTAGAATTTTCCAAACATTTATATAACTCTTTCATAAACTGAGTTTGTATTGGATATGGAGGGAAAGGAAAAGGAAATTCTTCTGTAGTTTCCATATTTGTAATATAAAACTAATAAGTTGCAAATTAATATGATAAGATTTTCTACTACATACTATTTATGCTACTTATGCTATTATTGTTACTCTTTTAAATATTTTGAAGTAACTAAAATATACAATAAAATAATAAAAAATAAAATTGTTTACTAAAGTATTGTTACGGGAAATGTATTCGAGGAAAGTTACATATAGCGTACTTACATATGCGTATATGAATGGCACTTTCAAATCAAATCACAGAAGAATGCTATGAAGTGAGTTAATATGTACATTGACTGAAGAATCAAACTTCGCGCGTATACAAAATTTACGAATAGTGATAACAGGAACAGATTTCCATGCACGCTTAAAATGACGAATTTAACAGAATGTACAATGTGATCCGGTAAATATACAATATATGAAATTAGTTAATTAAAAAAAATATTTAAAAAGATTTCAAATTTTTAGGTTATAATGAAATAGTAGATGTAGAATGAACCAGTATTGGTGAGAAGTGTATATACATATTAAGTAGATATTATCTATTGAGTAGAATCACGTGTTTAATAAAAGTATAAAATTGTTAAATATGATAATCCGAAAAAGAATTTGGCCTCGCACTTTAAGCGACTTTTTTTCAATGACTTTTATATTAACAATTATACCAATAATATATTGGTTCCAACTATGGGTGGTTTTACCGGCAATACACGAACATGGATCATTGCCGTATATTTTGCATTTCCTTTTTGGAAATTTTATCATGTTAAACATAGTTGGGAATTTTACATATATAATATTTTGCGATACTAGCACTAGGAGAGATATTATGCCAATAAGTGCTGCAAATACTAAAGATGGTTGGAGATTGTGTGCTTCATGTGAAACTCTTGCACCTCCACGTTCATGGCATTGTCCTACATGTAATATATGTATTTTAAAGAGGGATCATCATTGTATTTTTACTGGATGTTGTATTGGTCATTATAATCACAGATATTTTATAATGTTTCTTTTATATTTATTTGTCGCGACAACATATAGTTTTTGTTACAATAATCTCTTTATTTGGAATAGAATGCAGTTTGAATTTCCTATGTCACTTATTAAAATCATTTTTCCCTTAGCAATATTCATTTTTGGATTCGATGGTTCTACAAATCAATTTTATCTCATTCTGTACATTGTATCTGCAGTAGGAATGTTGTACACAGGAGTTCTGTGCATTTATCATTTTTGTTTAGTGCTTAATGGTAATATAGCTAATGAGAGTAATAAAAAGATACACATATATAACTTAGGTTGGAAACAAAATGTAAAGGAAGTATTAGGCAACCGATGGTACCTTACGTGGACACTTCCTTATATAAAATCTCAATTACCTCATAATGGTGTAATATGGGATACATCGAATTCATGGCAATATACAGACTTTAAAAACAAATAAATATAAATTGTAAAAATTTTGTAAAGCTTATAAAAACAAATTTGTTAATTGTTGTTAAAATTGATTAATTTGTATTATATACTGTATATATCACAAAGCATGTATGTTTTATTATCATTGATGTAATACATTTAAAAGCGTACTATTGGAATAGATTAAAAGTCAGATTATTGTTTACAATTGTACTTTAAGAATTTATTATAAATATATGAACTTAATTATACATAGTAAATCAGTACTTAATTTTTATTCTTATTATAGATAAATTATACAAATTCAAGAAAATATTACAATAAATGCCTTTTAACAAAATAGTGGAAGAATTTGATTTTAATATCTACACATAAAAGTTTGATTCAGTTTATAATATATTTGTCTAAGGATTGTCGATTTTACATACATAAAGATTTAATAATTGTAATCATTTATATTAAACATAATATAATTGTACATTGGTAGGACTAGTTTTATAATTATTGTTATTATATGATGCTATATAGTGAACTTAAATATCTTTTACTACATATTTTCCAATTTAATACAATAATGTTAAATGTACAAATATATCGTATTTGTCAATGAACGTTAAATTGTAAAAGAATGTTCTATGGCAAAAAAGAATAATCTCGTTATAAAATTTTATAAATTAAACTTACATAATTATCACTATGTCTTTTCCACTATAATCTCAAATACAATACATTTATAACAAATAAGAATAAATATATAATATGCTTTATGAATAATGATTTTAGTCAACATCATTTGAAGAAGTAATTAAGATTGTATATCTACCAATATTACATTCTTGTAAAAAAATTGTATGATTAGAAATGATATATGTACAATATATTTATAAGCATAACTATATTTTCATCACTTTGTTATTAATTTTTTAAAGATATATTCCTTTTTAAGTTTTATATATCTCAATTAACAAAAATAAAAATCACACTTTGTAAGTAAGCTAACGTAATGTCGTTTTCTATAAGTTCTTTTAACTGCAAATTTTATACAGACTAATATAAGTATGATAGCAGATGCAACATATAACACAACACAAATACTTATATCAAAAATTGTAAAATCCCATCCAATTTTCTTATTATTTGTATATTTACTCAATACTAGTCTTTCTTGTCTTATTTTTAACTTATTGCCATTACCATTTTTATGTGTGTTGACTGAATCATAATAATTTATTCCTTTATAACTATACTTTGTTTTAAGGTAATATAAAACATGTTCTTCATTCCAAGTACCATTTTCATATCTACAATTTGGACAATGTTCAGCTGCTGGATATTGAATTTTTTTATGTTTTGGGTCTTCTGTATCATCACCTGACAGTCTTGCATTTACTTCATTATGAGCTGACCACAACCATAATATACTGTCATTAGCATTAGACACATCAAACATTTTGTTTTTTGAAGCCATTTGGACAAAATGTTGAGCACAATCAGCACATCCAAAAAAGTTTTGTATATATCCATGCATTGCTTCTAATATTTTTCTTGGTTCACGTTCAACATCCTTATTTAGGATAGCAAAATTAACTGTCAACATATGAAACATTGTCCAGAGACCACAGGGATACCCACGATATCCTTCTTTACTGCCTTTACATCCAACCCACTTCGAAGGTCCAGAGTACACAGGTGACATTTCTTCTTCTATAGATTTTACTATTTGACTAAATTCCTCCCCAGATATATTATTTCTTTTTTTAATAATATCTCTAGTGATTTCTAGAAAAATGTTACCATATCTCAGAGGAAAATAGTCAGCTAATACATTTAAATATCTTTTCAATGCATCCATTTTTTTATCTTTTATTATTTTATGTAATGGAATTTCATGAGAGATTGAATATCTTAAGGCATTTTCCAAATCAAGTTGGTATAAATGATCTCCACTTATATCTGTACTTTCTGGCTGTGGTGTTGCATGTAATTGTTTCGGGGTGCTAGTATTTAATTTATGATTTTCATTCTTTATTGAATGATTCTTAATAGGATTTAGCTCATGAATAGTTTCTGCTTTTGAAATCATAAATTCTTTAATTGCATTGAAAACACCTTCTCTTGTAGGTATTCTGATTTTAAGAACCTTTTGTGTCTCATTGCGAGCTAAAACTATCAAACTTGGAAAATTTGTGACTTTGTTTGTCTCACATAATAATTCATTGTCAGATAGTACCCTTCTTATTTGTAATGTTGTAATTTTGTGCATATCTAATATAACTTCAGCACCCAAATGTGAATCTGTCCTTTCAAATAGTAAGAAGACATATTTTATAGCGTTTGGTATAGCCTTCCAAATATTTGTAGTTTCATAATTTCTATAATATCAAAACATAACAATAATTAGCTTCTATTATTTAAAAGAGTGAATATAAAAAATAAAGAAGTATAAATTGATACCTGTATGGTGCTATATTAGGCCATGAAATACCTCTTCCTTCTTGTTGTTCTCTTTCTAACAAATCTATTAAACTATGTCTAAGTTCATTAATATCATCATACTTCTCCATCAATAATCCTAATGACGGTGGATGTGCATTTACAGAAAAGTATTTAAGCATGGGATAATGCATAATTTCATACTCTCGACAAATTGGGTTATTATCATCATCAGCACAATCTATTGCAGCAATTACTACAATATCTTTCCATGCTAAAAATATTATTGAAATAAATTATTTGCGAGATATGATTAATCTCATCTATAATACACTTAAAGATCTTAGATAATACATATTTAGATTTGCCAAAGGTTTCTTAAAAACATACTTGCTTAATAATAATAAATTCACGATTGTATGTATTTACTTAAAGTGCTTTCATAGATTATTATGATATATAGCAAATATAAAAAGCGATATGTTTTAAGAATTATATTGAGTTAAGAATTATATTATATTAAATAAGATAAGTTCATACGAATAAATAAGTTAAGCGATAGTCATACATTTTTATGTGAATTATTATTTATTTTATAATCATTAAAATTAACTTGCCGTAAATATCATTAGCAAAGTCTTTCCACATCGGTGCAAATCGAAGACAGTAACCACACCAACTGTTGTAAAATTCAACTAACCAACCCTTTGTATCTTCGTAAACGGATGACTTAAAATTAGTAACGTTTAAAATAACGACATTATCACTAGTATTATACAATCCTTGTGTAGGTATTTGACTTTGATATGGTTCCTTTGCTACGGCAGCATTACAATTCACTATTATTACATTGATTAACCATAATTTCCATAACAAACTAACGTCAAAACGATCCATGTTTTCTTTTGTCAAATCGAAATTCTACTAACCACCGTCGTATACGACGTGATACTAATGTGCTACTAAGTGCTAGTAATACTTTTATCAAGGTGCAATATATGTATACATAATTCCTACATAAGGTACGTTCTCATGAAAAATATCACTAACTACTAATATGTTAAATGTTTATGTCTTTAAAAAGACTGAATTTGTAGGTGCAATAATATTAGCATACTGGAAGGCTTCTTTCATATTATTGACAAACTTTTTAAAAATTATGCATATTATATTATAGATATTTTTGCAGTTATAATTCATACCAAAATGAAATGATAATTCTAAGATTTTTTTTATAAATATTCTCTAATTTATAAAACTTTATATTTAATTTTTATTATTATTTCAAGTCATGAATTTGTTATACATTTATAATTGTTAGTTTTCATAAGAATCAGACAAAAGCTCAAAAAAATTTTTGTGGAGTACTAATTACCATAACTATTTATGGTTTTGGAGGTAATAAATAACAGGTAAATAATTTATATTAAAAAAACACTGTTTATTGTTTCAATTCGAATTGCCGCTGCTTATTCCTATACAAAGTGAAAACAAGAGGATGTTACCCTTAAGGATAAATAGGAGGTTTTAGGATGGTGGAGGGAATAAGGGCGAAGGTATATATGTTTATTTATTATATAACACCTATTTACGGATATATTATTTAACCAAATCAACTGATAAAGAATATGATCGGTATAAACCTTGGAGCAGCTTACGCTCTTCCCTACTCATAAAAGATTTCGATGCTTCTTGAACATTTTCTGAAACGTTCGACCAGTTTCACCCCCAACCACTGGCTTGTCCAGGTCGGGGGCCTGACGATCAACGATTTCTTACTGTCTTGAGGCTTGCAGTTCTTCTAGGCTTGAGACTTCTCAGCCGGTAAGGAATGCGATTCGGATCATATTCTTTGTCACAAGCGCGAAAAACCTTCGGATCTTCGAAATTCGAGCAAGACAAACATCTTCAGATATCTTGTCTTCAACTTTTCAAAACTTTCATTTTTTCAGAGTGAAACTTCAAACTTCCCTCTATCATCCAATACCTCTTGATTCAAAACCTTATAAACAAACAAACAGGTTAGAGAACTTACTTCTATTTTTAAGTTTATTTTTGTTTTGTTTCATTCGTTTCTGTATGTCTTTCGGTCTTTCCGTTTTTTTTATATTTTTCTTTTTTATATAAATATTTATGAATACCACATTTCTTCCTGATTTGTAACACGTTTTAGCAGTTATGTTAAAAAACAGAATGGCTGGAATATAATTTTTAAGCAAAATTGAAATCAAATTGAAATCAAAGAAAGATAGAAACAATTATATTCCAACCTTCACATATTAGCATCATATTACAATATGTAAACCTTATCTTCATAACAATTTCTTAGGAAATGAAACATTGTGAAAATAAGGTTTTGTTTGCGTCCATTCTAACCTTACTCTTTCATGCAAAGAATATACTACACTTCTTTGCATATTAGATTATCTGATTAACTGATATTGTATGATCATAATTTAAATGCCGTATATTAATTGCATATAATGCAGAACTAGGTAAGGTAAGAATAGTAGTAAGAATGTAGCGTTTGCATTTTTTGACCCGGTACAGTATTGTTAGAAGAAATTTGAGGTCAAAGGGTCAAGTCACACAAATGGTCTCCCAAACACCTGGCCTCTCGCATCACACTCGTGTCACTTAATATCGACCTGAAATTCATTAAGCAACAAAAACTATGATTGTTTGACCCATCTTACGGGTTACACTTAGTTACTACCGTACGATTTATCGGATGCATTCCTTGATGCTCCTGTCTTCCATTCTTGCTAATTTAACTACTTATTTGTACTTAAACATTTTACTTGAAGTAAATATAAGCGGTCTACGAAAATATGAATCTAAATTAAGAACTTCAGTTATAAGTGAATGATTATATAAATTTCGAAATCACTTACAATTGTGTTCATATGTATATTCTGTATATGTAAATATACAGTTTTTCATTCATTAAAATGTAGGTGTGTGTGTGTGTGTAGAAGAAGTATATTAAGACTGTTTAGTATCTTTAGTTTAGTCAAAGAAAGCTAATCTTTGTGAGAAAGCACTTCAAACAGTGAAATTTTATTGCATGCAACTCTTTAAAACATGTTAATGTTTTGTATATTAATAATTCTGAAAATTATGAAAATAATTTAATCTAAAATAAAAAACTCAAGTAAAACGTTAGATTTCATAGTTGATAAATATTTTAATATTATCTAAAATTTCACAATAAATTCAATATTATACACTGTATATGCATATATTAGCATATGTGACTGACATTTAATTAATATCATTAATCTTTTATGAATAGGTTTAAAGTATTTTTATAATTTAATGTATTTTTAGGTTCATAAATGCAAATCCTGGCGAATTATACAATATCAAATCAATGAATTTTTGTATTTTGTTAGATCTAGTTATCTTAATTGATTAAATGCTATGTAAATATTTTTAAAGGAGACACATATCCATGTAGACTGCTTATATTAGGTCGTGTGACAGAACAAAAAGTAAACTTACGTGGTGAATAAGAGCGTGATCGAGATCTATCGTAGCGTGAGCGACGGCGATTGTAGTACGGGCTAGGTGAACGTCGATAGCTTCCTCTGTAACTACTGTTTAATGAAAGGAAAATAAGTTTTTCTGTCTTTTTGTAAGTTTCATTTAGGAATTATATTTTAAAAAATACAAACTCACTCTCGTCTTCTGGGTCCATCCCATCCTCTATCATGTAAATGTGTAGGTTTACCCATGTAAATTCCTGGAGTTGGTGTGTGAGCTCTTTGTGTAATTGAAAAATCTACCCTTATTCTTCGACCATCAATATCCATCCCTGTGCACTGTTCTTTTGCTACTTTAGCATCTTCAGATGATTCAAAATATACAAAACAGAACCCTCTGGATCGTCCAGTCTAAAATATAAATATTTATGCATTAATATGCTATACGATTCTTAATAAAAATATGGAAAATAAATATATACAAAATTTTGTTCTGTTTGGTTTTTAGATAAAATAAAATGTGACCAGAGGCCTTTAACGTTTTACACAAACTTAATGCACGAACGTTCTAAATCTCTGGTATTATTTACTGTTCCCCTTTTCTCTTTTTTAATAGTTATGGGGTTGTATATGTATACGTGAACATTAATGTTAGATCTTTCCATAATTAACATATGTTAGTATGTAAATATTATATTGTAGTTTATAAAACATTAATATTTAAGTACCTTTGCATCAATTACAACTTGTACACGTTCAACAGGTCCATATTTGGAGAAAATGTGATGTATCTGTTGTTCAGTTGTAAAAATGGAAAGCCCAAATACACCCAAGCATCTGGAAGGGCATGGATTATCTCTGTTTCCAACATGACGTCGTCTAGATGACATTGGACTCCGAGAGTGTGAACGATAAATGTTCCTATCATGTTCACGAGAGTAACGGGAACGAGAGTATGATCGAGATCTGCTTCGAGAATATCGACCACCCCTATAAGGAGAACGACTACGACTGCGACTACTACCACGGTGACCAGCACTAGCATATTTGCTACTGCGATATGACTTTCTTCCTCTCGAAACTGAACGGCTCCGTGATCGTGAATATTCTTTTACTGGTCGGTGAGATTCTTTACGTTCCCGTGATTTACGTGATCTTGAATGTGAACGTGAGTCCCTTAAACCTCCATCTGCTGTTCTTGGTCTTCTAGGACTTGCACTACGACTACCACTCCGCTGGAATAAAGAATATAATTTTAGTTCTCTGCAAATATTTCATTTATGTTTCGTTTGCTTTTTAAACTATAAATTCAAGAACGTTATATAGATATGAAATAAAAAAATAATTTATATTGTAAATTAATTGAACTATATTTTGAATTTTCCAAATATTGTTAATTTTAATGATCATGGAGATTCAAACGCTTAACCTTCTAAATTATAGTTAAAACAGAATTACAAAAAATTAGTTGGATCAACATATATAATTTATAAAAATAAAAAGGTTAGTAACAGCACTATTAATAAATCTGCAAATTTTTAATGGTTTAAGAGTAAAATAAGAGCATTAAAATGATAATATAAATATGAAACATAGTTGAACGTTGATGGATCGATAATGGCTGTGATCAGCCGCATGTCGTTACGGCCACAATATGTATAAAATTACACGTAAAAGTAATATTTAAAAAAGGAAAATGTAATATTTACCTCAATATCACTCATTATGGATCTTCAACTATGAATGAATAGGATAAATGTAGCAAAAACCGGTCAAAATGTTTGAAATAGTGCACTGTAGCGTCAGTATGCAATAATGGCGTACAATCTTTAGACCGTTTCAGCGGGCAACAGCCGGAAGTGATGATACCAGGTGGTATACAAATGCGAAACATACCAACATCCGGTGTTGCCAAGAAACGGTAGTGAAAATTGAAAATGGCGGTGTATTTCTCAAAATAGCGCCAATTCAAACATAAAGAATATTGTAGATTCAATATCCCTACAGGTTGTTGTATAATGTTCAGAGTTTTGTTTTTACTCCATAGTATATTAAATGAGATTTACCAAACGTATGAATTATTATTTATAAGGACATTTGTTTCAAACTTCAAGGAATTTCGTTAAAATTTGCATTGTATTAATAAAACGCACTAAAATATGTGAAACTATTATATTTAAGTCGTATATAAGTTCAAATTACAGTAAATATCGAATTAAAAAGTCATTAATGGGAATTTCGAAAAAGGAAAGATTCATTATATTTTTCATTGGAATAGTATGTTTTGTACGTTTATTATATCTTCTCCTATATATGTTATATATTATATTATATTACACAGCTGAAAGAGAGATATTCCAGTATTTTTATATTTTACATAAAAAAAATTTATTGTATTTTAAATACAGCGAAACGTGCATTTGTTTCTATAAAACCATACCAGTAATGCACGTGCGCAGAAAGATGCGCGTGCTTCCTGCGTCTATAAAAACTGTTCAGATTGCATACTGCGGCAGAATCAGAAACGAGGAAGATTCTCCGGTAGTCAGTAAACCATTTTTCTGTCGTCAAACGGATCAAGCTTTTTGTGAGACTTGGATCGGTCACAAAAAGCGGGATTCGCTTTTCGTATAGGAATTGGCCTGTTAAGGAGCCAGTTAATATATATGGAACGTTTGAAAATTGTGAGTAAAGGTAGTGACTTTTTAGATTTTGTGTAGCGGACGATACTGTGACCGATTGCTCTATGCTCTTCTTTATCATCGTTTTAAATAGAACCCTGTCAGTGATGAAAGTCGTCATTGGCTTCGTTCTCGGTGAAATCGCAATAAAGCTTAACCTTCGTATTTCGTTATTGAATTTTCTATGCTTTACATACTAGAATTAATCAATGAATTTTATAACAATCATGGCCGCCAGCCGGTTTTCCTACCGTTTTATACTGCATAGATCTTGTGCTTGTCGTTAAGTACCTTACTAAAATATCAATATGGATTCACACGTTAGTAATAACTTATTATCTTATTTTTCGTTGATTATAAGGTCATTCTATAAAAGATAGATGAATAAAATATATATTAATAATGTGATATGACATATTATCAAAAAGTTTGCTTTTTCACAAAGAAAATCTCTTTATGTTATGACTTTACAATAAGGATTATTGATTTGAACATTTAGTAAATAAAAATAATTCGGAAGATTTCCAATGCTTGACATCCTTTATTAATCTAAAATCCTTTGATTGTTTATTTAATAATATGAAGTTTATGATATAGAACTTAATGGAATGATAATAAGTAATCTTTGAAAGGAAACTATATAATTGAATGAATACACAATTTCATGTTTGATAATTGTAATATGTTATAAATAAAAGATATGATTTTATCATTTATTATATTTTTTAAATCGAACTTTTATTAAAGATTATATATATAAAAATATCTGTTATAATTTATAGATTGCAGAAATGGAGGAAATACATCAACCGCAACAGGTTGGGCCTAATATGATGGCCAGTGTAGGTGGGATTCCTAACCACTCAAATAATGTTAGTCGGCGTAACCGAGTTCGATCATCATTACACAGTTTGATGATAGGAAAACGTCCAATAAGTGAGGCCGCTCAATTGGAGATGAAATCATTGTCCAACAAAACACCAGTTTCTATTCTTCAGGAATTGCTTTCTCGTAGGGGCACGACACCAAAGTATGAGTTAATACAAGTAGAGGGTGCTATCCATGAGCCTATTTTTCGTTACCGTGTTACTGTTGCTGATGTTGTTGGTTTGTATCTAATTTTGATAATGCAATATTTATTTTTCAACTCATTTGATTTAAATCAGGGTACATCCATTCTAAGATAGCAATTGAAACTGGCATTATAATATATATATGTTCTCACTTAATTATAAGTCATAATCATTAAATATAAGTAAACTATAACTTTGGATTGATCATGTAGTTTCAATGGAGGTTAAGTTAATGTTTATTTTATTTACTTTAGTATTATTTAGTATAGTATTATAAATTTACTTTTATATAGAAATTAATTACACATTTACATTGAACAAAAGTATAAAATGATAAGTATCTGATGATTGAAGTAGATCCAATTGTTTCAGCAATGGGGACTGGAAAATCAAAAAAGGAGGCAAAGCATGCTGCTGCAAGGGCTGTATTGGATAAACTGTGTAGACTAAATAGTGAATCACCAGATTCTCCACTTCCAAATAATTTATCAGAGTAACAAATATACATTAACAAACATACTTTTTGTATATAATTTTTTATATATTTATGTGTTTAATTTAGCTTATTTTATACAGTTCTGAGAACTTACAAGAATTATCTGGATATGGGGAAGAAAAAATGATTACAAATCCAATTGGAGCATTACAAGAAATGTGCATGTCACGTCACTGGCCTCCACCAAAATATACAATAGAAAATGAAGAGGGCTTGCCACATGAGAGACAATTCACAATTGTCTGTTCTGTTTTAAAATATCGGGAAGTTGGCCAAGGAAAAAGTAAGAAAGTTGCAAAAAGGCATGCAGCTCACAAAATGTGGCAAGCCTTACATTATATGAACACAGAAAGCTCTAATATAGATGAAGACGAGGTAAGACTATTTTGTTTGCTTATGTATATATAAAATAAATTTACTATAAAATTATAAAGTATAATTTTATATATTTTTTATACATTTGGTATGATGCAATAATATTAAAATATTGTTTATATAAATTGTGTATTTGTTTGTGTATTGTTTTTGTTGTGTATGTGTGTGTATGTTTAGTGAAGTGGAAGTGATTTGGCACTGGAAACAGTATTATGAAATATGAGCTACCTTTCTGATCACCCTGAATCTATAACGGATAATTATTAATATTTCAATTACACATTTTATATGTGTATTTGTATCGTAAGTCATTTACACCACAGCATATGTTTTTAACAATAACATGCTTGGATCATTTCCACTTCATTTTACTCTTAATATATGTGCAGTCATTGGAGAACTTTCTTCAATGATACGCATTTAAATAAATTCTTACATATATTAATTGTCCGTTATAGGTTTTACAAAGAAATGCAAATGTGAGTGCCCGTTATGCTGATTTGAAAGGTAGCAAAATTTCAACATTAACTACTATTCATAGCCTTAAGGTTTCACAATTTCATAAAAGTCTGAAGTCATCCACTGGTGTTAAACTTTTTGAATTACAGGTTTGTAATACAATTAATTCAAACACATTGGTTTTACTCTGTTTCAAAGTATAAAAATAAAAAAGCAATTTGATTAGATTTTTTAATTTCATTAAATTTGCTTCATTGTTTCCTTTTGTTATAGAATACGTGTTTGAATGATGGTGATGTAAATTTGGTGCAGTTCTTGCAAGAAATTGCTTCAGAGCAGCAATTTGAAGTAACTTATGTTGATATTGAGGAAAAGTCTATCAGTGGTAAGTTATTCATTTTTTTTTTTTTTTTGTTAAATCAAATTTCATCAATTTATATTAGTTAATATATTTTTATATTTAACTTATTTATTAGAAAATACAGTTAAATTATGAACATCAATACAAAACATAAATTTTCTTATAATAAATTATTTTTCTGTAAGTACAAGATCCAAAAGTATATCATTTTCAGATGTAGGAATATCTTCACACAATTGTTCATTAAATGCCAGTGCAATTAAGTGCGGTATTTTTTGTTGTTTCTTTAAACATAAGTCCAAAAATTTATCATAATAACCCATTCCATGTCCCAAACGTTTTCCTAATTGATAATATATATTACTGTAATTTTTAAAAATTAAAGCTTTTCCAAATAATCTATACAAACTAAACTTACTTACCATTAGCAGTAAATGCAACACCTGGTATAAGTATTAAATCTAATCCACCTATAAAATATATAATTTTATGAAATATTAAATTTTGTATCTTGTTAGTTTCAATGAATTTAGAAAATATCAATAATATTATAATCTAAAATGGAGCATGATTGTATGCATTAATTATTTCAGGTTTTACCAGTTTGTAATGCGTTTTCTCTAAGTTCATTAATATTTGGTTGTTTAATATTCCATTTGGTTAATGGTAGTGTTTCATAATCTTGCATCGAAAGTAGTTTAACCATTTCCATTTCTTTTCCTTTATACCTAGGAACAAATACGACTTTTTTTCTTTCAAATATATATTTTAATATTTCAATTGTGTCAATTTCATCTTTTGTGCTTAGATATAAGGAAATTCTTGTGCTTTCTTGAAACTGTGGTAGAGAACATAGCTGTGCATGCAGAAATATATTTGTCATAAAGAGTTTTAGATAAAGATATAACATAACCTCTTCTTTATATTATGAATACCTTGATTATTTCTTTAATATACTTACTTTATCAAATACCTTCGTTGATTGTCTTTGTTTCTCTTCAGTATTAAGTTGTTTAATAATATCTTTCATTTTTTTACGTAAAGCACTTTTAGCAGATTTTATTCCAGCCATAATTTTTATCAATATGCACCTCTTACAAAAAAAAAGAACTCTATAAAACATGTGTATAACCTATGACATAATTATTATACATCACAATTATCTGTAATCTATATTTAGGTGTTATTCATATATCTTTCTTAAAATAGTCCTTTATCTTATCTAAATTTTTAAGTTTACCAATTATCTTCATATGTCAGCTATATCACATTTCATTTATTTGAATGTTCTAATACTTGTGTTGCTTTCTTTCATATTGTTTATTATAATTGGAGCATTAATTGAAGAATTATAAATAAAAAGTAATGTTTTGATTATTATTTCCATTATATGCAAATATATATGGATTGGATTGGTTGAATGTTTCCCTCCTTATTACAGGTAAATGCCAGTGCCTTGTGCAGTTGTCTACCTTGCCAGTAGCAGTTTGCTATGGTTGTGGTGTTACTAGTAAAGATGCTCAAGCTAGTGCTGCTCAAAACGCTCTGGAATATCTTAAAATCATGACCAAAAAGTGAGCCAGCGCTTTGCTCCTGCCAGCTGTCACTATTAATTGTAAATCACATAATAATTTACTGTCTAAAAATCAAAATAGCAGTGCAGATTCCAAAATTTTATCAAACAATCAAGTAGCGGATAAGGGTAAAAGTCAAAAGCTCGATCACGTGGGGAACAAAAGTAGATTATCAAAGCCATCCGTCAGAGCAGTAAACACTGCAATGGGGAATAAAGATGCTACATTGAGTACAATCACCACAACATCAACTATTACAGTTTCTTCAAATAGGATGAATTCATCTATAAAAAAGAATAGTGGAAACAACGAGAATTTAAAATCTAACGAACAACTAACAAAGAATACTTCAATCGTAACCGCAAATCAATCTAGTTCTACCTTCAGTAGTGTAAGAGGTGTTACTGCAACATGTGTTGGTGGTAATGTTTCTCACGAGAGTACATCTAAGTCCAAAGATTACTCCGCTAAAAAGTTTTCCAGTGAAATTGATTCGAAAATGAAGAATTATCAAATACAATCCGAATACAAAGAATCATCTGTAAACAATCAGGATTACAAAACAAGGAATAGCACAACTATGAACAACTTATCATCGAGGTTCGTAAACCAGTCGCCGGTTCAAACGTTGCACAGGGAGAACCATGGAACTGCTTCCAGTACACATCAATCTCGGCCAGCGTCACGGAACGATAACACCGCATTTGCCGTAGCTAGGAAAGCATTGGGGCAACAAAATCCCGCGTCGAAGATGACACCGATCAATTTTCCACCACTGCGTGCTCCACAGAGCATCGTGAATGTTCGCCATCCTTTTGTCACAGAAGCAAGAACCAAGCATAATGATATTGGTGGTCCAAACTCCAAATCGAAACTGAATGTAGCGAGTTCTCTGCAAAGTGGCGTGAAGGATCTTGATCATAGCAGGCAAACCTTCCATAGCTATGGCACATCACAGATCGCTGGTATTCCAAATGTTCAAAATTTAAGCAATGTCACGGCGAATATGTCACCTTATGCCAGACCGGAAAGCTTCCCTCAACCAACCGTTGCGAGTGTGCTATTTCCTGACACATCTCAGTTTCCTCAATCACCTCCATTCAGTACAACGCAAATTGGTCAGCTGAATCAATATCAAACATATGATCCTGGTAGTTTTGCAACTACACCAGTGAATGTGAACCCAGTAATACCTCAATTCTCTGCAGAGAGTTCTATTCCGTATCCGCAATACGACAATCCTCCTCAATTCGTGCAACCTAATCATTATCCGACTGCGGATATAGCAAATAGTCAGTATCAGTATCAAGCGGGTGTAGGACAACTACAAGAGTCACCAATGTTCATACAAAGCCTGCAAAGTCCTATCGCCGTAACTGATCAGTATGCTGCTCCAAATTATGCTAGAACGGTTAGGGCAGAATTGATACCACGATTGAGGAGGCCACCAAGATTTAACAAGTAAAAATGATTTTTTACACACACGCACACACACACACACACACACACCTCTGCACGCACTCGCATACATTATATTTATATATTATACATACACAATATATTCTTGAATAAAAATTCGTAGCCGTAAATGAAGGAAGGATAAAAACGAAGAACATAAATCGAATGATAACGGTACGAATTCATGGAATCGTATTATACCTTTCAATAGAAATGAAGGACGTCCACGTGTAATCTTGCGTGCAGAAATAATCGGGAAATTTGCCAATCTACTTGGTTGAACTATCGATATGTTAAGTGGAGGAGATTTGGTAAAAGTTATTTCAATTTCTGATCCATTTTGAAATAAATTTTAACCAGTCTATGCGAATTAATGCGCGCGTGGAAGTGATAACCAGTATTTTGGCAAAATTGCACGAGTTGCACGGTTAGCGTTATTAGTAGTCGTTCGAAGAAATTCTGTCTGAAATGGTTTGATACGTAAATACAGGTACAAAGCAGAAACGTATTACGCAGCGAAGAGAGAAGAAAAAATCATTTTGACTTGTTTCCATCATTAAATGTGACACGGCAGGGCATAATAAGTTGAGCTCGATATAATTTTGTGACTTAATTTATCTAATATCATTGAAATTCGAGACAGAGAGAAAGAAGAGAAGGGGAAAAAGATGGAGAGAGAGAGAGAGAGAGAGAGAGAGAGAGAGAGAGAGAGAGAGAGAGAGAGAGAGAAAGAGAGAGAGAGAAAGAGAGAGAGAGAAAGAGAGAGAGAGAGAGAGAGAGAGAGAGAGAAAAGAGAAAGAGAAAAGTTATTACACCCAGATTGTTAAATTGTACATAAATTATAACTATTGATAAGAATAGTTTCATTTCTATAAATATATAGTATTCGCGGAAATATGGTTCTGGACAAATTTGTTTTCGGTCAATCGAAGAAAGCAAATTTGTTAGTAAATGGAGCAGAACCCATAGCCATGTTGCACATAAAAATCGATAGAAACGAAGAAAGATTTGTGAAATAAAAAGAAAAGAGAAAGGCAACTGAATTATAATTATAATAACGATAAGTCCTAGTTTTAATGAATGGTATCCTACAAGCTATACTTTGCATAGAATTAGTGGAGGTTTTCCAATATTTGCATATTACTTAGCTTACTGCTATGTTTTTAATGTGCTTTACTATTTATATATGGAATGGCGGTGTAACGATGTTCATTGCAATGCGACCGTATGCAAGGATGATTTATTTCTAATAGGAAAAAGAAAGTGAAAAGAGTAACGTGTTTAACATATAATGTCCAGTAACTCGCTTAATTTGAACATCGTGTCTCCATTGAACGTATGCACAGTGCAAACGTAGCTTTCGGCGATCCGAATATAATGAAGGTGATCGCGATAAAGTAACGATATAATCTTTCAGTGGTGTATGTTTTTCCTTTAGTATGGTAGCTCATAAACTCATAAGCATCACATATTAATACGCGTAAAATTAATCGTTAAGGGAAATCCTCATTAAGTACGCATTTCGTACTAAACGAAACTATGTATTCGTATGTATTGAATTTTTAAATTGTCTACGTGCGTCGACGTCACCGGATAAGACATTTATACTAAACGGAAAACAACAATATCGCGTATGGACATATATACCGTCAAAAAGATCAGTAATCAAAAAGAAAAAAGAAAGGAAAAGAAGAAAAGTGAAGGTAAGACGGGAAAAAAGAGGAAAACGAAATAAAAAGATAAGGTAGACATATTGCGTAACAATGCAATTTTTAACCGTGGATCATTATCCTGTTTCTGAATAATGTGGAATACGAAAAAGAATTATTGCTTTTCCAATGAATCAAGAGAATAAGCGAGAAAACGTTCGTTGTAACATCGATCGACGGACAGTGCGAATTTTTATCTTGCGTTCGATTATTATTCCCGTGTAACAGGAATCTGTGTGTGCATACGCAATTTCGTTCAGCGATGATTTTTATCCCCGTTCATTTGCAGGAAACGAATCTCGTTGATTACCAATGGTCTAGTACTATTATTAGATATTAGATAGAGATAAATTATATTTATGTCTTGAAAATTCGGGGATGAAAACGAATTTATTCACATACTGTCTTACTTTCCCGTATTTCTCATTGGAAAGATTAATGCGTATTAGAATTATTGTTAATTTATAAAGTATCGAATATAACAATAGGATCGAAAGTGAAATGCAAATAAAATGTGAAATTTTCCGTGTAAAAAATGTCATGTATGAAATAGTGTATGCATACTGCATTAATCATTGATTCGATATAGTGATGCAATAACAAGCCCATGGATAAGCCCGCGCATAACTGCGATACCTTGCCCGCGCATTCGACGTTATTGATAGTACAAAAAGTTTATTTCCTTTAAGGATAAATCGCATTGCGGGTCAGGGTACCACGGAAATGCGTAGAATTGCGTGGAAGAGAGAGAGAGAGAGAGAGAGAGAGAGAGAGAGAGAGAGAGAGAGAGAGAGAGAGAGAGAGAGAGAGAGAGAGAGAGAGAGAGAGAGAGAGAGAGAGAGAGAGAG